>OY757023.1:35760022-36250022 GCA_963580285.1 Lucinisca nassula | reverse complement strand
TTTATCATGCTTTATTCCCATGTTAAAGACTATAAGAATCTTATATGTGTGTGAGGGGCGGATGGACAAATCCGTCCCGAGGGTCACTGTCCGGCATCACGAGGCTTGCCTCGTGATGCCGGACAGTGATCCCGAGGGACGGATTTTTCTATCCGCCCCTCACACCCATATAGGTTTCCTTTTTCTTGCATACCTTCGATTTCTTTGCGCGTATTATTAATGCATCAGTCACTTCGAGTACCGACGTCCGCCATATTGTGATGACACTACTGGAACGTTTAGTGACGTCACGTAACGTGCATGACGTCAACCTTAACTACGGCGCATATGAGGTCGTATTCAACCAATGCAGTTATCAAACACGCGATTATATTCTATTTTGGGTCGGAACACCAGGGCCAGAACATAAAATTCTATCCCAGGGTAAAATCACGGATTTCCTTGTCTGGTGTGCAAGAAAAAACAATCAATGCCAATGAAACAAAATTACAGGCTCTACTGTTCTGCTGTCGTTCTGGGAAAACCGGGAACCTGTCAGCCATAGTCTGACTATCCTTTTATGATGGCCGGACTGTGGTTGATTGGTAATTTTCTCTCCCTCATTCTAAGAAACTGTAAAATTAAATGGGTACCAGATATTATTTTAGTTCTACAATGTAACGTTATAGTGGTACTTTGATAAAGTATCACCTTTTTGTAGTTACACCTTTTTGTTCACGTATACTTGTCACACCTAAGGCAATGGCCATACGGAGGCGGAACCTCGTCTCACAAAATCATCCGAAAGTCTGGAGAAGCCCGGGATCGAACCTTCGACCCATGGTGTATGAGGCGTGTTAGCTTAACCACTACACTACGGATGAGTGTAAGTATATCAATGTAACAATTAACACTTCCCACCTTTTTGACAGTAATCTCCATGCCACTCAGGCAGACACTGACACTGGTAGGATCCATCCAGGTTTACGCATGAGCCTCCATTCAAACATGGTCTGCGAGCACACTCACTTACATCTGTAATAGATAAGGAACATATGATTCAGCCTACGTTTTATAAGCATCACGAAAACACGCTTATACGCCTATACAATACATGTTCACAGATTATTTAAAACATTTAAATAATCGGATATAACCATGGGAAACATTGGCCTAACTAGAGTAACTTCAGCAGGCACAACGCTTAAATGGGCACCGCTGATGCAACGTAAGTGTCCTTATAAATTATGAAATAAAAAGAAAATCTATTTTTTTCGGCGGATACTAAAAATATTTCATCTCTTGTGTTGAAAACATCCGCGTTTTCACCCGTGCTTCGCACTCCAGAATTTTTTTTTTTTTTTTTTTTTTTTTTTTGGGGGGGGGGGGGTTACGGCCTTTTCAAGATTATTTCACTCATATCGAGCCGATCGTTAATCATAGGTGGTCGAAAACCGGAGTACCCGGAGAAAAACCACCTGACCTTCCGTTGCAGAACTTGGCGTCTCACACGTGACCCGAGCGAGGCTCGAACCCACGGCGGTGAGAGACCTACCCTGCCAGCACCAACCACGGGCCAACGTCGGACCGATAGCGGTACGACATTACCACGTCGTACCGCTATCGGCCCGACGTTGGCCCGGCATTCTTTTGCTGGCTGGGTAATGACTAAGAGTCAGCGCTCTTATCCATTAGGCCACGGAGGCCCGTCTCCAGAAAATTTAGATGTTTTCAACATACTCGATGAAATATTTTGATATCCACCCCAAAACAGTAAATATCCTCTATGTAACAAAAAGCATATGTCCACACGTGTAATAACACATGGTTACTGGCGCGTAACGTCATGACGCCGTCTGTGACATCCCTTTAATTTCTTTTTAACTTCTTCGGCGATAAAAACTGATTTCAAATCGTTATATGATAAAACGAATATTGCACTCAGGGTAATTTCTTATGAAATTCATGTAAATCACAGAGGGCTCGTTACACAAATTTCATATGAAATGACCCCTCGTGTAAGATCCTCTTTATAATTTATGATAAACAATGCTTGATACACCTATACAAGTAATTGTAACACCAAATGGTTACGGAACTGAGTTCTTTTTAAACCTGACTGGTTCTGTAAAACTTTCTTCTTTATTTCTTAAAAAAAAGGAAAGAGTTGGCAACCAAATCTACAAAGATAGACTATTTCACGTCTGGCTATGGGAGCATGCTGATCAGGGCATCACGGAAACACGCCTTTATAATTTTGGCCCCTTAAACCCACTTTTTATATTTATATGGTAAAACTTGTCTTTACTGGGGTACACATTATTTTTATTACTGTTTCTGTTTCTACTGGGGAGCAGGGGTTATGGGTGTTCGTAAGAGCCGCCTCGCCGAGACGATTCTTACGGGTTCCTACGCTCTGTGTTTTGGGCGGGAACATGCAAACATATCGGAATTTTTTATCTGAAAATGTTCATTTTTTTGTTGTAAAAATTTCAATATATTTGAATAGACGTGTTTACGTAATGGTATGGTGTATTTTGTAAATTCATTATGTTTGTTGTTGTGAACTCGTATATAGTTTGTTAAGTGGGCCTCAAGGAAGAGTAGCTTGCAGCTAATTGTGTCATCCACTGTAAATAAAGTCTTTATTAAAAACA
This sequence comes from Lucinisca nassula, assembly GCA_963580285.1. Taxonomy (NCBI): domain Eukaryota; kingdom Metazoa; phylum Mollusca; class Bivalvia; order Lucinida; family Lucinidae; genus Lucinisca; species Lucinisca nassula. Next base: position 36,247,386 of record OY757023.1, on the reverse strand, counting down.
AAACAATAAACTTTTCTGAAAAAAAAAAAAAAATATATAAAATCTGATATTTCTCACATTGCTGTTGAAACATAAATTGTAGGTAGTCGTTGGAATCGCCTTGCCGATGTAACTGATATGTCTCTCAATGCCTATCGCCGCGCTTCAGAAAACGACCAGTTATCAGCTATATGCAACATGGCAATAAACGGACAATTAAAAGCAAGTGGGCTGCATGATGCTTCCACGCAGAGCTGAATCCGGCCCGCACACTAGTACTGGTAAACCGCTTAGAGGATCTAAGCCTGTCCAGGAACCGCGGGGCGAGGCGGACCGTCCATGCTAATAAACAATATTGGTTTCATTGGGCGACAGGGCTTGAGATGTCATTTAATCTCAATGTCGGGTAAAGGTCCCACAAAATTGGAAGCAACGTCTCCAAAATGACCTTTACAGTGTTGACGGGGACGTTAAACCCCAAATCAAACAAACAAACAAAAGCAAGTGATGTCGCTGAACTCAGACCGTCTTTTCTTCTTTTGTAAGACGACCAGATTGGAGCATACAAACCACATTAGAAAACATACCTACACAAATATATTGAAAGTGTTACAACTACAAACATTGTTAATATATCTGCTCAAAACTGCACGGCGAGGCGGTTATAGCGAGTACCAGAAAATTAACTAGAGAAAGCGACCAGTGGGTCACGTATACACCCGGCCAGCGCCAAACTCTGATATATCTTTTGAGCTATGAAGATGTCAAGAAGCTATACGAATCTATAAATGTGCTTGTAAAAGCTTAACCAAACAAACAATTTCTGAATAGACCAAGGGAGTGAGGGCATCAAAGTTACTGAAGGGGTGGGGGTATCAATGATACTGAAGCAGCAGGCTGGGGTATGCATCAATGAAATCTTTGTACTGGTATGCAACATCGATGCAAGCATCAATTGAATTTGTCTTAGAGTTTAGAACATACAGGCATCTATAAACTTTGTCATAAAACTTGAACCAAATATAAAATTTCTAAGCCCGTGACCTTGAGGTCAAGGTCACCGTGGGTGGGGGAAGGGACATAGATCACGAAATGTTTAGACTGGTACATTGATGCAATTATCAACTGAATTTGTCTAAGATTTAAGGACATACAGGCATCTATAAACTTTGTCATAAAACTTTAACCAAATGTAAAATGTCTCAGTCTGTGACCTTGACCTCAAGGTCACTGTGGGGGGGGATATGCATCAATCAAATCTTTAGACCAGTATGTAACTTCAGGGTAATTATCAACTAGATCTATCAAAGGCTTCAGAAGATACAATCTCTTAGAAACTTTGACGCAAAACTTTAACCAAATGTAAAATTTTTAAGTATTTGACCTTGACCTCAAGGTCACTAAGGAGGGGGGGGGGGGTGGAACTTGCATCAATGAAATTTTAAGTACAGTATGTAACTTCAGTGTAAGTATCAAATAAATCCCTCAATGGCCTCAGAAGATACAATCTCTTAGAAACTTTGAAGCAAAACCTTAACCAAATGTAAAATTTCTAAGTCTGTGACCTTGACCTCAAGGTCACTGGGGGGGGGGGGGGGGACATGCATCAATGAAATTTTTAGACCATTATGTAACTTCAGTGTAAGTATCAACTAAATCTATCAAAGGGCTCAGAAGTTACAATCTCTAAGAAACTTTGACGCAAAACTTTAATCAAAATGTTAACGGACGGACAGACGGACGGAAAGACGTTCGTTTCTCACGAACGGATACTTAAGTGGCTAGGCGTCGGCATATTGACTACTTAAGCGGCAAATTCTCTTAAGCGGCAAGCCATCTAAGAGACAATTTTTGCCACTTAAGTACCACAATTACGGAATAAAGTCATATATACTACTTAAGTGTCAAACTGTCCAAATTTTTGCCCCCTAAATGTCGTTTCGTTGGTGCGGACACACGGACGGACGGACGAACTGACAAACGGCAGGACGAAAACATTATACCCCCATAGCTTATTTCGTATGCCGGGGGTATAATTACTAATGTATGCCCCTGTAAACCTCTGCTTTACCATATAAAAGAGGGGTTCCGCTGCTTTACCATATAAAAGAGGGGTTTAAGAATTATATAGGCATGTCTTCGCGAGTTCTGTTTGGTTTAGGTCAAGTAAGAATTACTAATTTCGGATATTAGCGGTTATGTTGTAATTTCAGATATGGCTTTATAAACACATACATGTACGAGGACTGTTCAAATATGAATGCAACTAAGCACATAAAAATGATTCCGTGATAGATTTCGATGAAAAAATATTTTGTCCCCTCAAAGTATTCCCCTTAAACAGATATACAAAGTTTCAGTCTTCTGATCCAATCATTGAATACATTTTGGTAGTCTTTTCGAGGTATACTATGAAGGCACTGGAATACGAGGACTGTTCAAATATGAATGCAAGTAGAACGTTTTCTCACGCACTAATGCAAAAATCGCCTGGAAATAAATATCACAGCGTAGAAAAACATTTTACCTATACATTGATACCAAACCTGTTAAAATCCGTCCACTTTAGCCATGTATATCGTTCGATAAACATTGTCTACTCCTGTATACTAATACAAAACATGGTTGGAAGAAGGTCAGAGTACGCCGTTGAAATACGGTCCTTTATTAAGAATCTGTGTATTCTTGGTATACGGTGCAAAGACATTTTTTTATGAAATATGTTCGGTTTATGGGCATAATGAAATGTCTTTTCCGACAGTTTTTCGTTGGTGTAAGAATTTCAGCTGTGAGCTAGGCTCAACAGAAGGTGCACCACATGATTGTCGGCCGAAAAGAGCAACATCTGCCAGGATGGTTGCTAGAGTGAAATAAATAGTTGCTACCGAAGCACGATGCACCACTAGGCAAATAGCTAGTATGGTTGGCATCTCATTAGGAGCAGCTCATACAATTCTGAAATGGGATTTGAAAATGAGAAAGATCTGTGCTAGATGGATTCCCCATCTGTTGACAGATGAGCAGAAAAAGACATGCGTTCAGTGCGCCATGAAGCTGCTTAAAAAGTTTCCAAATTACAATGCACGGTCTTTCGCTAATGTCGTCACAGGTGACGAGACATTGGTTCACTTTTTGAGCCAAAACGAAAGATTCAGAACAAAATATGGGCAACAAAGTATTGCAAAAGACCATGCATTGCAAAGCGGACCATGAGCGTCAAGAAGGTAATGTTTGCCATATTCTTTTCAAATCAGGGCCCTGCTATTCAGGTTGCTGTGCCTAAAGGCAAATCTGCGAAGTTTTACAAGAATAAAGTTCTTCGAAAATTGAAGAAATATTTCAAGAACGAAGACTCGCAACTGGTTTGTCCAATGTCAGATTGCTACATGACAATGCGTCATCGCACAAGGCGTTCATTGTGCAAGACTATCTGAAGCAGGAAAAGGTTGCTGAACACCCCCCGTATTCGCCTGACCTTGCTCCCTGTGACTTTTTTTGGTTCCCGCGGCTAAAAAAATACCTTTCTGGTCGAAAATTTGTACAGCGCAAACACCGCGGTTCTGCAATACGTAACAGGATGACATGAGCCACCGCACTTCGAAACTTACATAACGAAAACGCGCCTATATAATTCTGACCTTTTATATAGTAAAACTCGGGTTTACAATGGTAAAGTAGAAGTAAAACAAAGATCAGGAATTGATACAATTAACTTACTCCACCCATAAAAGACACCAAAGGGAAAGAAATACAACCATTAAGCGACCAGACCATAATGGAAACCTAAACAAAGGAAGGCCATAAGGACAGTTACTTTCCCACAAAATGGCCATATGGCCATCCAAAATTAAAATACACGAGTGATACACACAGTAAGTAACAAACAACAACATAAATAAATCGCCACAGAAGAGCCGCCTTGGAACGGTCAGTGGAAGATTTCCACTGGGGGGCTTAAATCGATTTTACGTGGACACAATCCTCGCCCTTACTTCCGTCGCGATTTAGACAAATAATTTGTTCAGTCCGCATGAAGGCCTCCTAACTCATCAGTGCAACATCTCCGTGAACACAAAAATCAAAGAACCACAGAGGTGAGACAACGGTGAGGACTCGACAGCAAGAAACCACTGTAATGCTGGAGCAAAAGAAAACCAACAGTTAGACTCCGATGGGCCCGACCAGAGACAGAGCATCAGGCACCAACCAACATTACCTTGAATTAGATCTCTCTAATTCTCAATAAGCCTTTACGTTGGAGCCGTCATAGAATCTGAGGCCTGACCCACCGGCGTGCAATTAAAGAGGGAAGCAAAGTTGCCAACCGTGATTGGGTTAACTACCATGCATGCAGTCTGTCGTATAATATCCATGTTGTACCCAATCTTTTTATATCGAAGAATGACTTTACGAAATTGGGTGCTGAAGTCATTGCGGTTATGTATTTTTCTGAATTTATATACTAAGTCACCATAAAATTCGGGTTCCGATAGACCTTGTTGCAGAAGAGATTTAAGTCCAATATTGAATTTTGAAATTAAATCAGAATGGCGTCTATAAAATTTTGAAAAGGCTTTGTGTAGTTTATGGTACCGATAACCCTGATTAAGGAGTTTAGCCGTTAATAATTTATTACGAGTATTGAAGTCAGTTACATGACTACACACTCTAGCAAATCGAATTAATTGCGAAATATAAACGCCATAGGATGGCGCACGAGGAACATCACCATCCAAAAAAGGAAAATTTACAATTTCAAAATCAAAGTCATCGCGTTTATCATAAATTTTGCACGAAACAAATCCAGCTACATTAGACAGATGTAAATCCAAAAACGGGGCCTCGGTATCAGAAGAATTTGCTTTATTTAACTGAAGTTCTAGGGGGTAAATCTGACTGATCAAACCATCAAAATAGGTATTATCAATATTTGATAAATCATCTAAATATCTAGAAATGGAGCTAAAAGCTTCAATAATTTCAGATTGGTTATCAATGGAAAGCGACAAAATGAAGTCTCTTTCATAACAATACAAGAACAGATCAGCCACAAGAGGTGCGCAATTAGTACCCATCGGAATACCCACAATTTGTCTAAATAACTTAGTACCGAATCTAATATAAATATTGTCAAGTAGAAAGGTGAGGGCATCACACACTTTCTGACATGACCAAAGTGTATAATTCTTATGCTCTTTAGAAGTGAAAAATGCATTTCTGACATTACATGCAAGATAGAGAGAATCTTCTCTGTGAAAAGCCCATTCAATAAAATCATTAAGATTTTCTTTTATAAGATTATGAGGAAGTGTAGTGTAAAGAGTGGAAAAATCGTAAGTAGACAGACTAGAAGCACGAAAATGTCTGGATTTCAATTTATTTAAAACCTCATTCGAATTTTTTATAGACCAAAACCGATTTCTTCCTGATCTTTCAAAGACTTTATCACAATATTTAATTACATGCATTTTAATAGCAGTTAGACAGGAAGTTAATAATTTAGAAAGTTCAGTGGTAGTGCAAGAGCTAGAATTTGCAATAAACCGTGCTTTGTAAGGTCTTTTATGAAGTTTTGGTAACCAGTATAGCGTAGGAAGCTTGTCTTGGCCTTCGTTAACACACACAGCAAACTTGGTGGCTGAAAGACAAACATGTTTATCTACTATAACTCTCTCTTCAGCTAAAGGCTGAAGTTCATAGGCCTTAGTACCACCAAGCTCCTGCTTAAGCGTGTTAACATAGTAGAGCCGTCACACAACGACGACGTTGTTAGCGGTCTTGTCTGCAGGGGCCAAAACAAACTTCTTATTAAATTCTTGAATACCTAGTTTAAGATGACGTAAAAACGTCTTGGGCTTAGGAGGTAATAAGTTAGTATTTTGAGAATAGAAAAAAATGCGTTATTTCACTAGTTTTAAAATGCTAAGTTTCCAGTCCTTAAGGGCTTTATGTTCAACATACTCTCGCTTACACCATCGATTACCAAATTCATTCAAGGAAGCAGCGATTTCATCTCTACATTTACTGAAATCAATTTTAGAAGGAAACCGATATTTCGGTCCTTTAGAAATTATATTCCTTATCCTAGAATCAGGAATAATTTTCAAATTGCCAGTAATTACATGACCAGCAGCAGGATAGCAATACTTTGAGTTTTTACAATCACATGAATCAGGAGTATTAGTATAAATATCAAGATCTGAAACAAGTTTATTGAAATTAAAAATGATAGATCTAACAGGTTTGTTATATTTATAGCAAATTATAGGTGTTTCAGTATTTTGAAAATAAGCAGGAATGGAAGAAAGCACCGATCTCTCACGGAAGATACTGGGCAAATCTATAAAATCCATACCCTTATTAATGTAGGATATTTTGAAGAAATGGCGTTTATGATTAATTTCAGAATCAATGTAAGGACGGAGAGTATGCTGAGTATAGCCTCTAGTTAAGAGAGCCGCATCATATAACTGATGAGATCTATCGTAGAATTTATTTGCCTCGGTGTCCAGAAGACGTAAAACAGAAACGGGTAATGAACTTAAAAATGAAAGCATAGAGTGGCGTCCATCATTTAATAATTTAATTGACAGTCACTTCAGTCTAGTATTGTTTCGTTTAAACGCACGGGATTTACGTGTAAAGTTACCATTTTTCCTGGTGCCGTGCGATCTAGTTCTGCGTTTTCGACATTCCAGGAGTGAGAAAATATCAAAGTCCGGCATTCTGGAAATATTACCCTCATGATAAATGTTGTCATTAAATCCCAGTGGAAAAAACTTATTTTTCTTATATCTCCACTTTAATATAGATTGTGGGTACTCGTTTGAACCGACTGGATGAGGCGGCTCTAACGTGTACCCACAATTTATATTTTGAACAGAAATAAGAAAAATATCACAATTTTTCATCTGGAAATTTTCGGCGGTAAAATTTACAATGTGTTTTCGTAATGCTAATAAGCTCTGTGCGATCACAAACTATTCGAAATGACTGCATAACCACCAAAATAATACGAGAAATTTAGTTATGATCTTGTTTGGATAGAAGTTCTCATGCGATCAGGCTATGCAGATTCGCAGGCTGAACTGAGACTTCGTTGGTCTGACACATGCATGTATCTGATGATCTAAACATACAAAAATTGTATTGGATTCGACAGTTAAGCTCTGCTGGAGACAACTGAGTTATTCAAGTCCAGAAAAAAAGAAAAGTAAGTTGCAATAATATGCTATACGAGAGACAGACAGACAGATAGACAGACAAAGATAGATAGATAGATAGATAGATAGATAGATAGATAGATAGATAGATAGATAGATAGATAGATAGATAGATAGATAGATAGATAGATAGATAGGGATAAACATAGAGATATAGACAGAGAGGGAAAGACAGAGCGAGTGATAGACAGAGAGAGACAGGCAGATGAGAAAGCGACAAAGAAAGATAGACAGAGAGCTATAAATTATATAGATAAATAGGTAGATAGATAGATAGATAGATAGATAGATAGATAGATAGATAGATAGATAGATAGATAGATAGATAGATAGATAGATAGATAGATAGATAGATACGTGTAAGCGGTCGGGTGTGTCTTGCTGTAGTGCCTTTGCTGAGTCCATTCTTAACGCTGAGCTTATGGGCGAGACTGGATTTCCACGCAAAGCTTTACATTACGAAAACACGCCTATTCAAATATATTGAAATTGTTTAGGAAATGTCTGTTGCCAGTTAACTGACAATAGCGATTTGACGTTAAAACCGCTATTGTCAGTTAATTGGCAATAGCGAATTTACTTTAAAAAACCGCTATTTCCAGGTAACTGGCAATAAACGAATTTACATAAAAATCGCTAATGCCGCTACTGCCAGTTGACTGGCAGTTTATGTTGTTTGTTCTTATTTTACAATTTGAAAGCATTTCCATATTTTGTAATATGTTATGCATTGTTGTCTTGAGTTCTACTACTCTTAGGAAGATATGAAATAATTGTTCAGTTTATTTTTCGACCATGGACAGCATCAATGAGGCGGTTCTAACGAGCACCACAACCTATCTTTGCAGTATTTATAGGAAAAATATCACTGATTTTCATCAGAAAATGGCCATTTTGGAGCAGTCTCGCCAGAATCTACATATACACTGCTTGCCATCATGTCAATGAGCTAAACAGAAATCCCTTTCTATAACAGTATAAGTCCTGTTCCAGAGTGCAATCTCAAACACCATCGGAAAGCGCGTGGGAAAATAGTCCCGAAGTATTGTTTTCTTTTTAGAACTCGTCTTTCTGTGCCAATTTATTTTGTAAAGGATAAATAGCATATTAAGTATTTAAACATTTGCTGAGTTCCATGATTATCCCAGTACTGTCATATTTGGTCTTAAGGACTATTTTTATTAAGTGCATGTTCGAAGAAGCGGAATCGCAGTAGTTGGGTGCAGTACCCAGTAGGATTGCGCTGACATTGACATCAACTTTCAAAATAGAAAACAAGTGCCAATATGTCATCGCTATGACGAGCGGTACAGGTGCCTGTCTACTTCAGTCTACCCTCTGTTGGAGTTGTGCCCCTTACCTGTTGACGTGATAAATGCTCGAAGATGTCCTATGATAGTTCGTCAGCTAAAAAGATGCAAATATCCCATTGCAAAGCATTGAATAGATGTGTTTTTGCAATGTTATGATGTTAACGAGTAGCAAAGAATAGAATTGAATCCGATCTCTGCAAGACTTGAAATTGTGATTTGACGTAAAACTTGCTATTACCAGTCAATTGAGAATAGCGATTATACACTGAAATCGCCAGCACCCGTTTACTGGTAAAAGAGATTTCAACGTACACTCGCTATTACATGTACCAGATGACTGGTAATAGCTATTTGTAAGGTAAATCGCTATTGCCAGTTAACTGATAATAGCCATTTTAGCGTACAATCGCTACTGCCTGTTAACTGTCAATAGACACATTGATTTTTACCACCAAAAATACAAAATTCCAGATATAAAATTATCATATTTTAGCTCACCTTGGCCAAGAGCTCCAGGAGAGCTGATAGTTATGTCTTCCATTCGTCGTCCGTCGTCCGTCGTCATTCCGTCACCACCTATGACCGGTTACATTTTTACAACCTTCAGGCTGAACTCAGGAATTTCTCATCTGTAGCATGCTTGAAATGGGTGACAGAAGACATAAGTTTTTTATCGAAATCGAATTAAAACTTCGGTTGCTATGGCAACCAAAAGGTCCCAGAGACTTACAATGGGAACATGGTTGTTATTCTTGTGTGCACGCTAGTGCCAACATGTTTGATCCAGTCATCATCAAACTTGGTCAGAATGATCATCGTGATAATATCTCGGTCAAGTTCGAATATGGGTTAAGTCGGGTCAAAATTTGTCAAAAGGTCAAATCATAGAAAAACATTTTGTGCACTCTAGAGGCCACAGAGTTGGTTCGATCATTATCAAACTTGGTCAAAATGACCAACTTGACAATTTCTCGGTGAAGTTCGAATACGGGTCATGTCGGGCCAAAAGCGTAGGTCAGCAGGTCATATCATAAGCACAGAGTCCATTGACAGAGGTGACTTGATTGGTGCCTTGTTTCTACACTTTTGGAAAGCTTTTGACCTAGTAGACCACTCCATTTGGCTAAAAAAAAACTAGCTATATATAAATTCAGTTATGTAGCTCTCCAATGGTTTAAATCATATCTCACCGATCGCCAGCAAACCATCGAAAGCGACAAAGGACTAACAGAATTCTCCTATGTACGGTCTGGTGTCCCGCAAGGGTCTATTTTGGGCCCCACATTATTTCTCATTTTCATAAATGACCTACCTCTTTGTTTTGAACATTGCTCCTCTGATCTCTATGCTGACGACACTACCGTCCATACTCAAGATAGCGATGTTAATACCATTGAATATAAGGTGATTTGTGATCTAAACAATGCCATTAAATGGAGCTTACCCAATAAAATGCAACTTCACTTCGGTAAGACAACATGTATGCTCGTAGGAACTAGGCAAAAACTTAACATGTCACGCAACTTAAACATCCAGGTAGATGATACGTGCATTCAGAATGTATCCAATCAGAAATTACTAGGGATTTACATTGACGAACATCTCTCATGGTCGTCACATATTGACTACCTATGTTCCCACATCGCCACGAAAATTTCACTTCTTCGACAACTATCTGAATACGTTCCAGCTGATGTACAAAAGATGTTTTATCAGGGCTATATTCTTCCCTTTATCGATTTTGGTTCTGTTACGTGGGGATCTGCATCAGCTTCGCATATTGATCGCCTGACTAAATTACAAAAGCGTGCAGCCCGCATAATATTACGCAGTGATTTTAATACACCATCTGAACAATTGTTTCAAGAACTCGTCCGTCATTTCTATTAAAAACTTCAGCCGCCCGAGCTCATCGGGCCTTGAAGAAATAGATGAGGCTGCGCAGAGCTGAAACGACCGCATACTGGTAAGGTTCTAAGGCTGACAATGCAAAGCGGTGCGAGACAGCCCCTATAAGCCCTATTGGTTTCATCGGGCAACAGGGCTTGAGATGTCATTTTGTCTCCGTATCTTTTTCTTTCTTATACTGCGATCGGTCACATTTGACCATTACTCGCAGGTGTACATTACATACACTCTAGGTTACAGGGTTGAACATGTTCTATAAAAGGGTTATCCTTTGGAAGCAAGGAATACATAACAAAACTGAAAAATATGGAGTGTATATGTTTTCTGGGCCACACTAGCTACTTTCGGCCTTCGGATCGGGACGGTGCAGTTTAAAGACCCTTACCGTTATAAAGTTAGAGAACAATGTGAAAAAAACAGCATATAAATCTATATGCTATTTAGGCTTGAAATGGGTCTCATTAGGCTGGGCGAATGTTTTTTTCATGGTCTAACCCACAATGAAATCTTCTGCCTAAAATTATGGAGTGCTCCTATTTCCCATAAAAGCGGTGTTAAGTTAGCGATAAACTTTGCGAGATTAATGAGGTCAAGACCTACATCGAACGCCGCGTCTGATCAGGGCCCGCACTGATTGCAAATGTCCCCGAAAAGGGCCACTAGGCATATGCAGAAAACGTGTATTGAAATTGAGAAAATATTTGTTATAATACATAAAGGTCATCAAACGGCGTTTAAAGGAACTGACCTAACCCCATTAAAGCCGAATGAGTTCTTCCATCTTAGACGAGCGTAAACATTTCGGTCTGTGTCCGAACACGCTCCATTGGCATCATTTGCTGGGGTTGAAAGCCAAAAAAGTGCACCGTCCTTCGGTTCGGGACGTTAACTGGAGACCCCTTTGCAGGAAGAGTCCTCTCCTGTGCAGGTTAAAGACCACTACTGTAATTACACGATTACTTTGTAGGCTTTCAACCCTGTAACCTAGAGTGTATTTAATGTACACCTGCGAGTAATGGTCAAATGTGACCGATCGCAGTATAAGAAAGAAAACAATACGGAGACGAAATGACATCTCAAGCCCTGTCGCCCGATGAAACCAATAGGGATTATAGGGGCCGCCTCGCACCGCTTTGCCTTGGCAGCCTCATCTATTTCTTCAATCCCCGATGAGCTCGGACGGCTTAAGTTTTAGAAATGACGGTGACCATCGGAATTCATAAAAGTCAATACCTGGGTAAGTGTTGAAAAACAATTAATGCGAGCTAATTTTAACGACCCGTAACGCGATAAAACTGACATAAACCCATTTTAGTCGAATGAGTTAACATAAATTACACCATTGGTCATAACTTTTGAACCGTTCGAGATAGAGCCTTCATATTTGGCATATATATTGCTTTTGACATGGGCTTCCAACTCTTCTACAACAATTGGTCTTCAACATTGACGTGTGAGCTACATTAAAGACCAAATAACATTGGTCATATATTTTAAACCAGTTGGGATATAGCATTTTATTTGACGTGTAGGTTCCTTGTGACAAGGGCTTCCCACTCATACAATACATTTGCTGTTGACTTTGACCTGTGGCCAACTGTAATGAAAAAATATCATTGGTCATAACTTTTGAACAGTGGTAGAGACTTAATATTTGTTTTTGTTTTTTTTTTGTGACAAGGGCTTCCCATTCCTACAAAGAAAATTGACCTGTGACTTTGACCTGTGACCTACTTTATCATTACTCTTGAACAGTTTGACGTAGATGCTTCATTTTTGGCATGCATATCAACACTGGAAAGGTCATTTTGGAGTTGTTGCTTCCAATTTTATAGGACTTTTACCCGAAATTGAGATGAAATGACATCTCAAGCCTTGCCGCCCAATGAAACCAATAGGATTTATAAGCATGGACGGTTTGACTCGCACCGCTTACCTGGGCAGGCTTAGATCCTCTAAGCGGTTTACTTGTACTCGTGTGGGGGTCGGTTTCAGCACTGCGTGGAAGCATCATGCATCCCATCTTTCTCTTCAAGCCCCGATGGACGGGGATTGGGATTTCTTGTGACAAGGGCTTCCCACGCATACAAAAAAAAGAAAAAAGAAAAAAACGACCTGTAGCCTTGGCTTTAACCTGTGACCCATTTCATCATATCTTTTGAATTGTTTGGGTTAGACCCTTTATATTTGGTTAGTATGTTCCTTGTGACAAGGGCTTACCATCCATACAAAAATGATCTGTGACCTTTACCTTGACACGTGATCTACTTTATCATAACTTTTGAACCATTTGAGATGCAGCCTTCATATTTGGCATATAGATTCCTTGTGACAAGGGCTTCCCACCCACACAAAAATGTTGACATTGATCTGTGTACTACTTTATTGTAAATTTTAAAGCATTTGAGACAGAGCCGTCATATTCTGCTTGTAGGTTTTTTTGTGACAAGGGCTTCCCACCCATACAAAATTCTGACCCATGACCTTGACCTTGACCTGTGAACGATTTTTCATAATCTTCGAATCGTATCAGATAGAGCCTGCATGTTCGGTATTATGTAGATTCTTTGTGATAAGGGCCCCCACCCATACAAAATTTGACCCGTGACCTTGACCTCTGACTTACTTTCTCCTAACTTTTAAACAGTATAAGAAAGAGCCTTCATATTTGGCATGTACATGTAGGTTTCTTGTGACAAGGGCTTCCCACTTATACAAAATGTTGACCGGTGACCTATTTTTGAACCGTTTGGGATAGAGCCTTAATATTTCGCTTGTAGGTTTCTTGTACCAAGGGCTTCTACTCGTAGAACATGTTTGACCTGTGACCTTGACGTTGACCTGTGACCTACTTTACCTTTTGAATCGGTCAGGGCAGAGCATTTTTTGCATGTAGATTCCTTGTGACAAGACATTGATCTTGACCGGTGACCAACTTTTAAGTGAATACTGACCTCGCCTGGGGACGTGTTCTTTTGTAACGGATATGACTCAGTGATAAAATCATAGGGGAATACCTGGGGCTGGGGGGGGTATAATAAAATGGCCATTAATAAGAACTGACCTCTTTTTAAAGGTGGCCGTCAATGGAAGGAGCACTGTAATTGTGTGAAGCTTCGAATCTGTCAGCTCAAGTGAGCGATATAGGACCGTCATGGTCCTCTTCTTTTTAATTTCGGCACAAAATATACATGTAGATTTAGAGCTGAAATAACACAAATAACGTATACCCTTCTAAACCCCAGTTTTACTATATAAAATTTTGTTTTACGAGTCAAAATTATTTAGGCGTATTTTCGTGATGCAAATATACATGTAGATTTAGAGCTGAAATAACACAAATAACGTATACCCTTCTAAACCCCAGTTTTACTATATAAAATTTTGTTTTACGAGTCAAAATTATTTAGGCGTATTTTCGTGATGCAAAGAACAAAACTCCACCACACAAGAAGTTTTAAAAATCGACTTACCATAAAATTGGGCAATTTTAGTGTGTCCCGTAGAAAGAACAAAAGCAAAAACGAAACAACAAGCCTGCACAAACTTCATTTTCCCACTGCACTTAAAGAATAAAAAATGTACAGAACCTCGTAAACCACTTTTCTATAGAATATGATTCCATACGAAGTGAGACTTTCACTACGAAGTGACATAAAATTAAACTGAGCCACATTCTAAATACGATGATTTTTTTCCATATATTATCATTATAAAGGTCACTCTTAACAACTCCCCTTTGAATTTACATATTTTTATTAGTATCCTGTCGAGAGATTTAATTTAATGACACGGCAAGTGATTACAATTAATTACATCCTGGGATAGTGTTCTATGCTAAGGTCTTAACATGGACCGGGAGTTGCACCGACGGTTTCATGGCGCATATGGTCATCGTCATAGTTGTGTGACAAAACTTAAAACCTACCATGTTATCAGGGTTTGGTGTCTTACCCTTCTATTTCCCCTTCTAGTAGTCGTATTCGTTTGAAACTTGTACGAATCGATTCCAGGTTTAAACCCTTCATCATGTTGGATCGAAAACTCAACTCCTACCATGTCGTCACGGTTGAGTAACTTTTCCTTCTATTTCCCTTTCTAGAAAAGTAGAAGTAAAACAAAGATCAGGAATCTATACAATTAACTTACTCCACCCATCAAAGACACCAAAGGGAAAGAAACACAAATATTAAGCGACTAGACCATATTGGAAACCTAAATAAAGGAAGGCCATAAGGACAGTTACTTTCCCACAAATGGTCATATGGCCATCCAAAATAAAAAGACACAAATGATACACACAGAAATAACAAACAACAACATAAATAAATCGCCACAGAAGAACCGCCTTGGAACGGTCAGTGGAAAGATTTCCACTGGGGGCTTAAATCGATTTTACGTGGCCACAATCCTCGCCCTTACTTCCGTCGCGATTTAGACAAATAATTTGTTCAGTCCGCATGAAGGCCTCCTAACTCATCAGTGCAACATCTCCGTGAACACAAATAATCAAAGAACCACAGAGGTGAGACAGTGGTGATGACTCGACAGCAAGAAACCACTGAAATGCTGGAGCAAAAGAAAACCAACAGTTAGACTCCGATGGCCCCGACCAGAGACAGAAGTCGGTTTGGTTTGAAACTTTTTCCAACCGACTCCATTGATCAGTCCCTATCCATCACTGGTCAAAGTCTCGGTTGAGTGAGTTCACCTCGCATTTAGGTTATTATAGGTCCGATTATGACCAGCTTTGTACCGCTGATCATTTCTGAACTATTTTTCGCTGTCCATCATATTGTCAAGCTTGAGTAACTTTCTCTTGTATTTCCCTTTCTAGAAGTCGGATTCGTTTGAAACTTGTACTAACGGACTTAATTGAAATGTCTGTCCATCACTGACGAAAGACACGGTCGAGTGATTTCTCGTTGCCCACCAATACGTCATTTTTGTGTGACTTTCCCTTCTATATCCCTTTCTAGAGGTCGGATTCGTTTGAAAAGGTTTAAACTCTTGATCATGTCATATCGAAAACGCATAGCATACTTTGTTGTCACGCTGGAGTGACAGTCTTTTTTATGCCCCCGGAATAAAAGATTCTTGGGGCATATAGTTTTTGATCTGTATGTCTTTTCGTCTGTCTGCAAAAACCTTAACATTGTGCATTACTTTTGAATTATAACTGATAGGGCTTTCATATTTCACACGTGCATGCCTTGTCACAAGACCTTTCCCGTGGTACCATAATTTTTGACCTCGTTACCTTGACCTTGACGTTTGACCTACTTTTTTTAAAAACTTTAACATTGGCCATAACTTGCGATTGGTAAGTGTTAGGCCTTTTATATTTCACATATGCATTCTATGTCACAAGACCTTTCCAACGATACCATAATTTCTGACCTTAGGACCTTGATCTTGACGTTTGACCTACTTTTCAAAACCTTTAACATTGGTCATAACTTTCGCTTGGTAAGTGATGGGGCATTCATAATTCGCATGTGCATTCTGATGGTACCATAATTATTTTTCACTAGTGACCTTGACCATGACGTTTGACCTACTTTTCAAAAACTTTAATATTTGCCATAACTTCGGATTGGTAAGTGATTTGGCTTTCATATTTCTGATGAGCATTCCTTGTCACAGACTTTTCGGTGGTACCATAATATTTACCTCGTGACCTTGACCTACTTTTGTAAGACTTGAACAGTGGCCATACCGTTTGATTGGTTAGTGGTAGGGCATTCATATTTCACATGCGCTGTCCGGGGGCATCTGTGTTTCACAAACACATCTTGTTTCACTTTATAACGAAATGTTTATAACGAGGTCGTAATACACTTGTGTACAGTTTTGTCTTATTACTACCCATTGGTCACTATTTACTTACCACGTTGTCCCGGTAAACTGATTGTCACCCATATTGCCCTTGATTATACGTAAACTACATGTATAGTGTAGTATGCAAGCTTGGTTTATATGATAATCAATTAACATAAGAATTATGGTGTAGTATGCAACCTTAGTTTATGTATGATAATAAATGAACATAAGAGTTCTGCTGAATACACGCCCTGTCCATGCAACAACATAAGAATACATGTATATCCATAATTCATAAACATTTATGAACGTGTCAAACATTTGTTTTTTATTTTGCTTTGCACAAAACCATGTCGGGGATTTTAAATAATTTTACCAGATAAACATCTTGAGTAGTATACTAATATAATAGTATATGCAGGGGTACATTTCGTCTAAACCATCAAACGGTTTTCATCTCAAATGTTACATATATTACGTTTTTAAGAAAACACGCAAAACGCAACAGAACAGACCTGAATGTATCGCCCTTTAAATATCATTTTAAAAGGCCATGTTAAATGAATACTCTTTGTTAAGACGACGGCTACTTACAACCGGTTGTTACCAGCATGTCAGGCTACACACAACCGGTTGTCACGATCGTGTGAGGCTGTTGACAACCAGCTGTATAAAACCTCAGTTAAAACGTTTTTGTTTTTCCTTTTGTTCTTAACTAATATTTTGAATGACTTATCTTTCCAATATCCCTTTCTGATGGTGTTTCATAGCGACTTTATAGGTCAGTATTGCTATATATTTTAGGTTGCATTGCAACCTACAATATATAGCAAAATGCATACTGATGTTCTTACAACAAAAATAAATCTGCAGTAATAACCTCTGGTATGTGTTCATAATTTAACCAATCAAGATGTGGAATTTTGGAGATAAAAAGAAAGTCCAGAAATTATCTTTCAGTGGTGAGGTCTGGTTGGGTGGGGTAAGTCCATATTAACTAAGACCTGCAAGAACTATCTGGGGATTTATGATCCAACCAGAATCGATTAATTTAATGTCGAGTCATATAATTGTTTAGCTGTAGAAATACTGATGAGATATTAGGATCATCTGCATGCTGCCAAATAATGTTAAAACATATCACTTATGTGCATTTTGTGAATTTTGCTAAATATTTGCACTTCCCGAAAACCCCCAACATTTCTCTATCAAGAAAAGAATTGTACAGTGTGCCTCTTTGACTGACGAATTTGTAAGTTAAATAATGGAACAATTTCTGTAAAAGCTCCATGATATAAGAATACAGGATATGAGATATGTGCCCTTGAATGCAGAAAATGCTATAAAAATTCCTAAGTTACACGTTTTTTATCAGCATGTATTTAATACCAGAAAGACACCCTTCACACCATACAACCGGCGGCGGAGAAGACAGATCGCGCAAAAGGTTTCAAAGACAGGGTAGTTGAAGTTTTTTGTTTGTATGAATCGAGAAGACAATCTGTTGACTTTTGCTGCTATTGGATAATACCGCAAATGCCTGGAGATGCCGCAGCAACATTGTAACTATATTTCAAAACCAGATAAGGCTTTTCCAGTTCGTTGAAAAATATTTTCAAAAAGAAATCGTATGAAATTTTGTTTTCGGCGTCAAGTGTACGTCTACTGAACAAAATATGTTACATTAACTTGACTGCGCTAAAACTACGATTATTCAGCAGCATTTCTGCCAAATTGGACCGTATAACTCCGTTAAATAAACAAACTACCCCCCCCCCCCCTAAAGAGACCAGATGTCAAGAAAAATGCTGTAACTAACTACAGATTGTTTTTATGCGACTGTCCACAAACACAGATAAGAGATTTCGAAGGATAACATTGATGACAGATCAGAATTTCGGTTACATCTTCAAGAAAGACGTATTCTGTATGACTATACACCCCGCCGTACAGCCGGCCTCAGTGGCTCAGTCGGATGCGCGTCTGACTGGTGATCAGGAGGACGCGGGTTCGACTCCCGCCGGGGTCGGCAACATTTTTTCGTGGAGATTGATCATGAAATCTTTTCTAAGGTCATTCTCTCCCTTCCGCTGATTCAAGAAGGGCAGTTGTCAGTTTCTGGCGAAAGAATGTGCACTGTACTGGTTAACCACTTACGTATAAGCCTGCCCAGGAAAGTGTTGATAGGTAAACTGACCGGCTCAAAAATGACCTAAATAGTGTTGACTGGGCCGTAAAACCCCAATACAAACAAACAAACACCCCGCCGTACAACCGGCTGCGTCGAAGACAGATTACTGTCTCTAAGACAGATCGCGTAAAAACGTTTCATAGAAAGGGTAGGTGATGTTGTTTTGTTAGTATTAATCGAGAAGGCAATCTGTTGACTTTTGCTGCTATTGGAGAAGAAACTAAATGGCTGGAGATACCGCATCAACATTCTGACCATATTTCAAAGCCAGATAAGGCTTTTCCAGGTCATTGAAAACTTTGTTCATCAAAAATTTTATGAATTTTTGTTTTCGGCGTCAAGTGTACGTCTAGGGAACAAAATATGTTACATTCACATACTCATGCTAAACTACGACTATTCAGCAGCATTTCTGCCAAATTGGACCGTATAACTCGGTTAAATAAACATGTTCGATGCATGTTTGAATTATGTTGCAAGTTTCAATGTCTGCATCAAATACTGCAGGGGAGTTGCAGCGACACGAACAGTACTGTTCAACTTCCTATGCTACATATGAGGCCTGCAGGTTTAAGTCGTTCAAGGGGATATACTTATGCAATAAGGGGCTGGATCAGAATCCTGTTTCCTTTATGCATATGTTCGATGCATGCAAGTTTGCAAGTTTGAATGTCCTACATCAAATACTGAGGAGCTTCATAGACACGAACCTATTAAATCTCCTACGCTACACATATGGCAATAATATTTAAGTCGTTCAAGGGGACATCATTTCGAAATAAGGAGAGATAGATCAGAATCCTGTTTCCCTAATACACATGTTCAGTTATGTCAAAAGAGTGTTGCAAGTTTTAATGTCCTGCGCCAAATATTGTAGGCGGATTTGCAGAATGTACTATTGAACTATGTTGCAAGCTTCAATGTCCTGCATCAAATACTGCAGCAGGAGGAGTCACAGAGACACGAACAATACTGCGTGTATTAAACCTATATGGCCAGATGTTACAGCCGTTCTAGGGGATATAATTCTGCAATTAGGGCCTGAATCAGAATCCTGTTTCCTTTATGCAAATGTTCAATGTATGCCTGAGAAGTGTTGCAAGTTTTGGTGTCCTGCATCACCTACTGTATATATAGGAGGAGTTGTCGAGACACCAACAGTACTATTTAACCTACGAGTTATATGCTACACATATGGCCAGAATGTGCATTTTTCAAGGGGACATTATTCTGCAGTAAATGGCTGGATCAGAATCATGTTTCCTTTATACACATGTTCAAGGCATGTCTGAAGTGTGTTTTAAGTTTCAATGACCTGTATTAAATACTGTATGAGAAATTACGGAGACAAGAATAGTACATGCACTACAAAGTGTGGCACACGTATGTTCATACGGACAAGTGCAAAACTGTACGCCCCTCCCCACTAAATGGTGGGAGCTTTGAAATAAATAAATAAATAAACAAATAAATAAATGCTGTATAAGGAAGTGTTACTATGCCAAGAGACGTTCTGCACTATCTAATCATTATACAATTCACTGAAATTTGGATTAATTATCATTAGAGTACAGCGCGCCGCCCATCGGGAATTGAAGAAATAGATTGCACTGCATGGTGTTTTCTTGCACAACTGAAACCGACCGAACTTGAGTACTGCTAAACCGCTTAGGTCTGCCCAGTGTTGTGAGTCAGACCGTTCACTGCATAAAAGCCTTTTGGTTTCTTATGGCGGAAGGGGTTTTGATGTCATTTCATTTCAATGTCGGGTACAAGTCCCACAATATCGGAAGCAATGTTTCCAAAATGACCTATATTGTGTTGAAGTGGACGTAAAACCTCAACTCAAAAAGACAGAGTACAACAACATGTTGATAATTCTTTATCACCAAGGCAAGAGCTGTCAAATAATATTGATAAATACTTTTACTTACGGAAACCGGGAAGGGACATTCAATTGTATTTTCAATATGCTGTGCGAACAGCACATTATGTTGTGCGAACA
This sequence comes from Lucinisca nassula, assembly GCA_963580285.1. Taxonomy (NCBI): domain Eukaryota; kingdom Metazoa; phylum Mollusca; class Bivalvia; order Lucinida; family Lucinidae; genus Lucinisca; species Lucinisca nassula. The sequence goes on along the minus strand of OY757023.1, from coordinate 36,226,944 downwards.
AGATATTATCTTGTGCGCACAGGATAATATATTGTGCGCACTTTATCTTGTGCGGACAACGTATTATCTTGTGTGCACAAGATAATATCTTGTTCGCACAACTTAATATTTTGTGCAGACAAGATATGTTGTGCGAACAAGATATCTTGTGCACATAAAATTTTATGTTTTCCGCACAAGACATTAAGTTGTGCGAACAAGATAATATCTTGTGCGCACACGATATTAAGTTGTGCGAACAACATAATATCCAATCCGCACAAGATTTTATCTTCTCCGCACAAGAGTTATGCTGTGTGCACAAGATATTATCTTGTGCGGACAAGACAATATTTTGTTCACACAACTTAATATCTTGTAGGCACAACTTATAAAAAGAAAATTCATATCCCTTCCCGGGTTACGTTTTACTTCAACAATACATGCAAAATTCAGTGAATAAAAAGTAGGCCAAAATCGCTCACCTGGTTAAAGCTGTATTACATTGTGCCTTGGTGACCATTTTGTCTATCAGATCACATTGCCATGTTATCTTGATGCTTCTGATAAAGTTTCTGAACAGCTTAGTTTGTTTTGTTTGTCTCGAAATTTAACATCCCCGTCAACACTATTAACTTAAAGGGAATTTTCGAGACGTTGCTTCCACTTTTTTGGGACTTTTATCCGACATTGATATGAATGACATCTCAATTCCCTGCCGTCCAATGCAACCAATGTGGATTGTATGCATGGATATGTCGACTCGCACCACTTTACATGGGCCTTCTTAGACCTTCTAAGCGGTTAACCAGTACTCGTGTGCGGTCGGTTTCAGCTGTTGCAGAAAACATCATGCAGCCCAATTTATTTCTCCAAGCGCTGTTGGGCGGAGGCGACTAAACAGCCTAGTCTGATTTAGGATTCAGGAAAAGATGATGTTGATGCAGAGTAGAAGTATATAGTTTATCAGGCCAGGGCTATCGTTTGCACCTTCCAAGTCAGTCAATCATGTGAATACAAGTCTTACACAAACAAAGCTATGGTGTATATGACCGCTTGCAAAAGAGCCAAAATACCGAATCTTCTTGTGGACTCCGCGAGTTTGACATATACTGACAACACCTGAGCTGTCTAGCCTGTAAACCTTATATGCAATAATTATAAAGGTGCTTCAAAGAATTGCAAGATAGCCGCCATCTGGGATATCATAATGCAACAATTATAGCAATTTTGAATCTCCATTTCCACCAATTTCAACTCAGTGCATGTCAGATCTCTATCAACAAGAGCAGGGTGTCCCACAAGGTAGTATTCTTACAACTACGCTATTTAACATCAAGATAAATAATATTGTACAATGTTTGGACGACAAAACAGATTGTTCATTTTATGTTGATGATTTTTGTATATGCTACCGTTCAAAAAATGTGAAAACGATTGAACGAAAGTTACAACAAAATTTAATAAGAATAGAAGAATGGACTGATAAAAATGGTTTCAAGTTCTCCAAGTCGAAAACGCAGTGTGTTCATTTTTGTAAGCTACGAAGGAAACACGAACATCCTTCCCTGTTTTTTATGCGGATCACAAATTATTGTTGTTGAAGAAGCCAAATTTCTGGGGGTCATATTTGATCACAAGTTATCTTCTATTCCCCATATTAAAGTAGAAGTAAAAGAAAGATCAGGAATTGATACAATTAACTTACTCCATCCATAAAAGACACCAAAGGGAAAGAAATACAAACATTAAGCGACCAGACCATAATGGAAACCTAAACAAAGGAAGGCCATATGGACAGTTACTTTCCCACAAAATGGCCATATGGCCATCCAAAATTAAAAGACACAAGTGATACACACAGTAAGTAACAAACAACAACATAAATAAATCGCCACAGAAGAACCGCCTTGGAACGGTCAGTGGAAGATTTCCACTGGGGGGCTTAAATCGATTTTACGTGGCCACAATCCTCGCCCTTACTTCCCTTAAATACCTTAAAGCGAAATGCTTAAAAGCTTTGTATCTTTTGGAAGCTTTAGCTCACATAAGTTGGGGAGCAGATCGGTATACTTTATTACATCTTTACCGGTCTTTAATAACATCTAAATTAGATCATGGGTCTGTTATTTATGGTTCTGCCAGAAAGTCTGATTTAAAATCTTTGGCTACTATCCACCACCAAGGCCTTCGACTGGCTTTTGGAGCCTTTCGTACTTCTCCCATACTAAGCCTTTATGTAGAAGCAGGTGAACCATATTTAACTTCGCGCAGAGAGAAACTTTCTCTTCAGTATGTATCAGACTTGCTTGTCGCTTAATGTTTGTATTTTCTTTCCCTTTGGTGTCTTTTATGGGTGGAGTAAGTTAATTGTATCAATTCCTGATCTTTGTTTTACTTCTACTTTGCTGCTTATCCATCTAACCCGGCATTCAAAATTCCATTCCCACCTGAATCTGTAGATAAGTATGAAACTAAACCCACAACAATCAAACCTTTTGGATTACTTATTTTACCACTGCTAGAAAATACAAGTATCGACCTTAAAATTATTCAAAAACATGAACACGCCGAAGTTCAATCTTGATTTATTAAACAAACTTCTTTTCTGTTCGGCTTTACATGATGGCAAAAAATCCGAATCAAATCCAGTGCTACTCAAACAAAACCTTCGGGTACTGCAGACACGATATAATGATTATAAGCAAGTCTACACTGGTGGTTCCAAAGGAGAAAAAGTTGGTTGTGCGTATGTTTCTAAAGATATGCACCAAACCTTGCGCCTTCCAGATGGTTCATCTATTTTTAAAGCTGAAGCCAAAGCAATAGACTTAGCTTGAGATTTTATCAGTTCTTCATCAATTCAAAAAGCAATTACATGTCTATTTTCTGATTTAGACTATTCATCATCTAAAATCCTCAGATACAAAAATTGATAGAAAAACATTATGGAATTTCTAAAACAAACCAAATCTTGTTTTGTTGGCTTCCAAGTCATATTGGCAGTGTCGGCAATGAATATGCTGACAATAAGGCAAAGGAATCGCTCAATCTTGATCCGTCTGTTTTTAAAATTCCTTTAAATAATTTTTAACCATTCATCAACAATTACATCTTGTCGTTATGGCAAGGGGAACGGGACCACGCAATCAATAACATACTCGATGCCCTTAAACCTGTCATTGGAACAAAATGCTCTCCTCCACAGTTTTCCAGGAAATAGGATGTAGTATTAACGCGACTGCGCATTGGCCATACTAGAGTTACTCATTCTTATATTTTTAAGGGTTATGATCAGCCTTCTAGTGTAGGATGTGATCAGCCATATTCACTGTTAAACATATCTTAATTGAATTTGTAGACTTTTTACAGTCCCGTAACTTATACTTCAAAGCTGACACTTTGCATCAAGTGTTTGAAGATGTACCTGTTGATAATATTATTTTATTCTTGAAAGAAATTCGACTTTTGCATAAGATTTAACTGTTTCAGATTTTTATGCATATCATACTAACTATTTTACTTTTATTATCCTCATAATTCTTCATGCCGTTTAACCATTAGCCGCTTGACGCTTATGACCCACAAAAAGGGTTGACGCGTCGTTAAACACGAAATCATCATCATCAACTCAGTGCAACCGACCATTCTGTAGCAGATGCGGTTTGAAGATTTTCAAGATGGACATCATGGCAGCTATCTGGAATATCGAAACAGAATGCTGCTAAGAAGTCTGAATCTCCATGTCACCCCAATGTCTTTTATCAAGTTTTGGCTCACTTCAACTTGATGTGGTTTGACGATTTTCAAACAGGCCAACATAGAAGCCATCTTAAATAAGATAACAAAATAATTTCAGCAAGTCTGAATGCCGCCAATCAAGTTTCAGCGCCATCCAAACTTTAATTCAGGAGATGTATGTCACACAGTGACTTTTTACAGAAAACATTTTGAACGCCCCTCTCCGTATTGAATCGGGAATTTCATTCTATTTTTAGATCCGAATAAAAATAGGAGTGTATGACGTATGTGTGCATCACTGAAGTAACAACATAACACCCAATCGCATTTGCATGTCTATATCACGTGAATGCATTTACACGCACTGCGCATTTTTCAAAGAGAGTAGAGACGCCATTATAGATCGTATTTATGTCTGTCGTCAATTTCACATTGACATGGCTCATCATTTATAGCCTATAGGGCTGATTATTTATTCTCAAGGTAAATTGTCTTATCGACATTCTGTTTATATTTGTCGCGTGGAAATTTGTGTATTCTATAAATAGTTAACACATCGCGAATGGTGAAATTTCGTCCAAAACAACAACAGTGTTTAATACGGATGAGGATTTATAACACCAATGTGAGAGGATTCTGTTAAAGTCAAGTAAGACCATTTATGTTGTTTTTATGATATTCTTGTCAGTATTAATGACAGTCAGTATTCCCCGGCTCCGGTTTTCGACACTGTCATATTTGTGAACATGTCTTCGTACATGAGGACATTTAGTAAACAATAGTATTTTATGTCTATTTTAGGGATGCCTTTTTCATGTACATTAAACATCTGAAAACAACTGAGGCTCGTAGTTCTGCCTTGTGCACTGGGTTACAGTTTGGCGCCCAACTTCATCGAACCATCAACAACAACCATCAACATCATCATGTACATATAACTTGGGCATCACCTGGATACACCTCTACTACAGATTCATAGTACTATGATCATGGAAATCATTTCATCCATCTATTCGTAAAGTTCTGCTGTTCATGTGATATCATCGGTTGTGTGTATATCTGTGTTTCGCATGACAGTGATGTAAAATGGCCATAATAATTTCAAACCGGTTTTGTATTTGAGATTTTTGTTTGATTTGAGGTTTAACGTCCCCGTCAACACTGTAAAGGTCATTTTGGAGACGTTGCTTCCAATTTTGTGGGACTTTTACCCGACATTGAGATGAAATGACATCACAAGCCCTGTCGCCCAATGAAACCAATAGGGTTTATTAGCATGGACGGTCCGCCTTGCACCGCGGTTCCTGGACAGGCTTAGATCCCCTAAGCGGTTTACCAGTACTAGTGTGCGGGCCGGATTCAGCTCTGCGTGGAAGCATCATGCAGCCCATATATTTCTTCAAGCCCCTATGGGCGGGGGCCGATTTGTATTTGAGATATATTGATAGATCTATCCCTTTAGATATTCATCATGAGCTCATCTCGTGGTATATGAACACTTCTAGGAGGATCTCCAATCTTCTGACATAACAAACAGTGTGGACCGGCTAAGCGGATACAAAATGACTCTTTCTTTCTCATTTTATTCATTTTATTGACTCATTTTGTCTAGTTTTGTGTCTTTTTCTATCCTTATTATTGCTTTCCTTCTACTGAATCATGTCATTAGTATAAATAAGGCCCTGATCAGGCAGGAAACTGTTTATGCGCATAAATGCACTTTATGCCTATAACCGGTTTCAGATTTCATGTTGTTCTATATATCTTTTATGTGTGTTTCTCCACACAGCAGTTGCTATCTGCAGAAACACATGTATCTATTTGTATGACAGAGTGTACACTCCAACTCAAACTCTAAATGCTTATTACAGTTAGTGATAAATGTATTTGTTAGACTATATGTATTTGTACATCTTGGTGTGGCCTGGCGCCGGTTAAGTCTTCCTATGGGAAATGGTATGGTGGAGCGCTTTAACCAGACATTATTAAATATGCTAGGGACACTAGAGGACCGTCAGAAAGAGGATTGGAAATCTTTTGTAGCTCCTCTGGTTCATGCGTATAACGCGACCAGACATGACAGCACTGGATTTTCGCCCTATTTTTTAATGTTTGGCCGACACCCCAGACTAGCTGTGGATGCCGTTTTAGGATTATCTTCATCCCAGGATCCCCCTATTGCCAGCAGGGAGCATTATGCAACCAAGCTTAAGAAGCGGTTGCAATTTGCATATAAGATGGCTTCTAAGGAAGCAGAAAAGTCTGCTCTTCATCAGAAGTCACAGTATGACTCCAAAGTTAGAGAGTCTACTGTCGACATAGGAGATCGGGTTTTAATAAGGAAGGTTGGCCTCAAGGGCAAAAACAAATTAGCAGACAAATGGGATAAGTACCCATATACTGTTATTGGTCAACCAGACAGAAGTATCCCTGTTTTCACTGTGAAGAGGGAATCAGGTGATGGCTCTGTAAAAACCTTACACAGGAATATGCTTCTGCCGTTTAGTTCCGTTCCATCATTCCCTGAGGCGGACGGATCTTTGTTGTCAAACACAGAACGTGCGCCTCGGACGAGGGTGGGAGGAGCGGACGGCGGGAATGTGTTTCAGTTGAGGTTTCTTCAGAATCAGAGTCTGACCCTGAAATATATATTCCTTCAAACAGGAGAAAACAAAGGCCAAATTTGGTGATTACAGACAGTTCAAATAAATCAACAAATAATTTGTCTGGCAGTGGAGGTATAAATTTACCACTTGACAGTGTATTTTCTGTTAGTTCTTCTAACAGTAACACAATTGAGCAATCTAGCTCAGCCTCAACTGGTGTTGAGTTTGCTGGTGCTAGCTTGTCTGCAGAACCATCCCAAAATGTTAGGTCTCCTGTGTTCGACCAATCTCCCAGACGTACAGGTCGAGCAAGAAAGCCACCTGACAGATATGGAGACTGGATTGTCAAACAGGCTACGGCTGAGACATCCATGGATGATTTAGAAGTTTTTGTGTAACTTCGGTATTTTTAATATTGTATGAACTGTTTTTATCTTGCAGTACAGGGGAGAATGTCACAAGAGATATCTATTATTTTCCCTGTAATAAAATCAACATCACAGCCTGATAGAATAAAAGTGTGTTTCTCTTAACTCATATTCTAGTTTGACGTTTTCATTGCATTTTGTATATAGATTATTTTTCATGTCTTGTATGAAACATGCAAGTTGTGATTATTTTTGCAATGAAAGAAGTAAATTCTAGGTAGGCAATTTAAATGATTTAATTAGATATGATATTCATGGTGAGATAATTGCATCTGACGGGTGAATGTGGATTTCTGAGTTTCAGAATTTCTATTTCCTTAGGAATCCATTTCTTCATGAAAAAAGATGAGGATCATGTTGTTGCATTTGTTAAATTTGCAATATCAAAAGGTGAGCAGAAGGTATTACATCTTTTGAATTCACCAATATTCCATTAATAAGTTTCCCTAAGTGCTGTGATTTTGGTTTCTCTCATTGTTATTATTAGTATGGTGTTTTATCAAAATGTCAGGAGACATTTTCCTTAGCAGGGGAGAATGTCACACAGTGACTTTTTACAGAAAAAAAAATTTTGAACGCCCCTCTCCGTATTGAATCGGGAATTTCATTCTATTTTAGATCCGAATAAAATAGGAGTGTATGACGTATGGGTGCATCACTGAAGTAATAACATAACACCCAATCGCATTTGCATGTCTATATCACGTGAATGCATTTACACGCACTGCGCATTTTTCAAAGAGAGTAGAGACGCCATTATAGATCGTATTTATGTCTTTCGTCAATTTCACATTGACATGGCTCATCATTTATAGCCTATAGGGCTGATTATTTATTCTCCAGGTAAATTGTCTTATCGATATTCTGTTTATATTTGTCGCGTGGAAATTTGTGTATTCTATAAATAGTTAACACATCGCGAATGGTGAAATTTCGTCCAAAACAACAACAGTGTTTAATACGGATGAGGATTTATAACACCAATGTGAGAGGATTCTGTTAAAGTCAAGTAAGACCATTTATGTTGTTTTTATGATATTCTTGTCAGTATTAATGACAGTCAGTATTCCCCGGCTCCGGTTTTCGACACTGTCATATTTGTGTACATGTCTTCGTACATGAGGACATTTAGTAAACAATAGTATTTTATGTCTATTTTAGGGATGCCTTTTTCATGTACATTAAACATCTGAAAACAACTGAGGCTCGTAGTTCTGCCTTGTGCACCGGGTTACATGTAGTATGACGAATTTCAAGATGGACGCCATTGAGGCCATCGTGTGTATCGGAATTGAACAATCTTAGCAAATACGACTTTCCATGCCCATTGTTTTCAGCTGCGAGTCGGCCCGTTCATGCTTTTAAACCCTATTGGTTTCATTGGGCGGCAGGGATTGAGATGTCATTTCAGCTCAATGTCGAGTAAAAGTCCCACATAAATGGAAGCAACGTCTCCAAAATGACCAGTATTGTGTTGATGGGGACGTTAAACCTCAAATAAAACAAATATCATTTTCAGCTTGATCTGACATCTGGTTCGGGAGATGTTGTTTGAAGAATTTCAAGATGCCCTCTGTGCCATCTTGGATATCGGAACAGAAAGTTTCAGGAAATCTGAATCTCCATGTCCCCAATGTCTTCCATCAAGTTTCAGCTCACTCAGTCCAATCCTTGATTCGGGAATAGATATCATTTAATGAAGTTCAGGATGGCCGCCATAGAGGCCATCTTGGATATCGGAACAGACCAATTTTAACAAATCTGAATCGCCATTTCGCTTCGATGCCTTCCGTGAAGTTTCAACTTGATCCAACCACTGGTTCGGCAGATGTGGTTCGAAAAATTTAAAAATTGCCAACTTAGCGGCCATCTAGAATATCGGACTGGAATGATTTTCTCGATGCCACCCCGATACCCCCATCAAGTTTCAGTTTAATCGGACCTCTGTGTTTGTGAGGAGATGTTGTTTGAAGAATTTCAAAATGACAACCATGGTTGCCATCTTGGATATTGGAACGGGCCAATTTTAGCAAATATGATCACCAATGTCATCCTGATTCCTCCCATCACGTTTGAAGAATTTTAAGATGGCCGCTTGGATATCGGAACAAATTTAACAAATCTGAATCTCCATGGCATCCCGATGCCTCCCATCAAGTTTCACCTCAATTTGACCTTTGGTATGGGAGAAGATGTTGTTTGAAGAAATTCAATAAGGCCACCATGGCAGCCATCTTGGATAGCGACCATATTGGATAGCGGAATTCAACCAGTCAGCCCGATGCCTCCAATCAAGTTTCACCTCGATTGGCCGTTTGGTTCAGGAGAAGATGTCGTTTGAAGAATTTCAAGATGGCCACCATGGCGGCCATCTTGGATATTGGAACTCAACGATTTTAGCAAATCTGAATCTAAATGTCACCCCCATGCCTCCCATCAAGTTTCAGCTGAATCGGTTTGGTTCTACAGGAGATGCCGTGTTTAGAATTGCAAGATGGCCGCCATGGTGGCCACCTTGGACATCCAAACAGAATCATTTTAGCAAAGCTCCATATCATCCGATGCCTCCAATCAAGTTTAAACTCAATTTGACTTTTTGTTCGGGAGGAGCTGTCATTTGAAGAATTTCAAGATGGCCGAAATATCAGCCATCTTGGATATTGGAACGAAACGATTTTAGCAAGTTTGAATCTCCATGTCACTCCGATGCCTCCCATCAAGTTTCATCTCAATTCGGCCTTTGGTTCGGGAGGAGATATCTTTTGAAGAATTTCAAGATGACCGCAATAGCATCGGAACGGAACGAGTTTAGCAAATCTGAATTTCCTTGTCACCATCATGCCTCCCATCAATTTTCAGCTCAATTAGACTTTTGGTTCGGGAGATGTCGTTTATAGAATTTAAAGATGACCGTCATGGTGACCATCTTGGATATCGGAATCAAAAGATTTAAGCAGATCTGGAGCTCCTTGTCACCCCGATACCATCCCCCTTTCAAGTTTCAGCACAAATCGACCTTTGGATCGGGAGGAGATGTCGTTTGAGGAAGTTCAAGATGGTCGCCATGGCGGCCATATCGGAAATCAGAACAAAATTTTTTTAGCAAATCTGAATTTACATGTCGCCAGGATGCCTCCTACCAGGAATCAGAATAATCTAACTTCTGGTGTGCGAGGAGGTATCGAAAATGTGAAAAAGATAAAGATAGACGGACGGGCGTACGACGGACGGACGGACGGCAGACAACAGGCCATGGCATAAGCTTACCTACAGCTTGCTCCAGGTGAGCTAATAACACATATAATTATTAGAGATAATCACATGGGGTTTTTGGTTATCGCCCGCCGTATCAACCCGAGACCCCATTATCAGCCTGAGGCTTTAGCTCGAGGGCTGATAATGGTCGAGGGTTGATACTGTGGGCGATCACCAGAACACAATGTTATAATCTGTTTATCGCATCTCGTTTCTATATTTATAAACGGCAGATCGCCATATTTACATATCCGCCAAACGTTCCAGTTTTGTTTTGTTTGTTTGATTTGTTGTTTAACGTCCCGTCAACACTGTAAAGGTCATTTTGGAGACGTTGCTTCCAATTTTGTGGGACTTTTACCCGACATTGAGATGAAATGACATCTCAAGCCCTGTCGCCCAATGAAACCAATATTGTTTATTAGCATGGACGGTCCACCTCGCACCGCGGTTCCTGGACAGGCTTAGATCCTCTAAGCGGTTTACCAGTACTAGTGTGCGGGTCGGATTCAGCTCTGCGTAGAAGCACCATGCAGCCCATATATTTCTTCAAGCCCCTATGGGCGGGGGCGCAAAAACGTTCCAGTACTGTGTTGTTCCAGTACTGTGTTTTACACGTAACCAAGGTTGGCCCGCAACTGTGAAAATGTTTGACTTTCCCCGTCGTGTCGCTTTCAGTGTTCACATATTTCATGTCTTCAACAAATGTGTGCGTTTTCTCAGTTGAAACCTCTCTAAAATGTCTTTCTTCGACCATGCATTTTCATGGACACTCGAATCACACAAAATAGCAAAAGGGTGGGGGTTCGTCTTTTATGAAACGAAATCCTGCGTACTGTCTCGATTTAACTCTAACATCCGTTCAACTGGTTGTTGGGTGTTGATGTTGAGCATTAATTTTGGGGGTCGTTGTTGTCGTTTTATCAGTTCTACTGATATTGGTCTAAAGGTGTGCAAAGCCTGTGGTACTTGTGTGTGTGCGTGTGGTGGGAGTGGGGTGGGGGTGTGGGTGCAGTTTCTTCTGTTTCTACACTTTCATTCATTTTCCTCAGTCTCCAGTGTCCCTTATTTCCACTACTCTACACTACTTCTTCTACACTTTTCTTCTTTTTTCTTCTGGGAGACGACACAAGACAACACACTGTGGTTGTGTCGTAAAACCCCTACAATAAATTAGTTTGACAGATTACGCTAGAATGTTTACATAACGTGATGACGTAGTTGTTAGTGATGACGTACTTGTTGGTACTAAAAGTAGGTAAATCGATTTTTACGTTCAAAAGTCTGGACACAGCCTAGAAGTGTATTTGCCGGGCACGATAACCTCTCTTAATGTAAAAATACATTAATTCCGGTTATCAGACCGAGCGGGCAAAAACTGGTTATCAGGGGCAGTGTCCATAACCTTCGGAATGTTTCGCTGTTATTGCAAATGCAAAATTGTGGTTTTGGATGTTAATATAGAAACAAGTATGTGATAATAACAGATACAACAGTACACAAATATATGAACAAATAAATAGACGGACAATTTTACTACATGTAATTATCAAGCCACACCCGTACATATTTATTCATATTGTCCTTATTATTTCTGCTCCAGACATAGATTGCGGGTACTCATTAGAACTGCATTAAGGCTGTCCAAAAGAATACTCACTATATATCAGTGAAATTTAAGAACATGATATCGTCAGGTCAGCGCAATAGGATTGTAACTTCATTTTTCAGAATTTTTCAGGAACGACAAAAAACTGTATTATTTTTTCCTTAGTCATTCTTATGTTATGAAATCTGGATATGTTGGGTATAAAGTCAATTAACTAAAGTAGAATGAATAATTTTTAACTTATTTTATTTTTTTAAAAGAGATATTTGTAAATATCTGAGATACAACCTTTTGCCCTCTGAAATGTTGCATAAATGTTCAAGGCGACTCAGCGCAAAACAGTTGTAACTCCAGTTACAACTGTTTTGCACTATAAAATGATAAAAAATATCACACAATTGTCATTGGAAAACAGTTGTATCTTTGAGAGTCTTTCTTTCATACACTGTTTACATTGTACAGATTGAATGGCAAACAATGAATACCCAGAACAGAATGAAAAGGAGCAAGCTGTTATGGGTCTACACTGATTGAAGACATCTGCCTGTCTGAAAAGTTATGATCATTACGGTAAAATATTTAAAAATCAAAGGCAGAGAAAAACTGCAGAATGATGCACAATCTTAACAGTGCCTTTGTTGTTTGAATAATTAAGCATTAATTAAAAAGTCTGCTGTATGCACAACAAACCGAAGTCTGCTGTATGCACAACAAACAGAAAGAAATCTGAAGGACTTCCATGACACCGCAGAAGTTTCACAACCTGGATTTGCAGTGTATACAAAATGTTTTGATATATTTTGCAAGCAGAGACCTTCTACATTAAGAATCTGCTTGATGTCATCTTGTCACCCTTGGGCATTCCCAAGAAATTAAGATGGCGTCCAAGCTGGTCGAAAGAATGAAAAATTCAAAATATGTACTTAATACAGTTTTAACTGCAAACCTACATAAGACATCAAATATTTTTTCATTTTAGGCAATTTTAACCTACATAAGACATCAAATATTTTTTTCATTTTAGGCAATTTTTAGATTTTTCCTCCTGAGTGTTTTATATTTTAACATTCCGTGGTGTTGTTTATGTTACAAAATATTAAGTGCCCCACAAAATCTTCATTCACCATCAGTTGTTTAACCCTTTCCCACTCCGGGATTTTGTGAATTTCGCTGACTTTCACAGTGTTGCACCTGACAGCAACTTCAACTAGCCATTGTTTCATAATGGATGGTCTGTTTTACAGCAAACTCGGTATGAATGTTCATTGGGCAGTAGCCTTTCAAATGCAATCTTTCATGACTTGATCATTGTTGTCATGATAATGAGAGGGCGTCTCAAAGTTGGCAAAAAGTGTGATTTCACATGAATTTTTGACCAAATCTTAAACTTCACACAGCTGTCAAGGCAACAATTAAGGGGTTTGGCACTGGCCATTTTCACTGTTTGCAGCATGTTTTATCAGCATCAATTTTGAGGCATTTTTGACCCCAGACACCCTCAGATATAAATTTTAGTGGCCGATCGGGCCATACACCCAATATTTTTCGGGATGTGAGGGGGAGGGGGGGCAACGCCCCCCCCCCCTCAATCCCCCAAGAATATTTTTAGTGGGGAGGCGCGTGAAAGAACATGTCACTTTTTAGGCCAACAAATCGTAAAGCAAATATAACTATCCAGTGGTAGGAAATGCAGATTTTAGGTGCTTCTGGGGCGTAAAATGGGGGTGGGTGGGGTGCAGACACGTAAAAACACGTATCTGAGTGGGAAAGGGTTAACTGGTATGTTTGCCACTGGACATTTTTGTCTGACTGTTATATGTATTAAAAGACACACATTCAAGCTATTCAAAACTGCTGTTTATTAAAGTTCTATATTGAAAGTTTTGTGAGTTAAGCTGTATTTAACAAAGTTACCCCCGTACAGGAAACTATACAAAAAGGCAACAGTAATGTTAATTGTCCTCACTATTTTCAAATTTTTAACATATTCATGGTCTCATGAATTTGTTAAATATTCATGGTTCATGGTTTTATGTTGAAATACTTACTGCAATGCTGATTTTAGGAATTATGAAAATATCAATATCAATTATCAATTTACCGAAAATAATGTACCGGGTATATAACAAGTGAACTCAGCACGGTCCATGTTTTCGTTTTTGGTGTTTACCGGTACATAATACATTTTGTTAATGTTACTTTTCCAAAATAAGACTCATTTGAATAAAATTGGTACGTAGACCGAAACACTAAACTCTTTTTTGTTGAAAAAGTATTAAAACCTCATTTTACCATAGTATTCACTATTGTCAATTGTGTTACGCTTCTACTTTCATTACATGAATTAAACTTTTACATTCTCAGAGAATTCGAACATTGTGTTGAAAAAAGTATGATGATTATGATGATACACCTTAGATATGAAATATGTCTTTTCAAATGGCATATTTTAATTTCACCCTAATTCTGCGCAAAGATAACGTATATGACTGAAAGAGACTTAAGATTTCTTTCTATATATATTCAGTGATATTCTAATACTGTGTTTGGAACTGACATAGAATCATATGCTGATAACTGCATCATCTGTATTCAAATCTAATTTTAACTATATCCACATTATAGATAAGTGTAATGTAAATATATAAACATTGCCTAATATAAAACATTGCATAAAATATATCGTCATATTTGCCAGCAGCAAATTTACTCACATGGAAGGATAAAAGTTTGTAGACCACAATAAAAAGCACAACATCATTTTTAATTTCATATATTAATGCCAACTGCTAGTTTAGATATTTACAGACTGCTTAAGCATTCTTCACAGAAATGTTATTATGTTACTATTGTTTGAAATTTAACAAGGTTTGTTATTATGTTTGATACTGCACTGAAGGGCGAGGGATTACATCTCATCAGCTCCGGAGTACAAGCCTCCAATAAGTTTACTATTGACCGTCCAAACTTCAAAAGTGAGATGTTCTATTGCAGTGTCTTATAAGTTATTTGGCTTTGTGCCATTGGTTCATGTTTCATCTGTTATTGTGGGTGCCTCTGTGTCATTTTCTTTAGATGTCTTGAGATGGCTGCCATCTTTGATCGCGGCCATACCGAAGTGACCTTTTCTTACTAGTTCATATAATTTTCTAAACTCAGTTGCTGTCTCTTTAGATATTTCCATCTGTTGTTCTGACTGAATACATACATAAGGGCACTCCGGAAATTGTTCTTTGTCATTCCAACTGGGTCTCTAAAGTGCAGTTTTGCAGCAAAGATAATTTTATTTCAAGTATGAATGTAATTTAAACTAACAAGCAGACATAGTTTTGAAATCTTTACAGTGTTCCCTTATTCTGAAATGCACTTGGGTAGTCTTCTTGTAGTATCTGGATGTGGTATGTTGAATGGTTCATAACATGCATGTATTGGGGCACCATGAAAAAATTGACATCTGCACAGGTTAGAGAGGTTAATTTCATGCATAAGGTGAACCCCTGACCATCTTCTGCTTTGATATTTTTCATTGTAAAATGGTTAACTGTCATGAGCACAGAGTTCAGAAAACTCGCCTAATCAGTAAAATCTATAAGGTAACTTAAATAACAGTGTTATCACTTTAGGTACACTGTCAAAACCTGTTATCTCTCTTAAACAATCAACACAATGCCACACAGTGCTTTAGTATTTCACTCTTTTTAGCATTACAGACAATGGCATGTGATTTTCTCTCTGCATTAATTGTTCTTGTGGCAAGGGATAGACTTGTTTTGATATTTTTTTTCTTTCTAAATTATCGTAAAATGGCTTCCAATTGACTCGGATATGTTGCTCGAGAATTTCATCATTCTGTTGCCAAGATAAAATAACCTGACATTAGAGACTATTTACCTTTGCAGAATAACATTTTGAAGAGGATGTTACCTTTGCCTTGTGATTTGCATGTTTTGGGCTTTCAAGGTCTGCTTCATCTGCATCAAACCATTTTCCAGCTTTAAATCTGTTGATCCACTGAAGTAATGTGTGTATAAAATTGAATGGCGTTGATGCATATGGTATCATATCATATCCCACAGCTCATAAAATGCCTGCTTTATTTTTACACCAAGCCTAGAGTGGCATTTTATATTCTCATGTACATCAACCATACCCTCTATGTTATAAAGTGACTTTTAAAATGTTACTGCATAAATTATTTCAAACATACATATACTAGTCATTTGAAAAGCTACAAGTTGCAACAGATGGGTTACTGGATTAGTGCTATGGAAAACAGAACTGAACTGCAATAGAGTACATTAAAATGTGCCAGGGGTAAAATGACCAAATCCCATTGGTGGCAGATTCTAATTAAATAGGACAAAAACGATGTTTCTATGTTCTATGAATAATTATATTGAATATATGCTTTAATCCTTATCCATAAACATGTAATAATCAAACATATGTGTTTTTGACCTCTCAGCCCCATGGACTGATAATTTATTGACATTAATTTCATATAAAAGTGAAAAATGATTTAATTGTGTTGCTTGGATTGGTAACATAGATAACTGAAATGGTTGGCATATGTGCAACAGTGTGTTGTTTCACTATTATGCAGCATTACATTTTATTCTCTTTTTGCCTGGCATCTGATATGTTCCATCTATATAAATACTCACTACCCATTCAGGTACTTAATAACATATTGGGCGTGCCATATATTTAAGATATTATACTCAATACACTTGTGACAGTTATATTGATTTACTCGGGCCTCCGTGGCCTAGTGGATAAGAGCGCTGACCCTTAATCATTAGGTCTCTCACCACTGTGGGATTGAGCCACACATGTGAGATGCCAAGTTATGCAACGGTAGGTCAGGTGTTTTTTCTCTGGGTACTCCGGTTTTCGCCCACATCTGATTAACGATCGACTCGATTTGTGTGAAATAATCTTTAAATGTCCAAAAAACCAAAACCTCCTAAAAATATTGATTAACAAGAAGAATCTAAAATATGATTCTTTCATCTTGGAGCAAATATTGTTTATTCATTGCAAACCAATATTTGAAAATTTACCACTAGAAACAAAATTTGTAACATAAATAACAAGTTCATACTTAACATAAGTGATTTTTCTGCCACTATAGAGAGCACATAGCAATTCAGGACAATGTCCATGTTATTTTGTGAATGTAGCAAGAGTTGAAATATATATGCGGATATAAATCTGTAGTTGACCATATTTCTTACTAATATCAATGATTACGTTACTAAAGTGGCCATAACTGCCTAACACACTCCAATGGCCAGATGACGGAAAATCACAACTGATACCAATGGACATTTACTTTCCGAACATCATAGCACATAATATATCCCTATATTGTGGGGGTGTTGTTGATTTAGCCATATATTTGTGGAAACATTAATATTATTATTATTATTGTTGATGTTATTTTTATGATACTTAAAATGCTGAATTAATAAAATTTTCAAAAGTTGAAGACCTCAGCTTTCAAAATTGTCAAAACATTTGTTTCAATTAGAACTTGTCATTTTTTTTTATCAATTTGGCAGCCATCTTGGATGTCAT
The DNA here is from genome assembly GCA_963580285.1 of Lucinisca nassula. Lineage (NCBI taxonomy): Eukaryota > Metazoa > Mollusca > Bivalvia > Lucinida > Lucinidae > Lucinisca > Lucinisca nassula. Next base: position 36,209,746 of record OY757023.1, on the reverse strand, counting down.
CTTGAATTTCTCGAAATGCCCAAGAGTGACAAGGTGGCATCAACCAGATTCTGAAAGCAGAAGGTCTCAGCTTCCAAAACATCCGGAGTTACATCCCTTGCTATTTATTTCATCACATATGTGCAACTCAAGTAAAATGAATCAAAATATGCAAAAAAGTGATTTTTGCAAAAAATGCTAGTTACAACCCTATTGCGCTAACCTGACAATATATACCACATGTAAACCCCACAATTCTGTGTAAGGTGTGGGAACTACGGGTGTGTTCATTTCACTGACTGGTTAGCAGGATGTGTATATAGCTTTCCAGTATGGTACTGCACTGTCTAACCATATAATCAGGATTAATTATGATTAGTTTATAGCAACATATTGATAAGTCCACGAGAGTTGATTGATATGTTGTGAGCCTCGTATTGAAGGATGTATACCCAGGTATGTTATTTTTAAATCCTACTATTCTCTGACTATATAGAACTGAGTACCAAAGGACTGGTCTCATTTGGTCACTTGATATCGACGAGGTAGCACTCTAAAGTAAACAAGACAAGCAGCTTTTGCAAAATGGACAAAGTCGGTGAAAGATGTGATCCTCTATTTGCATAAAAAAGGTTTAACGCCTAAGGGTATCCGTAATGATATGACAGCAACACTAGGGAAAGATGCCACTTCATATGCTACAGTGAAAAGGTGGTTGGCGGAATTCCAGCGCGACAGACAGAGCCTTGAGAATGACCCCCGTCCTTGAAAGCCTGTCAATGTTGCAATCCCAGAAATAATCATTAAAATCAATGATATTGGGATATGGTTGAATGACAGTCTAGTCAAAGAAAGATATATAGCCAGTTCACAGGAAAGAGAACATTCCATTCTGACAGGATTTTGCAATGAGAACGCTTTAGGCCCGATTGGTACCAAGACTTCTGACAGGGTGTTCCGGGACCATTCCCCACCACCTCCATTTCATAAATGGCCATATATCTGAGACATCATCAGGTCCACAGCCCCAAACCAAATACATGTATATTTTTGTTCCTTGTGATAAGACGCATTCGATGACAACAACCTGGGGGTCCCTTGGATGTGCTCGGGCCATGCCCCACACCCTTCTTTTCGTAAAAGGCAACATATCTAAGAAACCTTCAGTTCCCCACCCCTAAACCATATATATTCTTGTTCCTGGTGATATGGTGCATTCGACGATACCAACCTAGTGGTCTCTCTGGGTGCACCGGGGCCATGCCCCACCCCTCCACCTCACAAAAGGCAAAATATCTGAGTAACTCTTCAGAGTCCCACCCCTAAACCATATATATGCATGTTCCTTATGATAAGACACATTCGAGAACACAAACGTGGGACCCCATGGTGCCCCGGGTCATGCCCCGGGCCATACCCTATCACTCCACTTTATAGAAAGCCATATATCTCAGAAACCGTTTAAACTATATATTTTCTTGTCCCTTATGGTAAGACTCATTCAGTCATACTAACCTTGGTATCTATTTGTGCCGGGGCAATGTTTTAGGACCATGTCGCGCCCATCCACTTCATTAAATGCCATAAATCATAGTTGCACTTCAGATCCTCACCCCATAATCATATATATTCTTGTTCCTTATGATAAGACGCATTCAGTAACACGAACCTGTGCGATCCACAGAGGCTGTTCATCTCCTCTCCATTTCACAAAATGGCCTCATATCCCAGAAACCGTTCAGATCCACATCCCAAAACCATATATAGTCTTGGTCCTCATGATAAGACACATTCAATGATAACAATCTTGGCTCATGCCCCAACCCCTCCTCTGCTGAAAAGGCCTTATATATCAGGAACCATACAGATCCCTACCTCTAAACCGTAAACACTTGTAGTCTTGTTCCTTAGGATATGGCGCATTCAGTGATACTAACCAGGGCTCCGTTGGGTCCATGCCCATCCCTTCATCTTCATAAAATGCCTAATATTTCAGATACAGAGTCCACACTGGTGCTCATTTGGTTCGGAGACTTTATTATCGGTTGATTAAAATAATATGTTAATCCTAATCTTGCTGTTCACGACAACCCCTATCTTTGCAAACAGTGTAGATCCAGATCAGATGGCTTCTGAAGAAGCCATCTGATCAGGATCTACACAATTTGGAATTCGTTTTATGAATTTGTAGCAATAAATTACATCAAGTAATTTGATTGGTTGATAGACAGAAATGGTGTGGTTTAAATGAATATTCAGCAAGATAAAGATTAAAACACATTGCTACCAGTGGGCAGTACTCACCTGAGCTCTGGTGAGCATAGTGACACATGGGCCTCTTGTCTTTATTCCACCTATATTAAGTGAACAAGTCAGTAATTTAAAAAAATAAAAAAAAACTGTAGACCCAAATTACTGCATAAAATCCTGTGAACATAGATGTTTGAAGTTATTATTAAATGGGCCAGAAACCCAGTTTAAATCCCAATCACGAAAATCACGTTCTGTTTGAACATGGGCTTTTAACTTTTTGATAGCACAAGATGATGGGTCTTGGCTTGATCGACGAAACATGGTCGCCCTGAACGCAGCGTTTCAAACTTTTATGATGACGTCAGAGCGTTGCATGTATTGCGAAATGACTTTATTGTTAACAACGTTTTAAACTAGCCGCCATGTTAGTTTTCGGTCACATTTGAAGGGTTTTAATAGATTTGGTGCGTTTTCGTCACACTTTGGCGTTTGAATCGTAGGTTAGGCAAGACAAAAATTCATCCATGGTGTTTATTTCATTGCAATAACATTTGCCGGATCCCTCGGAAGATATTGGAACAGTCGGCTTGGCAGACTCGTGTTCAAAATATTCCTGGGGACCCGGCAAATGTTAATGCACGAAAACCAACCGGTGATCCCTCTATATATTGACAGAAAACTGGTATTATCACGGTAAACGTTTTCTAATTTCTGTGTCGATATTAAGGTTGTGGATACTCGTTAGAACCGCCTCGCGGTATACGTTTTCTTATTTCTACTTCAAGACAAAGGCTGTTGGTACTCGTTAGAACCGCCTCTCGGGATACGTTATCCTACTTCTGCTTCAAGACATAGGTTGTGGGTCCTCATAAGAGCCGCCTCGCTGTATACGTTTTATTATTTCTACTTAGAGACATAGGTTGATGGCACTCGTTTCAACCGCCTCGCGGTATGCGCTTTCTTATTTCTGCCTCCAGACGGCAGGTTGTGTGTACACATTAGAACCGCCTTGCGGTATACGTTTTCTTATTTATGCTTCAAGACATTGGTTGCGGGTACCCGTTAGAACCACCTTGCGATAAACGTTTTCATATTTCTGCTTCAAGACAACAGATTATAGGCACTCATTAGAACCGCCTTGCGGTATATGTTTTCTTATTTCTGCTTCAAGACAGTGGTTGTTACTCGTTAGAGCCACCTTGCTGCATACATTTTCTTATTTCTGCTTCCAGACAGCAGGTTGTGTGTACATATTATTAGAACCGCCTTGCGGTATATGTTTTCTTATTTCTGCTTCAAGATATTGGTTGTGGGTACTCGCTAGAACCGCCTTGCGGTATACATTTTCTTATTTCTGCTTCAAGACAATAGGTTGTGGGCACTCATTAAAACTGCCTTGCGGTATACGTTTTCTTATTTCTGCTTCAAGACATTAGTTGTGGGTACTCGTTAGAAGCGCCTCTCGTTATACGTTTTCTTACTTCTGCTTCAAGACAATATGTTGTGGACATTCATTAGAACTGCCTTGCGTTATACGATTTCTTATGTCTGTTTCAAGACATATGTTCTGGGTACTCGTTAGAGCCACCATCCAGACGCAGATTGTGGGCACTCATTAGAACCGCCTCACGGTGTACGTTTTCATATTTCTGCTTCTAGACAATAGATTGAGGGCACTCTTTAGAACCTGCCTCGCGGTATATGTTTTCATATTTCTGCTTCATTACAATAGGTTGTGGACACTCGTTAGAACCGCCTCGCGGTATATGTTCTCTTATTTCTGCTTCAAGACAATGGGTTGTGGGTACTCTTTAGAACCGCCTTGTGCTTTACGTTTTCTTATTTCTGGACGGATTCATATGAGGCGCCTCACGGTGTACGTTTTCATATTTCTGCTTCAAGACTTAGGTTGTTGGTACTCATTAGATATGCCTGGCGGTGTGCGTATTCATATTTCTGCTCCAAGAAATTTGCTTGTGAGCACTCGTTAGAACCGCTTCGCGGTGTACGTTTTTATATTTTGCTTCAAGACAAAGGTTGTGGGTACACATTGGAACCGCCTCGCGGTGTACGTTTTCAAATTTCTGCTTCAAGACAATAGGTTGTGGGCACTCATTAGAACCGCCTTGTGATATACGTTTTCTTATTTCTGCTTTAAGACATAGGTTGTGGGCACTTATTAGAACTGCTTCGCTGTGTATGTTTTCATATTTCTGCTTCAAGACAGTAGGTTGTGGGCAGTCATGACAACCCGCCCCGCGGTATACGTTTTTTTATGCTTCAAGTACATGTTGTGGGAACTTGTTAGAACCGCCTCGCGGTGTACATTTTATACTTCTGCTTTAAAACATAGATTGTAAGTACTCATTAGAACCGCCTCGCGGTGTACGCTTTCTTATTTCTGCTTAAAGACAGCAGGTTGTGTGTACACGTTAGAACCGCCTTGCGGTATACGTTTGCATTTAATAGGTACGCATTTAATAGGTACACAATAAACCTGGAGGTTTTCTCTGTATTCTTACGCAATGCGTAATACGCATTACGTTCTTATATGTTTGCTACGTTTCTTTCTACGTTTTATTACATGACAGTAAGTATTGCTTTATACAGGCATCACTTTAATACATAACAGCGCACAAGTAACGTAGTACATCACGAACTAACGCCTACATAATTCCGATCCCCTTAAACCCCACTTTTATATGGTAAAACTAGGGCTTACAGGGGTATATATCATTTGTCTTATTTCTGCATAAAAACATAGGTTGTATTTGTTTGTGTTTGTTTGTTTGATGTTTAACGTCCCGTCAACACTATATATGTCATTTTGGAGACGTTGCTTCCAATTTTGTGGGGGACTTTTATCCGACATCGAGATGAAATGACATCTCAAGGCCTGTCGCCAATGAAAACAATAGGGTTTATAAGCATGGACACCGATTTGCCTGGGCAGGTTAAGATCATGTAAGTGGTTTACCAGTACTCGTTAGCGGTCGGATTCAGCTCTGCGTGGAACCATCATGCAGCCCATTTATTTCTATAAGCCCCGATGGGCGGGGGCCAAAACAACATAGGTTTTGGGTACTCGTTTAAACTGTCTCGTCGAGGGGGTTCAAACGCGTTTCCCCTATCTGTTTTGAGCAGAAAAACGAAATGTATCACAATCTTTATCTGAATACTTTCATTTGTTTTTGGTGGTAAAATTTCCCATTTATTTGAATAAGCGTGTGTTCATTATGAAAACCTAGCCATTACGAAAACACGCCTATACAAATACATTGTAACCTTTATCACCAAAAAATGATAATTTCAAGAGAAAAATGGTGATATTTTCCTTATTTCTGCTCAAAGCATAGATTGCGGCTACTTGTTAGAACCGCCTCTTCGAGGCGGCTCTAACTAGTACCCACAATCTATATTTTAGAGCAGGAATAAGAAAAACAAGGTTTACCCCTGCCAACCCCAGTTTTACTATATAAAAGTGGTACGAGGGGGTCAAAATTATATAGGCGTATTTTTGTGATGCCTCAATAAGTTAAAGTTAGATGGGGCTTTACTCATCACCATTATATCTTATGCCTAAGTGCTATGAATAACCCTCAATAGTTCAAACTTCATTAAATCTAACAAATTCCATGGTCCCAGTGAAAGTCGAGTGTACGAGGGTCGTTCAATAAGCATCCTTAGATTTTTTTCACATAGTGACCCGCAGCAAAAACCACATTCTCCATCGATGTTCCAAGCTTGAATGTCCATTTTTGGAGAATTCATGGTATTTAGAGTCAAGCGACCGTCCAACCGATTGCCTTAGCTTTTCGTCTGACCGGAAGTGACGTCAACGCATTGACTTCGTCAAGTTCGGAAACAAAACGTTATCATTGGGTGCAAGATCAGGAGAACAGGGTGGATAGGGTAATGGCTTGAAACCGTTGCACTTCACTGTCTCAGGATCATAGTGATGGATCCATGTTTCGTGCCCGGTAACAATTCTTTCATGAAAGTCTTTCGGATCAGATTCATATCTTTTCAAAAGTAAATCAGACATGGACACTCGGACAGTTAATTATGCCCCCAACTTCGAAGAAGTTGATGCCGATATTGGTTCTGTCCTGTCTGTCAGTCCGCGCGTCCGTCTGTCCGTTACGATTTATACATATGTGAAACAGAAGAATGGTTTGTGCTAGGATCTTGAAATTTTATATGTGGAATGAGCATGAAAATTAAGCAAACTCGTATTTTTTTTTCTTTTCCGTCGGACTTGTCTTTGCAGAGGTATGACCCGAATTTTATGGTGACTTAGTATATAAATTCAGAAAAATATATAACCGCAATGACTTCAGTACCCAATTTCGTAAAATCATTCTTCGATATAAAACGATTTGGTACAACATGGAAATTATACGACAAACTGCATGCATGGTAGTTAACCCAATCACGGTTAGCAACTTTGCTCCCCTCTTTAATTGCACGTCGGTGGGTCAGGCCTCAGATTCTATGACGGTTCCAACGTAAAGGCTTATTGAGAATTAGAGAGATCTAATTCAAGGTAATGTTGGTTGGTGCCTGATGCTCTGTCTCTGGTCGGGCCCATCGGAGTCTAACTGTTGGTTTTCTTTTGCTCCAGCATTTCAGTGGTTTCTTGCTGTCGAGTCCTCACCGATGTCTCACCTCTGTGGTTCTTTGATTATTTGTGTTCACGGAGACGTTGCACTGATGAGTTAGGAGGCCTTCATGCGGACTGAACAAATTATTTGTCTAAATCGCGACGGAAGTAAGGGCGAGGATTGTGTCCACGTAAAATCGATTTAAGCCCCCCAGCGGAAATCTTTCCACTGACCGAATCAAGGCGGTTCTTCTGTGGCGATTTATTTATTTATGTTTTTTTTTTTTGTTACTTACTGTGTGTATCACTTGTGTCTTTTTATTTTGGATGGCCATATGGCCATTTTGTGAGAAAGTAACTGTCCTTATGGCCTTCCTTTGTTTAGGTTTCCATTATGGTCTGGTCGCTTAATGTTTGTGTTTCTTTCCCTTTGGTGTCTTTGATGGGTGGAGTAAGTTAATTGTATCGATTCCTGATCTTTGTTTTACTTCTATTATGCTCATTTTTGGACTTATGCATTGTGGCTATAGGGAAATCTTGTGAACAAAATATCTGAAGAACCGCTTGAGCTAGGCTCATGATATTTCGTATACAGTTTGGGTCTAAGGTGTAGATGACCTGATTAACATTTGACGAAATTCCGAAAATATTTAACGGAGTTACGCCCCTTTTCGGACTTTGTGGCTATGGGGAAACCATGTGAACAAAATATCTGGAGAACCGCTTGAGCTAGGCTTATGATATTTAGTTTACAGATTGGGTCTAAGGTGTAGATGACCTGAGTAACTTTTGACGAAATTCCCAAAATATTTAACAGAGTAATGCCCCTTTTGGACTTATGCACTGTGGCTATGGGGAAACCTTGTGAACAAAATATCTGGAGAACTGATTGAGCTAGGTTCATATTTGGTTTAGAGTTTGAGTCTAATGTGTAGATGACCTGATTAACTTCTGACGAAATTCTGAAAATACATAATAGCGTTACGCCCCTTTTCGGAATAATGCATTGGCTATAGGGAAACCTTGTGAACAGAATATCTGGAGAACTGTTCGAGCTAGGCTCATGATATTTGGTATATAGTTTGTATCTAAGGTGTAGATGACTTGGTTTACTTTGGACGAAATTCCAAAAATATATAACATAGGTATGCCCCCTTTTAGGCTTATGCATTGTGGCTATAGGGAAACTTTGTGAACAAAATATCTGGATAACTACTTGAGCAAGGCTCATGATATTTCGAATACAGTTTGGACACTCTACATAAAGTTTGAGCACATTTTATGAAATTTGTACAAATTGACAGTTCTTCCACGGCAGAGGCATTTTTAATCAGTTTTTTTTAAATTACAGTAGAACTTCGATTTCCCGAACACCGATGGCTCGTTTACCATGGATGTGTCGAACCCATTCTTGAGCCCCCAGCGAAATCCTCTACATAAGAAATAGTGGGGGATAATTAAGGATATTTTAGTCTTTTATCCTGCAAATGTATGCTGTGTGTACTAATTAGAATCGCCTCGATGAGGCGATTCTAATGAGTACACACAGCATACATTTTCCTCATATAACACCGAAAAGATGTCTTAAAGTATTTCGTTATGCCTCCAGACAGTTACCCTCAGTGGCTCGAACTACCCCTGTCTCGAACAGATTTTTGAGGTCCCAAAGGTGTTCGAGCCATTGAAGTTCGACTGTATGTTTCTATAAGTGGCAAGCATATGGTTGGGGGCATAGTGTTTCATAAACACATTTTCTAGTTGTCCTTTACTAAGATATTATGACACCCGGCATGATAAAAGCTTCGTCATGCTCAACCGTTTATAAAAAAATGGTAAAAAAAAACGCTACCCTTAGATATTCCAAATCTTCTAGCCTTTTCTTAAACTTTCTTTCGCCTGGCGCCCTAGATTTTCACTGGTGACACCATCAGTAGCTTTCACAGCTCTTCCACTATGGTGCACGTCTTTCAAAGTTCCCCGACCACGTTTAAAACCAGCCACCTAATTTTAACCATTGTCCTGCTGAACCCGGATATGCCTTATCTTTCAAACAATGTAGACCAAGATCAGATGTCTTCTGAAGAAGCCATCTGAGCAGGATCTTCATTGTTTATCATTCAGTTTATGAATTTGTTGCAATTTGTTTTGTTTGTTTGATTTGAGGTTTAACAACCCCGTCAACACTGTAAAGGTCATTTTGGAGACGTTGCTTCCAATTTTGTGGGACTTTTACCCGACATTGAGATGAAATGACATGTCTAGCCCTGCCGTCCAATGAAACCAATAGGGTTTATAAGCATAGACGGGCCGACGCGCACCGCTTCGCCTGGACAGGCTTAGACCCTCTAAGCGGTTAACCAGTACTCGTGTGCGAGTCGATTTCAGCTCTGCGTGGAAACATCATGCGGCCATCTATAACTTCAAGCCCCGATGGGCGGGGGCCGACAATTGTTGCAATAATTTGCATCAAGTAGTCTGATTGGTTGATAACCAGTATTAGGTGTGGCATATTTAAATATTCAGCAGGACTAATTTTAAACAGTTGCATATAATGATAGTCTTTCCGTAAACTTAACCCACTTCCTCATATCTCTCCTGGTTCGTCTTCTCCTTCAAAGACAGGCACAGTAGAACTTCGATAGCTCGAACACCGATGGCTCGTTGACCATGGCTGAGTCGAACCCGTTCTCGAGTCCCCCGGGGATTTCGCTTCATAAGAAATAGTGAGGGAAAATTCTAGGATATTTTCGTTCTTATCTTGCAAATGTATGAGGCGATTCTAATGAGTACACACAGCATACATTTATATTATAGAACACCGAAAAGAAGTCCCAAAATTATACCCTTTATGCCTCCTGGTAGTAGCCCTCAGTGGCTCGAACTACCCTGTCTGGAACAGAATTTCGCGGTCCCAAAGGTGTTCGAGCCATTGAAGTTGGACTGTATTTAATCCCTGCTCTGTACTTAATTTGATAAGAAAGTTCAACAGCACTGATCCTTGCTATGTTATTTTAGATCGCATGGACACTACAAATACTGCACCGAAAACGTGCACTTGTCACGGGTCAGAAACTGGGTTAGACAAGTTAAATATTGAACGACCCTCGTACGTTTGTTACAAACATGATGTTCATAATTTGCTATCATTGGAAGTCGGAATATGGTTACCACACAGCACACTTTTTGTCCGGATTTAGATAGCTGTTTTTCGGACAGCTAAATGCCCGAGCAAAATCTGCCGAGTTTTGTAGCGGTCCTATAACCCTGAAAATAGTCAAAGCAAAAACAAAATACATATAGAATCTTTAGTTCACATCTCGTAAACAAGCAAGTATAATGTAATAACATCCCTCTATATCTCTCATTATATGGGGCATGTCAGGTTTTCAGGCGTCTATACAAGTTTCCATATTTGTACACTCATTCTCAAATGAATTGGGATTTTGGCGTTTAAAAAGTCAAATTATAAAGTTTCTTAGATTCAGTCACCGATATTTTCACAATAAAGTATCAACATGTACCTATACTCAGTTAAAATTCCTTGATCAAGAAACGAATAGCAATTTCACACCAACAGCTAGAAATATGTCGGTATTTTTGATAAATTTTGATGGTAAGAAATGTACGCTACAATCTACTTGTTCATTATACCCTTCCATAACATCACAAAAATCAAGAGACCCCATCCTGCAATGACAGAATACTTACGACGGGTGATTAAGCGGGAGAAAATGGGCATATGGTCTTATATATTAGTAAGAAATAAATATCCATTTTGAATAAAATTCAGGGTTGGTCAGAGACGTTAGAAAAAGAAATAGTTTTCAGAAAATATACAAACTTCCGATTTGTTTTAAGGGAAGCACATGCTAGCTAGATCACTTAGGACTATTGCATTTGAACAGGTATCGAGTGGTAAATAAGGGGCACAAGTACTATTACCTTGGATACACGACCTACATAAGCAATACGTTTATTTGAATTATATTTAAAAAGTCGCGGACATTACAATGATTTTGCTTCTATAAGTCAAGTAGTTTAATAAATGTGATTAACTGAAAATACAGCTGTTAGTGTCACTTTCTTTCATGTTTTGGATCTAACTAATGTAACAATGCATGTTCAGTCATATGCTTTTAAAACCAGGTGTTGCTATTAAGCAAACAAGCCTCGGTATCGACAAACTTGTATCCATAAAAATGCTCACCTGACAGATAAACTGCTTTCTTAAGGCAGGTGAAACATTAAAAGACATATCTATCACACATAAACACCCAACAACCGCATGATCTTAAGTACTCAACAATCAAGTATCTAAAATTATTGATGCAACTGCGGGAATATAGTATCGAACATTACACTGCATTCAGAGTAATACTTTTCTACATAAGTCTGCAAAATGGAACCAATTTTGTCTACCATTAGGAAGAAAGTAACACGTCTTGAGAAGTTTGTAAATTTCTAAGAAGTGTAAACAATTGCATGTGTGTAAATGGCAGCTCTGGTGGTCTCGGACATTACCATACACGGTAAAGGCACATGTTATGCCACTTAACCACTTTTACCTGGCAAATTGAAAAGGCTTCTGATATTATATTTGTTGTATCCAGTTTACATAATCAAGAGTAAACCAGCATACCATAAATTATAATATTTACTTTAGGTGGGGATTGTCGATACAATTTGTAATGTTCGATACCATAATTTTAGCAGCATGAACTGCACTTGCAATGTTTTTTAACATTAAAAGATGCATTTTGAAATACAGATTGGAGAATTGAAGTGCCTTCATAACATGGCACATTTTATATTGAAAAATATTATTTCTTTGCTTTATTTGAGAAAAGATTATAAGCTATTGGACAAAAATCCAAATTCGAAAATACGTAATATTAAATCAACATTGTTACCTATTGCAGCTATTGGTAGAAACATAGCAAAGGTGTATATCACTAAACTTGTTCATCTTACATAACTGAGGTTGAAAAAATCAAAATATTTCATTCATTTGCAGTCAATATCCCCGGTCAGGCAACCCACCCAAACTGTCATGTTCGATACCAAATGTAGCGGACATTTCATCACATACAATCACTGCTTATTGCAATTAGAATAACGATCTTGCAAGCATGCAACTGTTTTTCATTAACATTGATTTTGGTGGCATATTTTTAATTGAATAATATTAATTTCGGCAAATAATATTGGAAAAAGTTAAAACGTTTGTGTGTAGAAAAAAAAATAATGCGATGTTTTTCCCTTACTGTGGTGTTGTCTGCCGTCTCTCTCATCCATCAATCACCGGAAAATGCAACCGTAACGTATGTTGACACTTTCTACTACGTAATTAGGCAATTGTAAAGTGTTCTACCTGCGAGCAATGTGATCAAGCTGTTAGACTTACAATTTTCGTTATTGAACATTACCGGTCTCGAACATTACAGAACATTGGAAATGAGGGAATTTCAACATCAAAATATTATATTTGTTCCAGATAATGTGTTTGTGTTAGTCACACATTGCGGGAGTTTCTTTCAATCAAGATTTTCTTGTCGATACATATGTAATAAGCCTGGTATAATGATCGCGAACATTACATGCGTTTATTTTGCAACAAATTCATGCACATTTTTGTATGACATGTATTTTCATTATCCTATTGTAAAGGTAGCATCAAACGCTCTTATATGCTTATTATAATATAGAATCTCGATTTGGTCATGTTTCGGTGTATTAAAACCGTACCGTTGTTTTGAAATGTCAATAAGAAAAACGTCGTCTCGTACATTACAATGCTTATTTAAATTTCGGCGACAGCCATAATCGGGAAGCAATACATAGTAAGACTCCATGTGGACCTGCTGTAGTTAGCTATTTCCCTACCCAGAATATGTTTATTTTATGGAAACCACCTATAGTAACCATTTCCTTTCTTGTGGCATTACAATTTTGAAAGTGCGCATAGAATTCGAAAAGCGACAGTCTCGAACATTACAAAACCAGGTTTTCCCGCGGCTCATCATCCTTGAAAAGGTACTTTTCGACATGAGGTTTATCATGATATCTTTGGGACCTGTTGCCCTGTGATATAAACGTATGCATAGGGTAAAAATGACTTCTTGATTTCAGAAAATGTACGGCGACTGCAGTATCCCAATTCATTTGAGAATGAGTGGTAATCAAAACAAGAAATGTGGGTACCCTTTAGAACAACCGCAATGAGGGGGTTCTAACTAGCACCCACAGTTTATTTTTTTAGGAGACATAAAACTGTTATCAGCATGATGCCATTTTTGGTCGATTGATTCTTAATCGACCCAAAGTCACTAAGCATAGAAACACTTCAGTGCTGAAGTCCACGCGACTTTCACTCATTTTTATGAAAACCAGGTAAAGTTTATTAATTGTGGGACAGCCCGAGCGAAATATGCCGAGTTTTGGGGTTCTGTTGTAGACGGATGTTTCCAACCAGCAGGATGACCGTGCAGAGCGGAACCTCGGAAACTAAGCTCCGCTCAGCACGGCCACCCCGCGGGTTGGAAACGCAGATTGGTTCCATTGTCGTAAATGTTATAGCATAACATTATGTGAGCGTACCGGAAGGCAGGTTAGATCTATATTTTGAGGAGAAATATTTCGTTTTTTTCGACGGACAAGTTTTCCATGTATTTTAATAGGCGTGTTTTCGTAATGCACTTGAAATTGCACGACCCTCATGAAGAGAAAACGCTTTTTGTGGGGCTTATTAGTAAGCGCATCACAAACTAGTACATACTTCGAAGATTCCTCAAAGTTTATCATTCAGAAAACACGCCTATTCAAATATGTTGAAACTTTTACCACCAAAAATGAACATTTTCAAATAAAACATTTTGATATTTTCCAATTTGCTGCTTAAAACATAGATAGTGGGAACTCGTTAGAACCGCCTCACAGTCTAACTAGTACCCAAATCTATGTTTTGACCAGAAGTAAAAAAAAATAATTTTCACCCATGCAAACCCTTTTACTATATATATGTCCTTGAAGAAATAGATGGGCTGCATGATAATTCCACGCAGAGCTGAAACCGAACGCACACGAGTACTGGTAAACCGCTTAGAGGATCTAAGCCCGCCCAGTCAAAGCGGTGCGAGTCGGACCGTCCGTGCTTATAAACCCTATTTGTTCATTTGGCGGCAGGGCTTGAGATGTCATTTGATCTCAATGTCGGATAAAAGTCCCACAAAATTGGAAAGTGTAAAAGTTTCAAAAATATGGATATATATACTAAAGGTATTGTACTATCAAAGGCGTAAGCACATAGGTACTGATCAGTTTCCACAGACGCACAGGCTGATCTGAACCTAAACTGTTCGCAAATGTACAGGCTGGTGTTCGCAATAGACAACATACATGTTTTCTCATGAAGTGACACATATAATGAAGAAACACCATTTACTGTGTCATTTCAATGAAATCATGCACAATGCATATTTGGGTCGAGTGTTTATCTAATATTATCCCAAGTGACCCTGCGCTCAATGTGACTCAAGTTTATTATAAGTACTGGGGAATAGAGAGTGAAAACTTCAATCACAAACTGCAAAATCAAACATGCATATTACATGTGCTACTTATTTTTTTTATTTATTTATTTTTTAAATGCCAATTCATAATCTGAACTGTCACCGGCGACACGCCAAACGACATCCACACACCAGGATCCGCGACAAGGGAAGCCAGCCCCAAACACCCACCAAAGAGGGAAACCAAACCACACACTCCTCAGCACCCCCAGCCGCGGAAACGATCAAACAGGGAAGGACACTACAACTGCCAATTGCCTACGGGAAAAAATGACACCCACAAATGTCAGTCCTTACTACGGGGTCTAAAACGCCCGATAAGGGTACCAAACAACAAAAAACAATGACGTGCTCTTAAACACCTCCTTACCTGTACTAGGCGGATGCGACTCGAATGATTAAATATCGTCACATCACGCGAGACTCACTTGAGACATAATATTATCCCAAGTAACCCTGCGCTCAATGTGACTCAAGTTTATATATAAGTACTGGGGAATAGAGAATGAGCAACTTCCTCTCAGCTGCTAAACACTCATCTCCCCATGAAGACCCTACAAAACACCCAACACTCCAAACACTCCTTTTTTAGCCATGGATAGCATACCATAAAAGATCTGTGTGTATATGAACCTGCTCCGATAAAGCATATAAGCTCTACTACCTTGATTACACATGTTAAATATTAATTAAAGTAGACCTGTAATTAGCAAACTTCCAGTCAAACTGTTTCAAGCAAACACCTATGAAATAGGCAAAACGTACTTGAAAAAGACAGGTGCTTGCTTAATACAGGTCGATTCTCACTACATTACATTTACTGGGATCCGAATTATGCGCGCTTCCAGACAAGTAATTACTCAATAGAGGCGGCCTAAATACCGACTCAAATGTTTATAGCCGGTTTAGGAAAACCGAGTCCAAACATCCTCCGCTGAAGGCATGCGAGTTGAGGCCAGGTCGTCTCTCCGCGAAAAATTAACCCAATGTTCCACTTGACTACTTAACACAGAACTTGGGTCAAAAACTCTTCCCCAAATACTAGAAAAACCTTATTTCAATGAACCTAAAGATGACCAAAACAAATCAGAGAAACACACAGCCCCAACCCGCGTGAAACATTTCACTGGGAGATTAGTACTCCTGGGTAAGGACAAGGGTCGTCCCTGTTAAAAACCACCAAAATTAAAAACCTGACAAATTAGACTTTTGCCTACCTGTCACTCCCTCTAATAGGCATCTTTGGTCCAAAATTGCCAGTAGACACCCGAAACCATGGACTAGTGGACAAGTTCATGGGTGTACAGGTTAAACAGTGGAAATTACTTGCCCTAAAACACCGAGCAAGACAGGCACAAAATGTTTTATCGTTATTACCGGTCCGAAGCAGACCCAAACAGCCAAAATAACAGCTGAACCACAACACAAACCTAGCACCTAAAACGTCCCAATAAAGAGAAAATACTCCGCCGCAGTCATTTGTAAACACCTGCGACCTGAATGAACACTGGTTGAGCATGAAAAATGTCGCCACGTGTTACTGAAGTTACCCGTGTGAAACCAATACACACATATCAGCCAAAATATATGTAACTTCAAGCGGAAAGTCAAATCCGCTGTTCAATCCCTTGTGTTTCAAATAGAAACAAAACAAACAGCTCCCTAAAATGTTCTCTCACAAATTAACATTACACCGAAAACATTTTGCTCCAGCTATCAAACAAACTTTTGGCCAGCAAACCGTGGCATTCTGCACAATAAAACATTCCGCCAAAAAACATGTAACTACAAGCGGGTTCAACACTCAATAAGTCAAATCAGCTGTTCTATACCATGTGTTTCACATAGGAACAAAACAAACAGCTCTCTAAAATGTTCTCTCAAACATGAACTACACCGAAAACATTTTGCTCCAGCCTGCCAGCTAACTAACAAACTTTCCGCCTAAACACTTGCAACCTTCGACCGCATCTACTGATTGCACAAATAATTATTCCGACAAAAATACATGTAACTTCAATCGGCTCCATAACTCTACAATTCAAAACAGCTGCTCAATTCCTGCTGAACATACTGTTACACCGAAAAAGTTTTGCTGCACTTATCGAACAATTTTCCGCCTGAAATTTTGCAATCTTCGACCGTATCTACTGATTGCACAATTAAACATTCCGCCAAAAATACATGTAACTTCAAGCGGCTCCAAAACTCTACAATTAAAGACAGCTGCTCAATTCCTTCTGCACATACTGTTACACCAAAAAGTTTTACTCGACCTAACGAACAAATGTCCGCCTGAAATTTTGCAAAATACAGTGGCAGACTTCAACCGTATCTACCGACTGCATAAATAAACAGGCTAAGCAAAACTTGCCTACAATTTCAAAATCCAAAACTTACATCTCGACCACGTGCTCCACTAAATGTAAGACTTCGAAAAAACACGTCCGTCCAGTCTGGTGGTTGCGACTCGAATGATTGAATATCGTCACATCACGCGAGACTCACTTGAGATAGACCCAAATTAACAGCCAAGCCAAATGGACATGCGGCCTGCAATAGTCCACGTGACTATCACTGACAATTTACAAAATCCAGGTGAGGGTGATTTCTAGCAGTGTTTTCTTTCTTTCTTTCTTTTCTTTACATTCACTCCAGGTTTTGCATGATATAGGCCTACACAGTAATAGGGATCTTAAACCTGCACAGGGGGGTGATTTCCTGCACAAGGGGCCTCCATTTAACGCCCCGATCCGAAGGACGGTGCACTTGTGGCATTCATCCCTGCAAATGATGCCAGTGGAGCATGTTCGGACACCGCAATTTTATTATTGCTGCCCGGAATCGAGTCGGTGGGCTCTAGCATTAATGGCAAGTGCACTAATCACTGAGCTACCACGCTCCACCATGCAACACTAGTTTTCTCGCTGTGAGGTCAGAGCGCTGTGTAAAAGGTAAAATCTGGACTGAGTTGGTGTACTTGGACATGGACAAACAGCGAAGATCGAGATCAGGCGACAAAATTGTGGTATCAGATCAGGGCACACACGTTTTTGCTTTCAGTACAAGGATATAAGGACTAAACGAAGAGGTCCAGCTCCCCGTTTGGCTCGATATGACCTAAATTGTATTGACTGGGCCGTTAACCACAACAAGAGGGTCATGATGGCCCTGGATCGCTCAACTGATCCATAGAGTAACAAGTGGGCCCCGGGGAGGGCCATTATTGACCCCCAAGGTTATAATGTGCATAATGTTGAGGGAGGTCTAAAAAGGTGAAGCTTCATACCAAATATCAACAAAGGCCATAATTGTCTACTAGATGCAGTTCCATACCAAATATCAAAGACATGGGTCTTGCAGTTTCAGAGAAGAAGATTTTTAAAGATTTTCCTATATAAGTCAATGTAAAACCAAAGGGTATTGGGGCGTGGCATTTTTGGCCCCAGGGCTATAATTTGAACAATCTTGATAGAGGTCCACTAGATGAAATTTGACACCAAATATCAAAGATCTAGGCCTTGTGGCTTCACAGAAGAAGATTTTTAAAGATTTTCCCTATATAAGTCTATGTAAAACCAAAGGACCTCAAGGCGGGGGCATTTTTGGCCTCAGGGCTATAATTTGAACAATCTAGGTAGAGGTTCACTAGCTGAAGCTTCATACCAAATATCAAAGACCTAGGCCTTGTGGTTTCAGAGAAGAAAATTTTTCAAGATTTTCCCTATATAAGTCTATGTAAAACCAAAGGGCCCCGGAGCGGGGTCTTTTTTGGCCCCAGGGCTATAATTTGAACAATCTTGGTAGACATCCACAAGATGAAGCTTCATACCAAATATCAAAGACCAGGGCCTTGCAGTTTCAGAGAAGAAGATTTTTAAAGATTTTCCCTACATAAGCCTATGTAAAATCAAAGGGCCCCGGGGCGGGGGCATTTTTGGCCCCAGCACTATAATTAAGACAATCTTGGTAGGGGTCCACTAGATGAAGCTTCATACCAAATAGCAAATACCTGGGCTTTGCAGTTTCAGAGAAGAAGATTTTTAAAGATTTTCCCTATATAAGCCATGTAAAACCAAAGGGCCCCGGGACGGGGGCATTTTTTGCCCCAGCACTATAATTTGAACAATCTTGGTAGGGGTCCAGTGGATGAAGCTTCATATCAAATATCAAAGACCTGGGCCTTGCGGTTTTAGAGGAGAAGATTTTTACAGATTTTCCCTATATAAGCCATGTAAAACCAAAGGGCCCCGGGGCGGGGGCATTTATGGCCCCAGCACTATAAATTTGAACACTCTTGGTAGAGGTCCACTAGATGAAGCTTCATACCAATAATCAAAAACCTGGGCCTTGTAGTTTCAGAGAAGAAGATTTTTGAAGATTTTCCCCATATAAGCCTAAGTAAAACCAAAGGGCCCAGGGGCGGGGGCATTTTTGGCCCCAGCACTATAATTTGAACAATCTTGGTAGGAGTCCACTAGATGAAGCTTCATAACAAAAATCAAAGACCTGGGCCTTGTGGTTTCAGAGAAGAAGATTTTTGAAGATTTTTACCTATATAAGCCCATGCAAAACCAAAGGGCCCCGGGACGGGGGCATTTTTGGCCCCAGCACTATAATTTGAACAATCTTGGTAGATGTCCACTATATGAAGCTTCATACCAAATATCAAAGACCTGGGCCTTGCGGTTTCAGAGAAGAAGATTTTCTAAGTTTTCGATGCAAAAATCAATTTTTGCTCATGTGACCTATATGTGCAACGGACCGGAACCATTTGAACAACTTTGAAAGAGCACCACGTAAGGATCATTCCTGTGAAGTTTGGTCAAAATCCGATCAGTGGTTTAGGAGATGTCGTTTGAAGAAATTGTTTACGCACGGATGACAGACAAAGAGTGATCCTAATACAAGAGGCTCAATGAGCCTAAACCGCTCACCTGAGGAACTTAAGTTTTAACAATTCACAGACTTGACTACTAAATCTGCTAATAGAATCCAGCCAATTGACCCTTACAGGATATAAATCATCATTATTGCATTGCATTCCAAGTTTGAGACTTCTAGCTTCTATAGTTCCTGAGAAATCTTTGACGAAAATTTAACATTGGTCAAAATGGAGAGAAAGAAGAATGAAAGAACAGATGAACAAATAAGCTGAGAAAGCCCAATGTCTCTTACACAAAATAAGTCATCATTATTCTATTGAATACCAAATTTGATGCTTCTAGCTTATATAGTTCCTGAGAAATCTTTGATTAAAAATTTAACATTGGTCTATTATCTCTATATGGAGAGAAAGAAGAATGAAGGAACAAATGAACCAGACTAGCTCCAAAACCTAATGCAGCCTTTCCCGTTGCCCAATGGTGCTACACATAAAATTTAAACAAGATTGGTCGACTGCCTTCTGAGATATGCTTCATTGAAAGTGTGGACGACGGATGGACGGACGACAGACGACGGACTCCGGAGCCTTGGTATACTATCAGCTCACTGGAGCCTTTGGCTCAGGTGAGCTAAAAATTCAAGTCGCTATTTCTGTCACAACATTTTCCCTACGTTAAGTCTATGGGCAAATTTTTTGTCTCTCAAGGTCACGTAACTCCGAGGTCAATATTCCGATTCGGCCCAAAATCGAACTTAACCGAGATTTTATGCCTGTCCTCGTTACCTGCAAGTTTGAAGCTGATATGAATAAAAATAAAGTTGCTATCGTGGTCACAACGTATTTTTTTATGCTCAAGGGCAGGTAACTCCAAGGCAAATATTCCGATTCGGCCCAAAATCGAACTTAACCGAGATTTTATGTCTGTCCTCGTTACCTGCAAGTTTGAAGCTGATCTGAAAAAAAATTCAAGTCGCTATCGTAGTCGCAACATTTTCCCTAATTAAGTCTATGGGCAATTTTTTTGTCGCTCAAGGTCACGTAACTCCGAGGTCAATATTCCGATTCGGCCCAAAATTGAACTTAACCGAGATTTTATGCCTGTCCTCGTTACCTGCAAGTTTGAAGCTGATATGAATAAAAATAAAGTTGCTATCGTGGTCACAACGTATTTTTTATGCTCAAGGGCAGGTAACTCCAAGGCAAATAATCCGATTCGGCCCAAAATCGAACTTAACCGAGATTTTATGTCTGTCCTCGTTACCTGCAAGTTTGAAGCTGATCTGAAAAACATTCAAGTCGCTATCGTAGTCACAACATTTTCCCTATGTAAAGTCTATGGGCAAATTTTTTGTCGCTCAAGGTCATGTAACTCCGAGGTCAATATTCCGATTCGAACTTAACTGAGATTTTATGCCTGTCCACGTTACCTGCAAATTTGAAGCTGATCTGAATAAAAATAAAGTTGCTATCGTGGTCACAACGTATTTTTTTATGCTCAAGGGCAGGTAACTCCAAGGCAAATAATCCGATTCGGCCCAAAATCTAACTTAACTGAGATTTTATGTCTGTCCTCGTTACCTGCAAGTTTGAAGCTGATCTGAAAAAAATTCAAGTCGCTATCGTAGTCACAACATTTTCCCTATGTTAAGTCTATGGGCAAATTTTTTGTCGCTCAAGGTCACGTAACTCCGAGGTCAATATTCCGATTCGGCCCAAAATCGAACTTAACCGGGATTTAATGCCTGTCCTCGTTACCTGCAAGTTTGAAGCTGATCTGAATAAAAATAAAGTTGCTATCGTGGTCACAACGTATTTTTTCATGCTCAAGGGCAGGTAACTCCAAGGCAAATAATCCGATTCGGCCCAAAATCGAACTTAACCGTGATTTTATGTCTGTCCTCGTTACCTGCAAGTTTGAAGCTGATCTGAAAAAAATTCAAGTCGCCATCGTAGTCACAACATTTTCCCTATGTTAAGTCTATGGGCAAATTTTTTGTCGCTCAAGGTCACGTAACTCCGAGGTCAATATTCCGATTCTGCCCAAAATCGAACTTAACCGAGATTTTATGCCTGTCCTTATTATCTGCAAGAATGAAGTCGATCAGAAAAAAATTGACGGAGCTAGAGTGATGACAAGCTTTTTCCTATGTTAAGTCTATGGGAGCTATATGTTGCCATGGTAACCAGAGTTCCACTCAGATCTGCATGAAAACATTATGCAGTCTTTCCACTTGCCCAATAATGTTACACATGAAATTTGATCAAAGTCGGCCAAGTAGTCTTCAAGATATACATTTTTGAAATTCACATTAACCCTTATGCAAAAATGCACAAGGGCAGGTAACTCCTAAGTGTATGATCCGATTCTGCCAATTATCGAACTTGACCGAGATTTCATGGCTGTGCTGGTTATCTGTAAGAATGAAGCCAATCCGAAAAAAATTGAAGCAGCTACAGTGATGAAAACATTTTCCCCATGTTAAGTCGATAGGCAATTTTTCGGGCGCTCAAGGGGACGTAACTCTTGAGTGAATTATCTGATTCGGCCCAAAATCGAACTTGACCGAGATTTTATGCCTGTACTGGTTATCTGCAAGAATGAAGTCGATCAGAAAAAAATTGACGGAGCTAGAGTGATGACAAGCTTTTTCCTATGTGAAGTCTATGGGAGCTAGATGTTGCCATGGCAACCAGAGTTCCACTCAGATCTGCCTGAAAACCTAATGAAGCCTTTCCACTTGCCCAATAATGCGACACATGAAATTTGATCAAAGTTGGCCAAGTAGTCTTTAAGATATACATTTTTGAAATTCCCATTAACCCTAATGCAAAAACACACAAGGGCAGGTAACTCCTAAGTGAATGATCCGATTCCGCCAGTGATCGAACTTGACCGAGATTTCATGGCTGTGCTGGTTATCTGCAAGAATAAAGCCAATCTGAAAATAATTGAAGCAGCTACGGTGATGACAACATTCTCCCAATGTTTAGTCAATAGGCAATTTTTTCAACGCTCAAGGGCACATAACTCCTGAGTGAATAATCCGATTCAGCCCAAAATCGAACTTGATCGAGATTTTATGCCTGTCCTCGTTATCTGCAAGAATGAAGTCGATCAGAAAAAAATTGACGGAGCTAGAGTGATGACAAGCTTTTTCCTATGTTAAGCCTATGGGAGCTCTTTGTTGCTGTGGCAACCAGAGTTCTCATCCGATCTGCACGAAAACCTAATACAGCCTTTCCCCCTACCTGATGATGGTTCATATGAAATTTGATCAAGGCCGGCCCACTGGTTCCAGAGATATACTTCGTTGAAAGTGTGGACGACGGACGACGGACGACGGACGCCGGCTCGTGGTATACTAATACCTCACATGAGCCTTCGGCTCAGGTGAGCTAATAAAACACAAGAAGACCCAGAGGGCCCTGAATCGCTCACCTGAGAATCAGTGTCTCTAGTACATTCTTGGCCCAAGGGCTATACTATGTGAGCTTCATACCAAATATCAATGACCTGAGCCTTGTGGTTTCAGAGAAGAAGATTTTTGAATATTTTCCCTATATAAGCCTATGAAAAACCAAAGGGCCCCGGGGATGGGGGCATTTTTGGCTCCAGGGCTATAATTTGAACAATCTTGGTAGAGGTCCACTAGATGAAGCTTCACAACAAATATCAAAGATCAGAGCCTTGCGGTTTCAGAGAGGAAGATTTTTAAAGATTTTCCCTGTATAAGCCTATGTTAAACCAAAGGCCCCCGGGGCGGGGCATTTTTGGCCCCAAGGTTATAATTTGAACGATCTTCCTAGAGGTCCACTAGGTGAAGCTTCACACCAAATATCAAAGACCTGGGCTTTGCGGTTTCAGAGAAGAAGATTTTAAAGATTTTCCCTATATAAGCCTATGTAAAACCAAAGGCCCCCGGGGCGGGGGCATTTTAACCCCAGGGCTATAATTTGAACAATCTATTAAGGGCCATTAGGTGAAGCTTCACACCAAATATCAAAAACCTGGGCCTTGTGGTTTTAGAGAAGAAGATTTTTATAGATTTTCCCTATATAAGCCTATGTAAACCCAAAGGCCCCTGGGGCAGGGGCATTTCTAGCCCAAGGGCCATTATTTGAACTATCTTGGTAGAGGTCCACTAGATGAAGCTTCATACCAAATATCGAAGACCTGGGCCTTTCTGTTTCAGAGAAGAAGATTTTTAAAGATTTTCCCTGTATAAGCCTATGTTAAACCAAAGGCCCCCGGGGCGGGGGCATTTTTGGCCCCAGGGCAATAATTTGAACAATCTTGGTAGAGGTCCACTAGATGAAGCTTCACACCAAATATCAAAGATCTGGGCCTGCTGGTGTCAGAGAAGAAGATTTTTAAAGATTTTCCCTGTATAAGCCTATGTAAAACCAAAGGCCCCCGGGGCGGGGGCATTTTTGGCCCTAGGGCTATAATTTGAACAATCTTGGTAGAGGTCCACTAGGTGAAGCTTCACACCAAATATCAAAGACCTGGGCCTTGTGGTTTCAGAGAAGAAGATTTTTAAAGGTTTTCCCTATATAAGCCTATGTAAACCCAAAGGCCCCCGGGACGGGGGCATTTCTGGTCCAAGGGCCATAATTTGAACAATCTTGGTAGAGGTCAACCAGGTGAAGCTTCAAACCAAATATCAAAGACCTGGGCCTTGTGGTTTTAGAGAAGAAGATTTAAAAAGATTTTCCCTATATAAAATATGTAAACCCAAAGGCCCCCGGGGCGGGGGCATTTCTGGCCCAAGGGCCATAATTTGAACAATCTTGGTAGAGGTCCACTAGATGAGGCTTCTTTCTTATGAATGTTTTCATTGGTCTTAAAGGAACTCATTTTTGATTTTTATTTGCCTTCACTGCAGCTGGTGTTGTGCCGTGTGGCGGCCGTAAAACGTCTCCCCGTACATCAACCATAGTGTAGTTTATATTTTACTTCTGGTCCTTTGAGAACAGCGTGAATATTCTAAGAATCAGAAATAAATTATTGGTTTAGACTCATATTCTAGACAGGTTTTTAATTATTTGGACCCCATTTTGTTTTATATCAGTCTTTGAATCGACTGCCTATTCGAAATTCGCAAAATGGCAGTATGTTTCCTCTGGCTTTCTTTGCCGGATCATAACAGGGTCACTAATGAGGCTTTAGTAGCCGAAACTACGTAGTATGACCCATCTTCTTTCTTATGAATGTTTTCATTGCTCTTAAAGGAACTCATTTTTGATTTTTAGTCATACCAAATATAGAAGATCTGGGCCTTTCGGTTACAGAGAAGAAGATTTTTAAAGTTTTCATTTTAAAAATCTATTTTTAGCTCCTGTGACCTAGATGTGCAATAGACCGGAACCATTTGAACAACTTTGGAAGGGGACCACCTAAGGATCATTCCTGTGAAGTTTGGTCAAAATCGAATCACTGGTTTAGGAGGAGATGTCGTTTGATGAAAAGTTTACGGACGCACGGACGCACGCACGCACGGACGCACGACGGACGACGGACAAAAAGTGATCCAAAAAGCTCACCTCGTCACTACGTGACAGGTGAGCTAAAAACAAGCAAACAAACAAACAAGGTACCCGTTCTGGACCATTGTTCTAGCCTACTCGAACACTCGGAAACAACCAACAAACCAGTGTTATCTGTTCTTTGATTATATTGTTTCACACATTATACTGTCATTAATCAAGTATTTTCATATTTGCCCAGATACATGTCCGAGGTCAGCTGTATTGTCCCTCGGATTTCGGCCTCGGGCCTGTAACCGGGTCAATACGAAATTACTTGATTAAGGACAACGTTATTTATGTTCGCCATAAATCATTATTTCTGATGATTTTACCCCAGGTATCACGATTTCACCTCAGTATTATATGGATTTAACCTCAGATTAATTTGGATTTCACCGCAATTTAATATGGATGTCACCTCTGGTTAATATGGATTTCACCTCAGGTCAATATGGATTTCAACTCAGGTTAATATGGATGTCACCCCGGGTTAATAGGGATTTCACCTCAGGTCAATATGGAGTTCACCTCAGGTTAATATGGATGTCACCTCAGGTTAATATGGATTTCATCTCAGGTTAAAATGGATTTCTGGGTTTGATCTCAGGTTAATATGGATTTCACCTCATGTTAATATGGATGTCACCTCAGGTTACTATGGATTTCACCTCAGGTCAATATGGATATCACCTCAGGTTAATATGGATGTCACGTCAGGATAATATGGTTTTTACCTCAAGTTAATATGGATTTCACATCAGGTTAATATGGCTTCGAGAATTTCAATATTAGTATAAGGGTAACCGATATAATAAGGGTGTCAAGCTCGTATTAGCAGATGGCAATTTGCATATACTGTTCATGTACAAGGAAAGAAAAGACCGCCGTATCACCCTGTATGTATACATTCTACACAAGTGTTAATTAATAAACTTTATTATAGACAAGCTGATCTTATATGAAATAAGCATTGTTATAGCGCAGTACCTGTACTGGCCCGTACTGTGATAACCTGTCTTAACTGCACTAATGGCGAACTCTTCTTTCATGTTCATACACCAAATCTGAAATATATTTTAAATACACAACCATCTGGAATAGCGCCAACTTTCGTGTCCCCTTTATACATGTATTTGTAAAACCGATAATGGGTTCTCGCAAGTTGTTTGTTTGTTTCAGGTTTAACGAACACACGTGTAATAACACTTTTGCGAGATAAAGTAACGCCATAACGACGTGCATGTTAACCATGCATTCTTTTTTGGAAAAAAACTGCCAAGTTTAAAGGCGATAAAATCCGATTTAAAGTGGCCGTATGAGAAACAGAATCTTAAACTTGTGGTCATTTCACATGGCATTAATAAAACTCGCCACAGAAAATATCTTATGTAATGGCCACTCGTGTAGGATCCTCTATTAACACATCCCGCTACAAACACCGAACTGAGGACTTGCAAAAAGCAACAAAAAAAAACATACATGTACATGTATATCCGAAATCTGCTATGCAAAATTGAACTTGCTATGTTTTGTTTGATGAAGTACGTCTCAGGTTAACCCACAGTATTTTCAGAAACATGCATAGCAAGAGACAAGATGTGTGTTTTGCGATAATTGATGAATCGTTTTCCTTATTTTACCATACCATTACGCAAACACGCCTATACAAATACATTGCCACCTTTACCGCCGAAAACATGAAAATTTTATGCTGAAAAATGTTGATATTGTTCTTATTTCTTCTCCAAATACAGATTGTGGACACTCGTTAGAAGCGCCTCATCGAGGCGGTTCCAAATCGTACCCACAATCTTAATTTTAGAGCAGAAATAGGAAAAATAAGGAATACCCCCGGAAACCCCAGTTTTACTATATAAAAGTGGGGTTCAAGAGGGTCAAAATTATATAGTGTTTTCGTGATGAAACCTATGTTTTGGGTTTTCATTAGAACCGCCTCGCCATGGCGGTTCTAAAGAATCCCCACAACGTAGGATTTTATGGAGAATTGACAAAAACTACACGTCACTTATCACCAAATTCGAACATTATATGTTGCTATGACATGCTTACCATGTCTCTTCAAATGGGTCACATCGCATATCACTATCGAATGGATGTTCTATCTGAATACTATTCGACAATATATAAACGGTCTTACACGAGTGGTCACTTCGTATGAAATTTATGAAACGAGTCCTCGGCGAGTTCATTTATTTCAAGCGAAATTTCCACGAGTGTAAGATTCTATTTATGACATGACCATTTTAAATTGGATTTACCGTTTTCAAATTTGACCTTTTTTTAAAAAAATGCATCTTTGACATGGGCGTCATCATGACGTTACTATATCCCGCTAAAGTGTTATTACATGTGTGGTCATACGATATTTTTATTATTCGACGTTATTCACTGCTTATCAACGACGTCATACGATAGTAGAAATGCGTCCATAGGACACGGATGCCCCCGTCTGAAAATATGTCTATATTCGTATTAATCCATGGAAAGTTATTGACTGTGTTTAAGTTTTGGACCCTTTTTCACATTTGACCTCTAATTATTACCTTGACCTTGGAGGTAAGGACCCTGGTATCGGGTGAGGCAGATTGTCTTATTATGGCCAACATTTCTGCCAACTTATTTCAAACTCCATCCCGAAATAAGAAAGTTATTGACTGCGTTTCAGTTTCGGTACGGGCCTGGATTTTGCACGTGACACATCGTCTCATGATAGTTAACATTTCTACAAAGCAATTTCAAAATCCATCCAGAAATAAGAAAGTTATTTACTGCGTTTAAGTTTCTGACCCTTTTTTGACATTTGACCTCTAAGTACGACATTGACCCTGGAGGC
This sequence comes from Lucinisca nassula, assembly GCA_963580285.1. Classification (NCBI taxonomy): domain Eukaryota; kingdom Metazoa; phylum Mollusca; class Bivalvia; order Lucinida; family Lucinidae; genus Lucinisca; species Lucinisca nassula. The sequence goes on along the minus strand of OY757023.1, from coordinate 36,182,072 downwards.
ACAGACCTGGGTTATCCATGTGACACATAGTCTCATGATGGTTAACATTTCTACAAAATAATGGTAAAATCCATCCAGAAATAAGAAAGTTATTGACTGCGTTTGTGTCGAACGATCGAACGAACGAACGGACGGACGGACGGACAGGGGCAACGCTATATATATGCCATTCCGACGAATGGCGGGGGCATAAAAATATTTTATCTGATAAACGATCATAACCTTTGTGAGGCGTCTTTGTTGAAATGTATCAACCTTTTTATGCCCCCCCCACGAGAATCTTTGATTCGGGGTGCATATAGTATTGTCTATTTGTTTGCTTGTCTGTCTGTCCGTGTCTATTTGTTTGTTTGTCTGTCTGTCTGTCCGTCACAAAAACTATAACCTTGATCATAACTTCAAAAGTATTTGACCTAGCCACATGAAACTTCACACACTTATTCACCATCACAAGGACTATTTTCTGACCAAGGGCCGAAACTGTGAAATTGGCTCCTACGGGGGCATTGGTCACCTATAGTAACAACTCTTGTTTTATCAATATTATTAAGGGATGGAATAGACGGGTCCATCTTGATTTTATTCTTATTATTTATGGATGGAATATCCACTCACCAAAACATAAGCTGCTTTTGATTACGTTATTTATATAAAGAAGACGAGTTGGTGCTTTGGCTGTGGTTCCTTCATGTTTTGTGTTGTTGGTTCTGATCCTATCCCTAATCATAAATGTTGTTACGTTGATCATTCTGATTCTTCCTCCTTTTCGGTTGTTCATTTCTAGTTACGTTTGTCCATCCAGTTTAATGATTGTCATGTTGGTGATTCTGAATCTTCCCCCATCATGTTTTGTTTGGTTGATCTGAGGTTTAACGTCCCCGTCAACACTGTTAAGGTCATTTTGGAGACGTTACTTCCGATTTTGTGGGACTTTACCCGGCATTGAGATGAACTAACTTCTCAAGCCCTGCCGCCCAATGAAACCAATAGGGTTTATAAACATGATCTAGGCGACTTGCACAGCTTTGCCTGGGCAGGCTTAGATCCTCTAAGCGGTTTACCAGTACTCGTATGCGGTCGGTTTCATCTCTGCGTGGAAGCAGCATGCATCCCATCTATTCCTTCAAGCCCTGTCGGGATTTTCCACGAATATAACTTCCAGCCGATGTCCATCATATTGTTTGCATTGTTCATTATTGCCATTATCAATTACCTGATCATTTTATTGACTTTGACGTCAGTGACGCCGCTGACGTCGTTGCCAAGGATATTGGGCGGGAGGAAGAGTTACACTAGAACAGCCAACAGGCACAGATGGAAAAGGGACAGAACAAAGAAACAGTGGAAATTTGGGAATGAAATAAAGTCAGGAAACAGGAAATACAAACAGGAAAACTAGGACACTACTATAATACAAGGAAGGATAGATATCAGAGAGATAAACAGTCACAGTACAATAACAAGGGATAACAGAATATTACATCAAGATATCGGGAAAAATTTGCCTTAGACATTTAACATATAAAACAGCAAAACTAGCAGATAAGTTGAACATTAGGTATTGTCGTTATTTTTTTATTATTATATTTCATGAACATCTTTCTGTGGTGAAGAAATTATATTATATTATACTTGTTATTTTTTGTCTTCGCCACTTCTGGTGCCGGAACCCGGGAATATTATCAGGGGCCAAACAGCTTTCTTAAAGAATTCTTTTAAGATGATAGATGCAAAATTGACCGACCCAACTAGAAAAGGAGCTAGACAGGGTGCCTAACCTTTCCAAAATTCTGTTCGAAGTCTCCCTATCACACCATGCCGATTTTGCGGTGGAAATCATTGGAACGACAGTTGCATGGTCTACTGTACAGCTACAGAGAGGAAGCAACTGCTGAAATACAGGTGCTACAGTTGTCTCCAGAGCAGTCACAGGGCTTTTGAATGCAGAATTAAGAAAACATGTTATTTCTGTGGGCGTAGAAATCACCACCACAGGAGTCTTTGTGAATACAAATTTGAAACATTCAAAAGCAGAAATATTCAAACAGAAAATTATGAACAAAATACTAAGCAGTGAATTTGGAATGGTGGTCAAGATATGGAGGACAGATTCCAGGAACCAAAATTAACAGAATCAGCATCAAAGCAAACAAGCTGTAAATTACAAGTTGTTGATACGGAAGACGACATTTATTTTCCACAAACAAATATGGAAGTTGAGTTTGCTTTGACTGCACAAAAGGCTCAGAAGGAACTGGAAAAGTACAAGAAAGAAAACATAAAACTGAAACAAACTATTTCCAAACTAGAGACAGACAGGGACTCTATTCAAGCGACTTTATATAAGCATTCTGAAATCACAGACCAGCAAGTAAAAGAAATAGAACAGCTAGGCAAGAGTCTTAAAGAACTGAAAAATGGGAATGGAAATAGGAATTATATACAGAAAGCGAGCTACAATTTTCCATCCAAAGCATCGGACATGAAAGAGGCATTACAAAATGTGAGGACAGAGAATCAAAATGGAAGACAGCCAGAAACTATCCATTTAGCAACAAATGACTCTGTTATTATTTCTGATAATAATTGTATGTTTGAGGACAAACTGGTGCATATATTTATGAAATTGCTCAATCTGCTTATACAAAACAAAAAAATAAAAACAATGGGATACAGGCAACATTGAAAATTATTTGACTGTCATTTGTCTGGGTCATCTTATATGAACATTGGAGAAATTTTATACACGGGCATGCGAAATGCTGCAGCACATACTTGCTCATTTCCGGTGATAATTACTTTTAAAAGATGAAACATGTTGTATTGAAATTCTTTGGCCTTGGGAGTGTCGGGATTTTCCACGAATATAACTTCCAGCCGATGTCCATCATATTGTTTGCATTATTCATTATTGCCATTATCAATTACCTGATCATTTTATTGACTTTGACGTCAGTGACGCCGCTGACGTCGTTGCCAAGGTTATTGGGCGGGAGGAAGAGTGACACTAGAACAGCCAACAGGCACAGATGGAAAAGGGATAGAACAAAGAAACAGTGAAAATTTGGGAATGAAATAAAGTCAGGAAACAGGAAATACAAACAGGAAAACTAGGACACTACTATAATACAAGGAAGGATAGATATCAGAGAGATAAACAGTCACAGTACAATAAAAAGGGATAACAGAATATGACATCAAGATATCGGGCAAAATCTGCCTTAGACATTTAACACATAAAACAGCAAAACTAGCAGATAAGTTGAACACTAGGTATTGTCGTTATTTTTTTATTATTATATTTCATGAACATCTTTCTGTGGTGAAGAAATTATATTATATTATACTTGTTATTTTTTGTCTTCCTTCATGTATGTTGCTCCTTTTTAGATAGGTTTGAAAATTCTGAGAGAGCTGCTGACTCGGTTAACCTGTTGTCCATTTTGTTTACTGTCGGCACTCCATGGTTTGACTGATTTCTATAGTGATATTGTATTTGGGATCTGATTGTATCAGTTTTAATTTTCAGATGCCAAGATAAAAATTGATTAGGTTTTAGTCGAATAATGATAGTATTCATTGAAGTTTTAACCCTTATCTTGCTGAATATTTATTTAAGCCACACCCATTTCTGTCTATCAACCAATCAAATTACTTGATGTAATTCATTGCTACAAATTCATAAACGGAATGCTAAACAGTGTAGATCCTGATCAGATGGCATCTGATCTGAATCTACACTGTTTGCAAAGATAGGGGTTGTCGTGAATAGCAAGATAAGGGTTAAAGAAGCTACAATTTTATGCATATTTTTCCAACTGACCTGCGCAAAACCGATGAAGAAGAGCTGGTCATGGGTATAATCCAGTCCCGGAAGTTTTGGCTCTTCCTTCCCTTGTTTCTTTACCCAGTTTCTGTAAGCCTGAAATATATTTGTCGTCTAATTGGCACACATTGTATCAGTGTTAACTCAGCATAGCCTAATACAGATTAGAATACTATTAATCGTAGTAATTTCCTTTTCTCACAGAGCTAAAGAATTAGTGGTCGTAACAGGGCGCCTCAATGGCCAGTATTTGTCTCCGAAATCCAAGACTTTATATTGAATGTTGCTTTGGCATGGTTACAACATAAGTCCGCGTAACGAACACCCCTCTTAACCCCAAATGATATTGAGGAAAATTGGGTTTACGGGGATACTCATTATTTTCCTTATTTTTGCTAAAAACCATAGACTCTTGGTACTCGTTAGAACCGCTTTAATGAACCGGAAGGTCAGGTGGATTATCTTCGGATACTCTGGTTTTCGCCCAGCTCTGATTACCGATATGTTAGAAATAAGAGTAATTATCCAAAAAGGGTCATAAAGCCGAAACAAAAACACAACCTAGCTTTTGGAATTGACTGCTGCTATATATCTGATGGAAGAATCCAGTCAGTACAGAATGGGTTTATTGACAAACAGAATCTTCAACAACTACATAATGGATGTGGTGCATGTTTTACAAAATGATAGATACAGGTCCAAACGCTTGTTTGGTACCCCTCTACCACTCATCTACGCTCATGATCTAATTGAGACTTTTCCAGGCTAGCTATGTAGTCCAATGTCACCCTCGATGTGATGCCAGGTAATAGCGGATTAATATCTTATTCATCTAGATGTAATCTTGCACTGTTATTTTGCCAGATTGATATACTGAAATAATTTTTGTTGCTAATAACTGGTGTGCTTATCCTATTCTGCATGTTATACAGATGGTTAAGACCGCTAGACACTCGCTCGGGCCAGATATGAGACGCCCAAGTTGTGCAACTAAAGGTCATGTGTTTTTACACCGGGTACTCCGGTGTTCGCCAACCTCTGATTAATGATCGGCTCGAAATAAGGAAAACAATCTTGAATGCTTAAAAGAGAAATGGTCAGAAACTGATACAATCAGATCCAAAATTCTACCCACAATATCACTAGGTAAAGAAGTGGAAACATGGAGCGACGACAGTAAACAAAACGGACAGCAGGCCAACCAAGTTGTAATATTATGCACTGATATATGATGTAGTGATAATAACTTATTATTTATGAAGAACGACAATGTGTTCAAACTATTATTTAATATGACGACTGTCTCTAGCATACAACAAGCATGGTCAAAGCTACAAGAGAAGTGTAGTATTCTAGAGGCTGGGTGTTAGTTATATTCAGTGAGGTACACCAGTTGGGCTTATCAACAGTTTACTAAGAGGATTGACTAATAATGTAGCATCTCCCTTCTATAAAAGAACAAAGATTTAAACTCATTTAAACACCTTGAAAATAAGTAAAATCGGACATATCAAACATTCAGTCCTTATCTAGCACAAGGCAGTTCAGCCAGTTCAGTGAAACATTGATATTTGCAAGGCAGACACATTTGTCCCACAAGTCTGAGTGGCTGTAACTAATATTAATGGTTAACTTATGATGCTGTTGTTCTAACAGTTTTCACACACACTAATCTGGCAAATTGTTAATTTTCAGCAACATGAGATTGAATATGCTCCAGGATAAGGAGAACTGTTCATGATTTTATTAAAAACGTCAGGATTTATAATTCAGTTATGTTGTTATCATTATCCTGTGTAAAAGTTCACATAGATTCAATTGTTTTCGGCTTCACAGTACGACCAAAGCGTGTAATATATGGCGGCATGTCATTCTTCCTTGGTGGTATAACTGAATCAGCATTATTATGTTGTGTGAAACTGCTTGTTTTGCCAACTTGAAGCTCCTGAAGGGATTTTTCCTTTTCTTCATTTATAATTGAGGGCTGATCAGAAAGCGAATGATCAAGTGTAGATTCAGAATTGGCTTGATAATTTGGATTTTGTTTCTTGGATTTCAAAAGATGACGTCTATTACATCGATAAACAGCTACGTCTGGTGTCTTAACGGAATAAGACCTGTCATTATGTTTTTCCATTACGACAGATGGTTTCCATGATTTGTCATTTTGTTGAATTCTAGCAGTGTCTCCTATTCTGAGTGAAGTCTGCGTTTTGAACCTTGATCAAAATATTTCTTCTGCAGTTGTTTAGCACTCTGAATGTTACCTTTGATTTGTTCAGTAGGGGGTGTTTTGGGTAATAGCTGATCAAGGGTGACTGGTAATACAGATCTCAACTTTCTCCAAATGAGTAACTGACTAGGGGAAAATCCAAGTTTTGTGGGAGTTGTACGGTACACTGGCCGAAGTATGAATCTTTTTCTGTTGATTTTGCTTTAGCGAATATTCTCTTTCAAATGTCCACCATTTTTCGACCATCCCGTTGGACTGACTGTGTTTTGGGGACAATTTTGTCAAAGAAAAGCCCCAATCTTCGTCGAATTCTAAGAATTCTTCAGACCAAAATTGTGGTGCATTTTCGGAGAAAAAAATCATAGGAATGCCATTTCTAGCGAAGGTACTTTTTTTAAATTGGCAATGATTGTACTGGTTTTCATGCTGGGAAGTTATTGTATTACAAAATATGACTATATTAGTAAACAGTAATGAGGAAATTCTTGTCATCCCAAGTAAATATGTCAGAGGCGATGTTCTGGCATGGGTAATCTGGGACCTTGTTGAGTATAAGAGGTTCTTTGGGATTCGAACTTCTGCGTTCAAGACAGATAGGGTAGCGTAATACCATTTCGGTGATTTCGGCTGAAATGTTTGGCCAAAACATGACGTCTCGTGCTCTGTGGAGAGTTTTTTTCGCAGCCACACTGTCCCTGGTGTAATATTTTTAGCCTCTTTGGTCTTAGAGCACGCAGAATTACGATTTTCTGGCCCTTGAACATTAAACCGTCGACAACTGTCAATTCATCGCGAAAGTTCAAGTAATCTAGTACCTGCTCAGGACAGAAATGTCTCTGGGCAGGCCATTCTTTTAGGATAATATGTTTTAGCTGATCCGTTTGTGGATCCTGCTCAGTGTGTGTCTTATTCTCTTTCATGTTGTGATCACTGATTGGTAGACTCGACAACACTGTGTGGACATATAAACCCATACCCTCAGCAAGTTCTGTGTATGTATCTGACACATATCTGCGCGAGAGTTTGTCAGCGACGGTTATCTTTTTTCCACTTACGAAATTAATTTCTATGCCCTACCGCTGTAATTGTATATGCGTATGCCGGGGGTATAATGATGACTCATTTGACAGTTTAATAGCCCTGTAACCGCCCCGGGCGTCCAACTAAGTGAAGTATTTCGCACCTGAGAAGTGAGGTAAGATTTCCTTAAGTGTTCTCATTGGGTAATGCGGACGCACAATGGCTTTGTTTAGATGCTGTGAGTCTGGGCAAAGTCGAAGTTTACCTGTATGCTTATTTTCAACAGCGACTATAGAATTCACCCACTCAGTTGGCTTGGTGGCATTGAAAACAAATATGTTCAATAAAAGAGTTATCCTTTGGGAGCAAGGAATACACCACAGAACTGAAAAATATGGAGTGTACTTGTTTTCAGGGCCAGACTAGATAGTTTTGGCCAATTAGGCCCCATCAGTAACCTAAGATATTTTCCAAATTCCACAATGGAATCAATGATCCCAAAGGACAAGAAAAATAATCTACACTATGATGTAGGGCAGGGAGGCGTTTAATGTTTGTTTCAACATGCGATCAAGTCCACAGGTATCCGTCTTGGCGGATTTACTACAGGAGAAATGGATGGATCAAGTTGACTTGTGCATTCACCTGGAAATAAACCTACACCTCGGAATGCTTTAGCACACTGTGACAAAACAGTAGTTTTCATGAGATGCGTATTTTCTAGGGATTGAGAGGCTTGTGGGTCAAAAGGTAACACTAATTTGGTAAATTCTAGGTCAATACTCGACCTTAAATCAAGTATGGGAGAGGAATATGTCTCTACAATGTAGAAACATAGGTGTTTCTTTCAGTCTGTGTGTTTGCAGGTCAATGTGACTCAACCAAATGCATTGGGTGTGTTACCACCATAGGCGGTCAGTTTGGTTGAAGGCTTTTGAAGTATGTGATACAGATTTAGCTTTGAGTAGTTTGATATGTGAAATTTTAACCTTGGAACCAGTGTCTAATTTGAAATTTATAGGTACGGAACGTAGTCCTACCTGCCTGATCTTTTACAAACGTATTGCTCTCTACACTATCCACAAAGAAATGATCCGAATCACTATTTACCCTTGTGAATCATTATTTCTTTTAGAAACCTCATGAACTGTCTTTTTAAATCTACACACGGTTTCGAGATGGTTCCATTTATGACAGAAATTACAGTGTTTTCCATTAGCCTTACTCGTTTCTGACTTCGTGTGTTTATAGCCACAATATCGACACTTGTCACCTGCATATTTCTGTTGCCCTGGTTTGTCCGTGCCTCGAGCACCTCTGTTCTTCTTTTTTCGACCCGGTTTCCCTGTTGTCTGGGATTCGCATGTGCGCCATGCAGTGGCGACGTCTTTCGGGTGGCCGTACTTATGTAATGTACCTCTGCAGGAGAAGCCATCGTCTAAAGTTGCTCCTGTGCTTATCATAACTTTGAGCTATCTGAGTAGCTTTGTCCGGCGTGAGTTTGTCCCCTTCGTTAATTAGCTTCTCCCGGATTTTGACTGACGTCACGCAGAACACGATTCTGTCTCTGACCATGTCATTTTCATAATCTCCGAAGGCGCAGTCCTTAGCTAAGAGATTTAACTTAGTAATAAACTGTTCCATGGATTGCGGCCCTTGTACTTCATTATTAAACTAAGACGTGTGAACACTGGGCTTAATCTGGGTCTAACATGTGCTGCCAATTTATCATAATGTGATTTAAGTTTCTTTTTGTCCTCGTCGTCCAATATCCAAGTGTATCCAAGTGTTATAAATGTCACGACCCTTTTCCCCCACCCATAGGAGAAGATAAATGCATTTCACCTCTTCCGTCTTTGCTTTCAATGGTCCATTGAACACTAATTCGCATGATGTTGGAATTTTTGTCAAGCCTCTGGGAGGTTGGATGACTCCCAGTCCATGCGCGGCTGTGGAATACCTGATAGGTCCATTTTCACAGTTAGAAAGCTTAATGAATGTACCGTTTTTTCAGTTAAGTACAATCCGCTTATTCTGACACCATGTAATATAACGCATTGATATATGATGCAGCGATAATAACTTATTGTTAATGAAGAACAACGATGTGTTCAAACTATTATTTAACAAGACGACATTTAGCATATAGCATACGTGATCATAGCTACAGGAGAGGTGCGGTATTTTAGCGGTTGAAAGTAGTTATATTCAGTGAGGTACACCAGTGGGGCTTATCAACAGTTTACTGAGAGGATTGACTAATGATGTAACACAAATATGTACTATAAAAGGGTTATCCTTTGGAAGCAAGGAATACACCACAGAACTGGTAATATGAAGTGTACATGTTTTCTGGGCCAGATTAGCTAGTTTCGACCAATTAGGCCTCATCAGTGACCCTCAGATAGTTTCAAAATTCCACACTGGAATCAATGATCCCAATGGACAAGAAACTATAAACTACACTATGATGTAGGGCAGGGAGACTTTTACGACCGCCACACATTCCCAGACACCAGCTGTAGTGACGCCAAATATGTTCTATAAAAGGGTTATCCTTTGGAAGCAAGGAATACACCACAGAACTGAAAATGTTATGTGTACATGTTTTCTGGGCCAGGCGCGCTAGTTTCGGCCAATTAGGCCTCATCAGTGACCCTCAAATATTTTCAAAATTCCACAACTGACTCAATGATCCCAAAGTACAAGAAAATATAAACTTCACTATGACGTAGGGCAAGGAGACTTTTTACGGCCGCCACACATTCCCAATCACCAGCTGTAGTGACGACAAGTATGCTTTATAAAAGGGTTATCCTTTGGAAGCAAGGAATACACCACAGAACTGGAAATATGAAGTGTACATGTTTTCTGGCAGCAGCTCTTTCCCAAACAGGTGGTGAGTATGAACAGCAGAACCTAACTAATAAAGAAAGGTGTGTTCTACCAAGCCAAAGAAAAAATGCTTGGTTTGTTAAGAGTTTACGAGATATATAGGTAAACAAGGAACTCTGTTGCAAAACTTTGATTTGAGTGAGCCCTAATTCTTGATTCCCCATCTCCACCACCAATCTAGAGAGTAGAAGTAAAACAAAGATCAGGAATTGATACAATTAACTTACTCCATCCATAAAAGACACCAAAGGGAAAGAAATACAAACATTAAGCGAGCAGACCATAATGGAAACCCAAACAAAGGAAGACCATATGGACAGTTACTTTCCCACAAAATGGCCATATGGCCATCCAAAAATAAAAAGACACAAGTGATACACACAGTAAGTAACAAACAACAACATAAATAAATCGCCACAGAAGAGCCGTCTTGGAACGGTCAGTGGAAGATTTCCACTGGGGGGCTTAAATCGATTTTACGTGGCCACAATCCTCGCCCTTACTTCCGCCGCGATTTAGACAAATAATTTGTTCAGTCCGCATGAAGGCCTCCTAACTCATCAGTGCAACATCTCCGTGAACACAGAAATCAAAGAACCACAGAGGTGAGACAACGGTGAGGACTCGACAGCAAGAAACCACTGAAATGCTAGAACAAAAGAAAACCAACAGTTAGACTCCGATGAGCCCGACCAGAGACAGAGCATCAGGCACCAACCAACATTATCTCTTTAATTTTCAATAAGCCTTTACGTTGGAGCCGTCATAGAATCTGAGGCCTGACCCACCGGCGTGCAATTAAAGAGGGAAGCAAAGTTGCCAACCGTGATTGGGTTAACTACCATGCATGCAGTCTGTCGTATAATATCAATGTTGTACCCAATCTTTTTATATCGAAGAATGATTTTACGAAATTGGGTGCTGAAGTCATTGCGGTTATATATTTTTCTGAATTTATATACTAAGTCACCATAAAATTCGGGTTCCGATAGACCTTGTTGCAGAAAAGATTTAAGTCCAATATTGAATTTTGAAATTAAATCAGAATGGCGTCTATAAAATTTTGAAAAGGCTTTGCGTAGTTTATGGTACCGATAACCCTGATTAAGGAGTTTAGCTGTTAATAATTTATTACGAGTGTTGAAGTCAGTTACATGACTACACACTCTAGCAAATCGAATTAATTGCGAAATATAAACGCCATAGGATGGCGCACGAGGAACATCACCATCCAAAAAAAGGAAAATTTGCAATCTCAAAATCAAAATCATCGCGTTTATCATAAATTTTGCACGAAACAAATCCATCTACAATAGATAGATGTAAATCCAAAAACGGGGCCTCGGTATCAGAAGAATTTGCTTTATTTAACTGAAGTTCTAGGGGGTAAATCTGACTGATTAAACCATCAAAATAGGTATTATCAATATTTAATAAATCATCTAAATATCTAGAAGTAGAGCTAAAAGCTTCAATAATTTCAGATTGGTTATCAATGGAAAGCGACAAAATGAAGTCTCTTTCATAACAATACAAGAACAGATCAGCCACAAGAGGTGCGCAATTAGTACCCATCGGAATACCCACAATTTGTCTAAATAACTTAGTACCGAATCTAATATAAATATTGTCAAGTAGAAAGGTGAGGGCATCACACACTTTCTGACATGACCAAAGTGTATAATTCTTATGCTCTTTAGAAGTGAAAAATGCATTTCTGACATTACATGCAAGATAGAGAGAATCTTCTCTGTGAAAAGCCCATTCAATTAAATCATTAAGCTTTTCTTTTATAAGATTATGAGGAAGTGTAGTGTAAAGAGTGGAAAAATCGTAGGTAGACAGACTAGAAGCACGAAACTGTCTAGATTTCAATTTATTTAAAACCTCATTCGAATTTTTTATAGACCAAAACAGATTTCTTCCTGATCTTTCAAAGACTTTATCACAATATTTAATTACATGCGTTTTAATAGCAGTAAGACAGGAAGTTAATAATTTAGAAAGTTCAGTGGTAGTGCAAGAACTAGAATTTGCAATAAACCGTGCTTTGTAAGGTTTTTTATGAAGTTTTGGTAACCAGTATAGCGTAGGAAGCTTGTCTTGGCCTTCGTTAACACACACAGCAAACTTGGTGGCTGAAAGACAAACATGTTTATCTACTATAGCTCTCTCTTCAGCCAAAGGCTGAAGTTCATAGGCCTTAGTACCACCAAGCTCCTGCTTAAGCGTGTTAACATAGTGGAGCCGTCACACAACGACGACGTTGTTAGCGGCCTTGTCTGCAGGGGCCAAAACAAACTTCTTATGAAATTCTTGGCCCAGGTGGCTGGAGCTATGTGTAAAATTTTATACTAGTGTGTGATTATATGCCAAGCATTAAGAAGTATGACCAGTGGTTGCTGAGAGCTGAACTTTAAAAATGTGGGGGTTTCAAGCATATACTATCGTTTCCCTATTTTTGCTTCGATTGTGGGTACTAGTTAGTAACACCATAAGCACAATGAAATAAGTGTTCCAATGAGCGCCCACAAACAAATAAATATATGTGACTTGTCAAACACATATCCCCGGGTAAATGATTACCCTCTGTCAGTCTGCTACCTGTGATATTCTTCAGAATACCCCATGTTTATTTTAAACTCAATTCTTTAAAAACCGGTCATTAGGTTTCTATGCAATCCACAATATGTCTTGAAAATGAATGTAGGTGTGTTCATTCGAAGTAATTACTACTGATAAGAAACACCAATCTCGCCTTTAATGCACAGACGCAATAAAAATGCATATTGGCAAACATTCGAGTCTAGAGGATTTTGATTGGCCCTCACACTCACGCGTCGTCACTCACCTGTCTCATTCTGATTGGTTGAAATTCTCTCGCACAAGAACGCGTATTGAGGTTACCTTACGCTTTTCGAATAAACACTTTCATTGGGTGATGCTAAACGCGTTTAAATTGCATGTTAAAGCTATGAACCGTGTATGGCAAACGCACGCAATAAGCATTTGTCGTGCAGACAACACGTGTAACTGGTCAAGTCCAAAGCGATCGGATCTGTAGAAGGAATACGATCAAAAAGGAGCGAGCACATTGAATCGTCTCCGGAATGATTTTTTTTTTTGGTTTGGGTTTTACGGCCCTTTCAAGATTATTTCACTCATATCGAGCCGATCGTTAATCAGAGGTGGGCGAAAACCGGAGTACCCGGAGAAAAACCACCTGACCTTCCGTTGCAGAACTTGGCGTCTCACATGTGGCCCGAGCGAGGCTCGAACCTACGGCGGTGAGAGACCTAATGACTAAGAGTCAGCGCTCTTATCCACTAGGCCACGGAGGCCCGTAAAACCGGAATGATATAGTTCGAATTACATTCACTTCTTGCTAAATGAAGAAACGTTGGCTTCGTGCAGTTTGAGTGGTTGTTACTAAAATTTTATTTGAATGTTACTTGTGCCACCAAACAAAATAGAAGAAGAGGTAATGATCAGGAATCGATACAATCAACCCATAGCTCCCATCAGAGACCCCAAAGGGAAAGAAACACAAACATACATCAACAGACCTAATGGAAACACCAACAGCGGAAAGCCAAAAGGACAGTTACTTTCCCACAAAATGGCCAATAGGCTATTCAAAATAAAATAACAAGCGACACAAAAACCTAAAGACAAATTATAACAAAAATAAATCGCGACAGAAACACCGCCTAGGAACGGTCAGCGGAAACGAATTCCACTGGGGGTGGGGGGGCGGCTTAAATCCATTTTACGTGGCCACAATCCTCGCCCTTATTTCCATCGCGAGTTAGACAAATAATTTGTTCATCCCGCATGAAGGCCTCCTAACTCATCAGTGCAACATCTCCGTGAACACAAATAATCAAACAATACATGAATTAACGGTGAGGAATCGACAGCAAGAAACCATTGAAATGATGGAGCAAAAGAAAACCAATAGTTAGACTCCGATGGGCCCGACCAGAGATAGAGCATTAGGCATCAGCCAACATTACCTTGGATTAGATCTCTCTAATTCTCAATAAGCCTTTATACTGGAACCATCATAGAATCTGAGGCCTGACCCACCGGCGTGCGATTAAAGAGGGAAGCAAAGTTGTCAACCGTGATTGGGTTAACTACCATTGTTATGCATAAGAATTTATTTTTCTGATTCCCACTTTCACCCCAGTGTTGACCTAATAGTGCTATAAATATCTTGTTAATCTTCTTATAGAAGATTCTAGAAAACTGAGTCACAGATTAATTTACAACATGTTTACAAGGAAAAGTACTTCAGAACCTTCCAGAAAGTTCAGGTTTGCATTATTTTTAGAAAATTACATCATCTTAATCCACAGCCCTGTGGAACATTCTAGAGAAATCTTAGGGTCTATAAAAGAGCTTGATTTTTCTCATTGAGTCAGACTTTGAAGTTTGAAGTTTAGCTTTTAAGAAAAGTTATTTCTAAATTCTGTGTTGGATTGTTAAAGGATATTACTTTTCATTTTGGACTGTGAATTCTGTGGGACCAAGGAAAATAGATTTATTCAGGATATTTCATTCCGAGCTAAGTACATTTAATTTTCTTACTTCTACAGGTTAAAGTTAACTTGCAAATAAATTTTGTTAATTTTTTCCAAAAGGCTTGCCCTCACCGTTGTCTCACCTCTGTGGTTCTTTGATTTTTTGTGTTCACGGAGATGTTGCACTGATGAGATAGGAGGCCTTCATGCGGACTGAACAAATTATTTGTCTAAATCGCGACGGAAGTAAGGGCGATGATTGTGGCCATGTAAAATCGATTTAAGCCCCCCAGTGGAAATCATTCCACTGACCGTTCCAAGGCGGTTCTTCTGTGGCGGTTTATTTATGGTGTTGTTTGTTACTTACTGTGTGTATCACATGTGTCTTTTTATTTTTGGATGGCCATATGGCCATTTTGTGGGAAAGTAACTGTCCTTATGGCCTTCCTTTGTTTAGGTTTCCATTATGGTTTGGCCGCTTAATGTTTGTGTTTCTTTCCCTTTGGTGTATTTGATGGGTGGAGTAAGTTAATTGTATCGATTCCTGATCTTTGTTTTACTTCTACTTTGTTTGCTTTTATTTCTGCTTCGCCTGGCTCGTAACAGAAATTGGGGGCTCGTCCGGTGTCATATAATATTTTGACCCGCCTAAAAAGTGACCCAAGGGTCATAATATTATGACCCGCGGGTCAATAAATTATTATAATATTTTGACCCCCCTATAATATTTTGACCCCCCTCCCTAACTTCACAAAAGTTGCATTTAAATGACCAAATATGGTGAGGTAACTGTTAAGCAGTAAAACTATGACAATTGTGGTGGTTTTTCCTGCTGATTTTTACACTAGGGCAGTGTCTGAGGGGTGGGGTGGGATAGTTCTAGATCTGAAAATCTACAGCAAGAATAATGACTATAATATATAAGAAAGGGCAATCATGTTTGAAGGGAAATGGCTAAAAAGCAGCAAAAAAGATAAAAAATAACAGAAAAAAACCACATGACTAAAATGGTATTGAGAGAACCAGCCTATGCACGTGGGGGGGAGGGGTCAAATTATTATAGCTATAATAAAATGACCCACCCTTTTTATCTGCTATTGATATACTGGTATTTGAGTTCATTCAATTAATTAAACTTTTCATTGAATTAGGTGGCTTGTAATACAATAGATTCAGTAAGGTTCAGTATGTGGGAGGGGTTGTAACTTAATGACTTGAAATAAGGGTGGGGGGTGGGGGGGGGGGGTGGTCAAATTATTATAGCTATAATAACCCCCCCCCCCCCCTACATTTAATCAACAGTTCAACATTCAATAGTCATGATTATTCTGTTGTTTTAATCTAGTTAATTAGAAATAATCTACTGCTATATCCCCTTTTCTTTACATTATTTTGACTCCATTTCCTTTGTTGAAAAAGATACTGGGGGGGGGCATTTTATTATGGGTATAATATTTTGACCCACCCACCCCACCCGCCCCCCCCCCCCCTTCTAAGCTGCAACACCCATTTCAAATGAGAATATTATTCTTCATTATCTTGTTAAATGTGATATAATGATGATAATGATATTATTGTCCAGTACCTTGTAAATTGTACTGGGGGGGGGGTCATTTTATTATAGCTATAATATTTTGACCCCCCTCCCCCTTTCTTGGCAGCAACACCCATTTCAAAAGAGAATATTATTCTGCATTAATTTTGTCCAATGTGAAATAATTTGTTGATATTATTGTCCAGTACTATTATTTTGAGTCCATTTCCTTAGTTGAAAAAAGATATGTATTGGGGGGGGGGGGTCATTTTATTATGGGTATAATATTTTGACCCCCCCCCCCTTCTAAGCAGCAACACCCATATCAAAAGAGAATAGTATTCTTCATTATCTTGTTAAATGTGATATAATATGTTGTTTTATCCGTTTTCTTGACATGATATTATTGTCCAGTACTTTGTAAATTGTACTGGGGGGGGGGCATTTTATTATAGCTACATGTATAATATTTTGACCCCTCCCCCCCCCCTTTTCTTGGCAGCAACACCCGTTTCAAAAGAGAATATTATTCTGCATTAATTTTGTCAAATGTGAAATAATCTGTTGATATTATTGTCCAGTACTATTATTTTGAGTCCATTTCCTTAGTTGAAAAAAGATATGTATTGGGGGGGGGGGGGGGGTCATTTTATTATAGCTATAATATTTTGACCCCCCTACCCATGTTGTCAGATCTGCAATAGACTCCTTGCAATACCCATTTCTTATCTTGTCAATACCTATTTATCGATAAAAATCCACTTCTGATTTATTTTGCTGAAGTTTTAGGGGCGGGTCAAAATATTATAGGGGGGGGGGTCAAAATATTACTGTAATATATTGACCCGCGGGTCAAAATATTACACGGGTCAAAATATTATCTGACACCGGGATAAACCATTTCGAGCATTTTAAAACCGACATTTCATGTGACGGCAGGTAATTGTCATTTCTTATCAAATATAGACTTGGCAGTTGCTTCACAGGATTGGTATTTCCCGATAGGCATATAGGGGATTGTCATATCATGTGAATTGTCATTTCAGGTGAAATAGTACTTGTCATTTCGTGTGAAATTTTTGTTGGGCTTGTCATCTCAAAAAAAAATTGTCAAATTAACCTCAATCTGTAGTACCATAATTACTTTATAATACAAACAAAAAGCAAACATGTCGTTTGATTTGAGAAGCTTTTTGGCTCAACCTACTCAGGAGTTGTTTAATCTGGCCAACAGGACAGATTTGCTAGAAATTGCTTCCCATTATGGGGTCACTGCTGTCTAAACAAGCATGAAGAAGCATGAAATTAAGAATATTTTGGTACAGTTCTTTGTTGATGAAGAACTTTTCGATCCATCTGCTTTGTCTCTCATTATGGTTTCACATACTGAATTACAATTGAGACAAATTGAAATAGGAAGGCAAATTGAATTTGAAAAATTAAGATTAGAGATGGAAGAACGCATACAGAAAGAAAAAAAAATGAAAAGGAAGAAAAAGAAAGAGAAATGCAGAGACAAATGCAGATGGAAAGATTAGAAATGGAAGAAAGAGAGAGGGAAAAACAAAGAGAAATGGAGGAACGCATTCAGAAAGAAAAAATACAAAAAGAAGAACGGCTCGAGTTGGAAAAGGAAAACATGAGATATAGTATTGAAGAAAAAGAAAAAGAAAGGCAGTTTCAGTTAAGATTGAAGGAAATGGAACTCCAGGGTCAAGATAGGGTGAAACATACCCCTGTTTTTGACTCTGGTAGTTATTTTGATGCCACAAAGCACATCGGATTAGTTCCGCCATTTCAGGAAAAAGAGGTAGATAAGTATTTTTTTGCATTTTGAAAAAGTTGCAGAAAATTTAAAATGGCCAAAAGAGCATTGGACCTTAATTTTGCAAACCGTTGTTGTCGGAAAGGCTCGAGACATTTACACTCAGCTGACTGTCGAGCAAAGCTCAGACTGTGATCCGGTTAAGGAGCTTATTCTTAAGGCATATGAGTTGGTCCCTGAGGCTTACAGGCAGAAATTTAGGAATTGTAAAAAAGAAATTTCCCAGACCCATGTAGAATTTGCTCGAACCAAAGAACAGCTATTTGATAGGTGGTGTTCTTCTAAAAAAGTAGGCTCTGATCATGAAAAACTTAGACAGCTTGTCCTTGTTGAAGAGTTCAAACGGTGCATAAATTCAGACATTAAATCTTTTCTCGATGAGAGACAGGTTGAAACTTTGGAGGAAGCTTCTCGTTTGGCAGATGATTATGCTTTGACTCATAAAGTCTCATTTGTGAACAGGCCTTATCCTCAAAAACCTTATAATCCACAGACAGGTCCAAGCTTCTATCCCAGTAATCCTTTTGGTAGTTATAGCCATACATCTAGTACAATTCCCAAACTTTCTGGTGAAAATAAAAGCCAGAATCCTTCCAAACCTTCTGGTGAAAACAGAAGCCAGAATTTTTCCAAACCTTCTGGTGAAAACAAAAACCAGAATCCCTTATCTCAATCTCAAGTAGTTTGTAATTATTGTAAAAATACAGGTCATTTGATCTCCGAATGTTTAAAATAAAAGCGAAGAAAAGAAAGAGAAAGACAAGAGGAACTGAAGCCTACAGGCTTGACTTCTATAAGGCCAAAACCACAGTCTTGTGTAAGGGAGGAAACTCTTTCTGATACCAAAATATCTGAGACTAATTCAGTTATGTAGATTTATGAACCATTCTTATCAGATGGTTTTGTGTCACTAAATGGTGACAGTTATGCCCATCCTACCCCTATCAAAATCTTACGAGATACCGGAGCTTCTCAATCTCTTATTCTTGCAGATACTCTGCCTTTTTCTGAGAAGACTTCTATGGGCCAAAGTGTCCTTATTCAGGATGTCGAATGTGGATTTGTTAATGTTCCGCTTCATAACGTTTATTTGTTATCAGACTTGGTATCCGGTTCAGTGGCTGTTGGTATTAGACCTTCTCTACCTTTTAAAGGTGTTCATTTGTTGCTGGGCAATGACTAAGCTGGAGATTAGGTTGTGGTAAACCCACGTTTGACTTCTAATCCTTGTACTGATCAACCACCTGATCCCATTGAGCAGAGAATTCCTGATCTTTATCCGTCCTGTGCAGTCACAAGGGCTATGGCACGTAAGGCCAAGCAAACTGATGGGAAACAGGATTTTGATTTTACTGATACCTTTTTGGGTCAGTCTTTTAATGACGAGATAACAAGGTCTCTGTCTTCAAGCCTGCCTGATAAGCAGACAGATTTTCATGAGAATAACTCATCTTTCGATCTAGGCCATGACAAAATGTCCGGGTCTCAACTAGCTATAGAACAGCACAAGGATCCTGAAATTTCGCCTTAGTTTGAAAGGGCTTTAGATGAGCAGGAAGTATTTCGGGTCCCAGTCTGTTATTATGTCAAAAATGACATCCTTATGAGAAAATGGCGTCCACCAGACGTCTCAGCAGAAGACGAGTGGACCGTCAACCACCAGATAGTGGTGCCACGGGTTTACCGTCCCGATATATTAAACTTGGCACATGAAACTCCCATGTCAGGACATTTAGGGGTAAATAAATAAAAATCAAAAATGAGTTCCTTTAAGAGCAATGAAAAACATTCATAAGAAAGAAGATGGGGCATACTACGTAGTTTCGGCTAATAAAGCCTCATCAGTGACCCTGTAATGATCTGACTACGAAAGCCAGAGGAAACGTACTGTAATTTTGCGAATTTCGAATAGGCAGTCAATTCAAAGACTGATATAAATCAAAATGGGGTCCAAATAATTAAAAACCTGTCTAGAATATGAGTCTAAACCAATAATTTATTTCTGATTTCTCAGAATATTCACGCTGATCTCAAAGGACCAAAAGTAAAATATAAACTGCACTATGGTTGATGTACGGGGAGACGTTTTACGACCGCCACACGGCACAACACCAGCTGCAGTGAAGGCAAATAAAAATCAAAAATGAGTTCCTTTAAGAGCAATGAAAAACATTCATAAGAAAGAAGATGGGTCATACTACGTAGTTTCGGCTAATAAAGCCTCATCAGTGACCCTGTAATGATCTGACTACGAAAGCCAAAGGAAACGTACTGCAATTTTGCGAATTTCGAATAGGCAGTCAATTCAAAGACTGATATAAATCCAAATGGGGTCCATATAATTAAAAACCTGTCTAGAATATGAGTCTAAACCAATAATTTATTTCAAATATTTATAACCTATCACAAAATTCTTAATCATTTTTACTGGCCTGGGTTCAAATCAGATGTTTCTCAGCATTGTAGGTCCTACCATACATGCCAAATGGTATGAAAACCCAATCAGACTATACCTAAAGCTCATTTGCAGCCTATACCTGCTTTTGATGAACCTTTCAGTCGAATTATTATAGACTGTGTGGGTCCCTTGCCCAGAACTAAGTCTGGCTGTGAATATCTTCTGACTATTATGTGCGCTTCCACACGTTTTCCTGAAGCCATTCCTCTAAGAAATATCAAAACTAAGACAATCGTCAAGGCCTTAGTGAAGTTTTTCACCGTTGTTGGTCTTCCCAAATCTATTCAGTCAGACCAAGGTTCAAATTTCATGAATAGAATTTTTCAACAAGTTATGCTTGAACTAGGCACTGTACAGTATAAGTCATCGGCCTATCATCCTGAAATCAAGGCGCCCTTGAAAGATTCCATCAAACATTGAAAAACATGATAAGATCTTATTGCTTTGGCACAGAGAAGGATTGGGACGAAGGCATCCATCTGCTTTTATTTGCTGTAAGAGAATCTGTGCAAGAATCTCTTGGCTTCAGTCCATTTGAACTAGTATTTGGCCATACTCTTCGTGGTCCTTTGAAACTTCTGAAAGAGAAATTTCTCTCTAATGATGACACTTCCTTGAATTTACTTCAGTATGTGTCTGATTACAAAACTAGACTTTCAAAAGCCTGTGAGGCTGCTCGGACCAATCTTCAGTCATCCCAAAGGAAAATGAAACAGCAATATGACATAGGGACAAAAGAAAGGAATTTTAAACCAGGTGATAAGGTACTAGCTCTTTTGCCTATTCCAGGAAAATCTTTGCAAGCCAGTTATTATGGTCCATACACTGTAGAAAAAAAAGATCAGTGACGTAAATTACATAAAAAACACTCCTGGGAGGCGCAAGCTAAAGCAGCTGTGTCATATTAACATGCTTAAGGAATATATTCATAGGTACAATGCATCTTTAACATCAGTCAATCTAGTTAGCTCTGTTCCACTTAATTCATGTGTCAATGACTGTATGGATATTAATTCAGTTCAATCTGATCCCACATCATCAAAACTTCAGAATTCTGACATTCTGAGGAATCTCGACCAGAAACTGTCGCATCTAGAACCAAATCAGCAGAATGAACTGAAACAGCTGATTTTTGAATATGAACACATATGTGACGCGTCATGAGATTTTGTGCCCAAATGGGACATTACGTCATTCCGGGAAAACGTGAATAAATCGCGACGTCATAGTTGACGTAGATTATTTATGACGCACCTGTTGCTAATAATATTTTAAACAAGAGCCTTTTATTTTAAACAAGAGCCTTTTATTTTGAAAATTATAAAGTTTGCATAGGATTTATAAGCAAAAATAAAAAGCAGTTTCTTCTTTTCATACTTGGAAGATATGAGTGCGATAATATGACGAAAAAGAATATTGACCGGTAATAATGGCCGTGCCGATGTAGGTATATAAGTATTAATCGACTCATATATAATAGTGACAAGTAGCGCAGTCGGCAGAGCACCTGCTTCCAAGAATGGGATCGCTGTTCCGAGTCCCGTCCTGGTCCCAATTTTTTCAGCTTTTTTTTTTTTTTTTTTTTTTCATTTTTTTATTAAGAATTTTGCAGGATTGTTGCGAGAATTGCATTTCTTTAGCACCATATACATGGTCACCAAAAGTTCAAAGTACGAAATTTTGGAACAGTATTTCTCGGATAATTGTTCGTTTGTTTGTTTGTTTATATTGGAGTTTAACGGCCCAGTCAACACTAACTAGGTCATTTTTAGCCGGTCAGTTCACCTATCCACACTTTTCCTGGGTAGGCTAATACGTAAGTTGTTAACTAGTACAGTGCACATTCTTTCGCTTGAAACTAACAACTGCCCTTCTTGAATAAGGGGAAGGGAGAGAATGACCGTAGAAAAAAATTCATAATCAATCTTCACGCAGGAATGTTGCTGAACCCGGCAGGTATCAAACCCGCGTTCTCCTGATCGACTCTGATAGGCTAATTAATTTGCACTTGCTCAAGGTTCGGTTTTAATAGATCCCTTGATTCAGAAGGTTTTATACAAAGGGTCCATGATGTCAACAACAGCAGATCTCCAAAATACATTTTGGCATTACAGGACACATACAGGGAAGTCTTTCAAATCTAACTTGCCTCTTTTATATCAAACAATTTGTTAACTGAATAGCACACGAGTATGCCCCTCCTTTTCAGCCACTTCTATCCAGGTTTAATTCCTGATCAGCATGGAATAGGCTAGCGGTATAGTGGCCATCAATCCAAGCACCATGTAAGACCACATTGTGTCAAAAATCAGCACCTTCATGAATGCCGACGGATAAGTTCATGAGAGCCTTTGGTGTAATCAAACAATAAATAATATGTTGATTTCTTAAAGGAAAGAATTTGCTCCTGAGTTGCGGAAATGTCGTGTCCTTTGGCAAGACACTTTAATAAATATGCGGCCCCCGCTCATCGGGGCTTGAAGAAATATATGGGCTGCATGATGTTTCCAGGCAGAGCTGAATCCGACCCGCACACGGGTACTGGTAAACCGCTTAGAGGATCTGCCAAGGCAAAGCGGTGCGAGTCGGACCGTCCATGCTGATAAACCTTATTGGTTTCATTGGGCGACAGGGCTTGAGAGTCATTTCATCTCAATGTCGGGTAGAAGTCCCACAAAATTGGAAGCAATGTCTCCAAATGACCTTTACAGTGTTGACGGGATGTTAAACCTCAAATCAATCAATCAATTTAAAAAATGTTACTTTTGCACCTATCACTGGGAACATCATATATATGTACACGTATATGCACATGTACACGTATATGCACCACTTTCAATTCAAGGGTTGCAAAAACAGTTACTTTGAATTCTATACTCCCATAAGTTGGATGTATTGAGAATTGTAGGTTGGTAGAATGAAGACTCCAGGCTAACAGATGTTAAAATCGAGATTTAGTCTTACACGAATATAAAATAAAGTATTTATGGTACTGAGTCCGAGTCTGGCTCTGGTCAAATGTGAGACACCAAACTATGCAACGGAAGGTCATTTTTTTCTCCGGGTACTCCAGTTTTCGCCCACCATTGATTAACGAGCGGTTCGATATGTGAAATAATCCTGAAAAGACCGTAAAATCACCCCCACCCACCAAATAAAAAAAAGAAAAGAAAAAAAGAATGGTTCTGCCTGTGTTACCATTTACCCTACGACTTAGAAAGAATAACCCGCAGCATTTAATTTACCAGTACTAAAATGTTCGGTTGTTTCAACTTAACACTGAAGTACATACACCATGCAGCCTCGTATATTTCTCAAAGCCCTGATGGGCGAGGGAAAACAACACCACTTTGAGTATATGAATCAATTCAATAACTGTAAGTCAAGTATCGTTTAAAGTCATTTGAATTATCATCACTTTTAATGATTATGTGCGAAATAAATATTTTGACTCTATATTAATGTGTTTGTTTCTGTTGCTGAAAATGCGAATACAGCTGCAACTGCATGTTTTGATTGGTATTAGTGTACTGGTCATGTTTGGTGATGTTAGTTTATAAGTACTTTAATTGTGTTTGCATAAAGTATTACTGTAAATGCGGATTTGCCTGCGTCAAATATTGCAATGTAATTTTACTCCTAAAATGAGATGACAGTTTTATTGTTCAGAGAAAAAGATAATTAAAGTTATAATTTTAAATAATACTGGCGGTATTCACTTTTACTAGGAATTGCCTATGACCCGGGAAGAGCCCACATATTTATTATAGCCGTGCAAACCTCTCTCGACCTTCTGGTTTATCGTGACAAGTGGTGCCCTTACAATATTCAACAATATCTACATGTGTGGAATGGAATAACGGACTTGATTTTATGGCAAGGTCATACCTCATTATATTTAACTGATAGGCCCATGTGTCCCACAGTCGAAATTTTGGTATAGCAAGATTGTATCATGCATGATAGAAATGGTTCTTCCAAGTATCCATAACTATGTTAGTTAAAATAACAGATACCCTTATAACCCCCAAATTATCTGTATAAAGATTTTGTTTGTTTGTTTGTGTTTGTGTTATACAACCTTGTCAACACTATTTATGTCATTTTGGAAACACTGATACCAATTTTATGGGACTTTTACCCGGCATTGAGAAAAAATTACATAACAAACCCCCTGCATAAACAAACTGCTAGGGTTTATATGCAGAACAATCTCGCTATAACTGCTTTGCCTGGACAAGCTAAGACCTTCTTAGCGTTTTACAAAATTGTGTTCATGTTACGTCAGGTAGGCACGATGTAGCCAGTCTATTTCTCCTAGCCCTGATGGGAGGTGGTGGTATGTAAAGTTTGTTTTGCAAGGATGTCCATGACAAGGAGATGTTATTATCTTTAAATTAGTAGAGTTTGCACACACTCGATTACACACATACTCACATAAAGATGTAAATGTCATCTTTACTTCATTCTGCGATTATAGGTCCCAAATCATGATAATACTACTAATATGTTGGTGGATGGGGTAATATGACAAAATACTTATGAATTACATGTAAGCCATTATTTAATGCAGATTAATGATTTATTTACAATACAAAATTTTGCTATAATTGCAATGATGTACATACAATTTTGTCGAACAAGTAAAGGATTTTGCGTAAATTGTCTGTGTTTTATTATTATTATTATTATTAGTATTATTATTATTATTATTATTATTCATTTTCATATGGAATTCATATTTCATTAGCCATCATGAAATCATTCATTCCACCACTATGACCTTGAATTTAGCCATGTGTGTTAAAAGATCTTCTCCCAAAAGCCAGACTTTGCAGTTAAAGTTATTGGTACAGTCCAATCCTTGGCTATTTAGATGTACGTAGCATTCAAACAAATTGATGTTGGTGACATACACACATATAATGTAAGTAGGAGGGCTACTCTATATCCCAGCAAAGCTGACCTCTCTGACAATGGTTGACATGATCTTTAATTGGATTTAGTAGTGCACTTTTTCATTACTTTGAATTAGATTTAATGAGAAAATATATGTCCAGCTCTACAAGAGTATTGTGTTCGAAACATTTAAGGATTTTAAATTTGTTGCCATGGCAAAAGAATTCTTCCCAAGAAATATATAACGAATGATTGCTCCTGGGTGAATAAATAAATGTGTGAAAGCATGATTTGCTGATATTTTGTTTTCTCTGAATGCTTAATGGGGCTTTGAAGTCAAGAGTCACTAGCAAATATACATCTAAAATGACTGAAAATGCATTTTCGCATATTCATGGTCAGTCTATAAAGACCTATATCTCATATACCGCTCAATGTTTTCATCTGAAATTTCACATATGCACTTCAGTATTATAAAGCTATCAGAAAATGGCAAAAACTCATTTTCGGTCATGGACCCCATTTGGACCCAAAATCTCATGGCTGGTCACATATTTCCAGACATTCCAACACGGACAAAACAAAATATTTCACGATGTGGATATAAATGGTTCTAAACCTGTAAACCGCATCCATACAGGATGAATCCTATGAAACAAAAATATCTTAAAGAAGAAGTTCAGTATTTATTGGGCAATGACTTTATTGAACCAAGCCAAAGTGAATGGAGTTCTCCTTGTATTCTTGTACCAAAACCTGATGGGACATATCACATGTGTACAGATTTTAGGAAAGTTAATTCCTTAAGTAAAACAGATAGCTTTCCAATTCCAAGAATGGGTGACTGCATTGATAACATCGGGAATGACAAATACATAACAAAATTCGACCTTCTGAAAAGTTTTTGGCAAATTCCACTCACAGATAGGGCAAAGGAGGTTTTGGCATTTACTACACCAGACGGATTATATAACTATAAAGTCATGCCATTTGGAACGAAAAACTCTACGGCAACATTTCAGCGCTTAATAAACATGGTAATTGCAGGACTGGAAGAATGCAGTGCTTATATCGATGATGCCATCATATTCAACGACCAGTGGAATCAACATCTTGGGACTATTCGAGCATTCTTTGATAGACTGAGTAAAGCCAAATTGACAATCAACCTTGCTAAAAGTGAATTCTGCCATGCAAGTTTGACATTTGTAGGTCATGTTGTAGGTCAAGGTCATGTGAAACCCATTGATGCTAAAGTTGAGGCTACCTCAAATTTTCCCGTACCCACGTGCAAAAGACAGCTGATGCGATTTCTTGGTATGGCTGGTTATTACAGAAAGTTCTGTAATAATTTCTCTGTCATTGCTGAGCCTTTGAAAAATTTGCTCAGCAAAAGAACAAAATTCCATTGGAATGCAATATGCCAAAATGCTTTTGATAAACTTAAAGTCATACTCAAGAGTGAACCAGTTCTCTTAGCACCAAATTTTGAAAAGGAGTTTAAGCTAGCTGTAGATGCTAGTGACGTAGGTGCAGGTAGTGTTTTGTTGCAGGAAGATGAAAATGGTGCGGATCATCCAGTTTGCTACTTTTCCAAAAAGTTTAATAAGCATCAGAGAAATTACTCTACCATAGAGAAAGAGTGCTTGTCTCTGATTCTTGCTCTGCAACATTTCGAAGTTTATCTTACCCCTACTACTGCACCTATTGTTGTTTTCAGTGATCACAATCCACTGACCTTCATACATAAAATGAAAAACAAAAATCAGCGGTTGCTCCAGGTGGAGTCTTATACTACACGAGTATAATTTAGACATAAAACATATCAGAGGGAGAGATAACATTATCCCAGATGCCCTTTTAAGAGCTTGAGCAGTGTCAGGAGTTGTGTTTTTCTTTCCTACTAAAGTGGATTGTAGATATATGTAATTTTATATGCTATGCTCAATATTTTATTATTCTTAAAGCAAAAGAATGCTTTTTTACATTCCTCAAAGAGGGGGAGTGTTATGCATAAGAATTTATTTTTCTGATTCCCGCTTTCACCCCACTGTATACCTAAAAGTGCTATAAATATCTTGTTAATCTTCTTATAGAAGATTATAGAAAACTGAGTCACAGATTAATTTCATTTTTGTAAACAACATGTTCACAAGGAAAAGTACTTCAGAACCTTCCAGAAAGTTCAGGTTTGCATTATTTTTAGAGAATTACATCATCTTATTCCACAGCCCTGTGGAACATTCTAGAGAAATCCTAGGGTCTATAAAAGAGCTTGATTTTTCTAATTGAGTCAGACTTTGGAGTTTGAAGTTTGGGCTTTTAAGAAAAGTTATTTCTAAATTCTGTGTTGGATTGTTAAAGGATATTACTTTTCATTTTGGACTGTGAATTCTGTGGGATCAAGGAAATAGATTTATTCAGGATATTTCATTCAGAGCTAAGTACATTTAATTTTCTTACTTCTAAAGGTTAAAGTTAACTTGTAAATAAATTTCGTTAAATTTTTTCAAAAGGCTTGTTTGATTTTTCTTTCTGCTACGCCTGGCTCGTAACACCATGCATGCAGTCTGTCGTATAACATTTATGTTGCACCCAATCTTTTTATATCGAAGAATAATTTTACGAAATTTGGTGCTGAAGTCATTGCGGTTATATATTTTCTGAATCTGTATACTAAGTCATCATAAAATTCGGGTTCCGATAGACCTTGTTGCAGAAGAGATTTAAGTCCAATACTGAATTTTGAAATTAAATCAGAATGACGTCTATAAAATTTTGAAAAGGCTTTGCGTAGTTTATGGTACCGATAACCCTGATTAAGAAGTTTAGCCGTTAACAATTTATTACGAGTGTTGAAGTCAGTGACATGACAGCACACTCTGGCAAATCGAATTAATTGCGAAATATAAACGCCATAGGATGGCGCACGAGGAACATCACCATCCCAAAAAAGAAAATTTACATTCTCAAAATCAAAATCATCACGTTTATCATAACTTTTGAACGAAATAAACCCATCTACAATAGATAGATGTAAAGTAGAAGTAAACCAAAGATCAGGAATCGATACAATTAACTTACTCGACCGATCAAAGACACCAAAGAGAAAGAAACACAAACATGAAGCGACCAGACCATAATGGAAACCTAAACAAAGGAAGGCCATAAGGAAAGTTACTTTCCCACAAAATGGCCAAAATGGCCATCAAAAATATAAAGACACAAGTGATACACGCAGTAAGTAACAAACAACAACATAAATAAATAAGAATTGCCTTGGAACGGTCAGTGGAAAAAATTCCTCTGGGGGGCTTAAATCGATTTTACATGGCCACAATCCTCGCCCTTACCCCTGCCGCGGTATACACTAATTTTGTTTAGTCCGCATGAAGGCCAAAACGGGGCCTCAGTATCAGAAGAATTTGCTTTATTTAACTGAAGTTCTGAGGGTAAAATTGACTGATCAAACCATCGCAATAGGTATTATCAATATTTAACAAATCATCCAAGTATCTAGAAGTGAAGCTAAAAGCTTCAATGATTTCAGATTCGTTTTCAGCAGAAAGGCTTATCATGAAGTCTCTCACATAACATAACAAAAACAAATCAGCCACGAGTGGTGCTTAATTAGTACCCATCGGAATACCGAAAATTTGTTTAAATAACTTAGTGCAAAATCTTATGTAAATATTCTCAAGTAGAAAGGTGAGAGCTTCACACACTTTCTGACATGACCATAAAGTATAATTTTTATGCCCTTCAGAAGTGAAAAAAGCATTTCTTACATTGCATGCAAGATAGAGGGAGCCTTCCCTATGAAATGTTCATTCAATTAAATCATTAAGTTTTTCTTTTATAAGATTATGAGGAAGTGTAGTGTAAAGGGTAGAAAAATCATAAGCAGACAGACTTGAAGCACGAAACCGCCTGGATTTCAATTTATTTAAAACTTCATTAGAATTTTTTATACACCTAAACAGATTTCTACCTGATCTTTCGAAGACTTTGTCGCAATATTTTATCACAAATTTTTTTTTTGATGGCAGTCAAACATGAAGTTTATAATGTGGAGAGTTCAGTGGTAGTACAAGAGCTTGAATTTGTAATAAACCGTGCTTTGTATGGTCTTTTATGAAGCTTAGGTAACCAATATAACGTAGGAAGCTTGTCTTGGCCTTCTGTAACACAGACAGCAAACTTGGTGGCTGAATGACAAATGTGGTCATCAACCAAAACCCTCTCTACAGCTAAAGGCTGAAGTTCATAGGCCTTAGTACCACCAAATTCTTGCTGAGGAGTGTTAACCGTCAAGCCGTCAAACAACGACCACATTGTTAGCGGCCTTATCAGCTGGAGCCAAAACAAACATTCTATGAAATTCTTGAATACCTAGTTTAAGATGACGTAAAGACGTCTTATGTTTAGGAGGTAATAATGTTCTATAAAAGGGTTATCCTTTGGAAGCAAGGAATACACCACAGAACTAAAAATATAGAGTGTACATGTTTTCTGGGCCAGACTAGCTAGTTTCGGCCAATTAGGCCTCATCAGTGACCCTCAGATAATTCAAAATTCCACAATGGAATCAATGATCCCAAAGGACAAGAAAATATAATCTACACTATGATGTAGGGCAGGGAGACGTTCGTATTTTGCGAATAAACAGACATGCGTTTGTTCAATAATGTCAGAATGCTAAGTTTCCATTATTTCAAAGCTTTATGCTCAACATACTCTCGTTTACACCATCGATTACTAAATTCATTCAAGGCAGCAGCAATTTCATCCCTACATTTATTGAAACCAATTTTAGAAGGAAATCGATATTTAGGTCCTATAGATATTATATTGCGTATCCTAGAATCAGGATTAATTTTTAAATTGCCGGTAATAATATGACCAGCAGCCGGATATCAATACACTGAATTTTTTACAATATTACATGTATCCGGAGTGTAAGTGTCAATATCAAGATCAGAAACAAGTTTATTGAAATTAAAAATGATAGATCTAACAGGTTTATTGTATTTATAGCAAAGTATGGGTGTTTCAGTATTTTGGAAATAAGCGGAAATGGATGAAATAACAGAACTGTCCTGGAAGATACTAGGTAAATCTATGAAATCCAAACCCTTATTAATGAAGGATATTTTGATGTAATGACGTTTGTGATTAATTTCAGAATCGATGAAAGGATGAAGAGCAGGTCTGCATTTTTCAAAACAAATTGCAATACGACGGTGGCGTCGCAATAAAAAGTACGTATGCGTACAACTATAAGACAATAAGTGCGGAATAATTGTCATGTTGTAAATATCAAGCCTGTCCAGATAAGCAACCCAGGAAGTTCGCTGAGCGATCATTTAGAAATTGGTCTTGTAGATGTTTAGTCGTCCGAAGGGCTATGTTTATGCAGTGTCACAATCTTTATGTTTTGCTAAATGTTTTGTCGGTTGCATCAGTGAAAGCAACAGTTTGGAGTTCAAAAACATGACTATTGGTATCATAAAATTTTCAAAACACTTTCTATGTTGTTACGTTGATTATTCTGATTCTTTCCCCTTTTATGTTGTTCATTTTCAGTTACGCTTGTCCTCCCAGCTTAATATTTGTCATGTTGGTGATTCTGATTCTTTCTCTCATTATATATATTGTTCCTGTTCAGTTAGGTTAGAATATTCTGGGTCACCACCTGTTTGGGAAAGAGCTGTTGACTCGGTTTATTTGTTGTCCGTTTTGTTAACTGTCGTCACTCCATGTAACGACTTCTTGCCCTGGTGATATTGTGGGAAGAATTTGGGATCTGATTGTATTAGTTCCTGCTCGTTTCTCTTGTTAATTTTCAAAAATTCAATTATGTTTCTACGATGTAGCTTGTCTATAGAATGGATTTAAACTCCCCAGTGGTTCTCGCTACTGAACGTCCTAAGGCGGAGGTTCTAATGTTGTTTATTTTAAACGTAGCGCTGTTCGAATTTCCGAGGGGACTGTTGTATGTGCTTATTGTTGTGTATTATTATTATTATTATTATTATTATTATTTTATTTTAATTATAGAAGCCTCCGTGGCGCATTTGTTACGCTACTCGCCTTGTAAACCAAGGATCGCAGGATCGATCCCGGGCTTCTCCAGACTTTCGGATGAGTCTTTAAACCGAGGTCCCGTCGCCGTATGACCTTAGCTGTTGGTGGGACGTAAAACTAAAACACTCACTCACTCTTTATTTTAATTATGTGCCTAATGTACTTACCTTTCCCCTTGTGGAGAAGAGGAGGCTGATAAGCTGATTGCTATGCTGTTTGTGAAACATTTTTTATTTTCTTTCTTGTTTTCCTCATTGTTACTTACTCTTTCTCTTGGTGCCATTTTTGATTGTTGCTTTCCCTGGGCATCTACAACTATTTCTATAATTTAAACTGGATATAATTAACTTTTGAATGTCCTTCTAAAACTAGGGCTATTGGGGCCCTTGTTTTCAAAGAATTTGTCATTTCATGATTTGCTTAAACCAATATTCAGTAACAGTACTTTCTGTGCGCAAAACAGTCCTTGTCAGGTTAAGGAAGATTGAAATTCATTATAAAGTGCAGGACTTTGCTTTAATTTCTCGTTGCAAGAGCCTTTCCTGCTTTCCTCAAAAGCATTTTTAAACTTAAAAAATCAGCTTTTTTCGTCTTGTTTTACAGTTAAGCTCGAGAAGAACTTAACCATTTTCGCGTTTTGTCCGCGTGACACACGCGCATTGCGTGCGTGTAAAATTTTCGGGTTTCAATACGCGGTTCATCGCGTTCATACGCGATTGCAACGCGTTTAATATCATCCAATGAAAGTTATTATTCGTAACGCGTTAGGTTAACTCAATACTCGTTTCTTTGCGATAGAATTCCAACGAATAAGAATAAGACAGGTAAGTGAAGATAAACCGCATGAATGCGAAAGAGCACGGGCCAATCAAAATCCTCTAAGCTCTTATGTTTGACCAATATTCTTTATTTTTTATTCATTCATAAATTAAAGGCGGTATTGGTCTCTCCTATCAGTAATGATTTCTCCGGATAAACACACACAATAATATTTACATTTAATGCATTTATTATTGATTATTGAGGACTATCATTTCATTTCATAATATTATGTAGCCCTCAGTGCTCACTGAAGAGAAATTCTCTGTCTTCAACAGGTAAGGGTTCTCCTTGGGGAAAATCAATAATTTACTTACTGTTTACTGTAGTGTACATTATTGATTTTCCCCTTATGTACCTCAGTGAGGGGATTCAACAAAAGCTACTAATCACCCTATTAAGGGCCGCCTTTGATCAGCGAAAGATAGTATACCACAGGGGGCAATAAAACAATTATGAACAAACGGTGTGTTTTACTGTTACAAAATAGATGCCTTTAGAAACATATTACGGATTACATAACACCCTTATGTCTGGCATTTTAGAGATAATAAACACTCGGGGTATTCTGAGGCATTTTGTGTAGGGGACCAAGAGGGTAATCGTTTATCCTTGAATATTTGTTTGACAAGTCACGTCTATTAACGTGTTTGTTTATTTAATGGGTGTTTATGGTGTTTCTAACACATCTTGAAACACACCTATACATATTTGATCCCGCTAATCCCCACTTTTAAATAGTAAAATTGGAATTTAAGTGGGTATATATTCTTCTTCTTTCTGCACAAAATATAGATTGTGGGTACTCGTCAGAACCGCCTCGCCGAGTTGGTTCTAACGAGTACAACAATCTATATATCTTGTGCAGAAATATTAAAATAACGGCAAATGTTCAGTTTTGGTGGTAAAAAATCAATAGATTTGTATAGGCGTATTTTCGCATTGAAGTACCAACAATCTCTGTTTGGATCATAGACAAATAAATGAATATATAAGTACATAAATAAAAATAAGGGAACGGTAGAGGCTGAAATACGCACATTTCTTATAGTTCATAAAGTTTAGCGCCAAATGGCAAACAGTGCAGTCCCAGTTCAGACGCAGAAAAACTAGGCGTCTGATCAGGGCCTACATTGCTTCCGAAAGCTTCATACATGTTCATAATATTTTTGAAGACAACATAACATCACACATTGTCTTGTGCTATTAAGAAGGTGGAAGACTCCAGTTGGCGCCAATTGGCAAAAAGTGCAAACCCAGATCAAACACAACAAAATTAGGCGTCTGATCAGATCCTACAGTGTTTGCTAAAATTTCAGACATTTTGTTTTTTCAAATTATAAATTTTGAAGAAAATTGGAAAAATGGTAATGGTAAAATGAACCAGGTCAGGCGCAGCAGAAGTAGGCGTCTGATCCGGGCCTAGATTATAAAAGATTACAAAATATTCAGTTATTTCCCAAATAACTTTCGAAAAAAAAAACCTGATTCTCCTGCATTATGAAATGGACTAATGTTATGTATGTAAGGTGGAAAATTCAATTTGGTAAAACAAATGTGTTTATGAAAACAAAATAAATGAAAATTACAACAATAAATAATTAAATAAATGAGCTGCTTCTGTGGAACACCAATTATTTCGGAAATTTTTAAGAAAAGACAACCTCACACTCTTATATTTCGAAATGGTCATGTACTATTTACAAAGTGGAAGATGCCATTTGGCGCCAATTAGCGAAATATGCAGACAAAGATCATACGCAACAGAAATAGGCACCTGATCGGGGCCTACATTGTTTCAAAAAGCTTTAGATATTTTCAACATAAATTTTGAAGAAAACACACCCTCAGACTCTTTAATTTTGAAACGATCCTGTGCTTTTTGCAAGGTGAAAGATCCCAGTTGACGCCAAATGGCAAAATTAAGTGCAGATCCAGATAAGACTTAGCAGAAGTAGGCGTCTGATCAGGACCTACTCGGTTTGCCAAAATAAACATATTGAAGAAAACAAAACTTCATACTCTTTTTGAAATGGACTCGCTCTAATAACAAGGTGGAAGATTCCATTTGTTGCCAAATGGCAACAACCATGGAGACCCAGATCAGACGCAGCAGACGTAGGCCTCTGATCAGGGCCTACATTTTATGCAAAGGGTTCAGGCATTTCCAAATAAATATCGAAGAAAACTCGACTTGATTCTCCGAGTTAATTAAACAAAATGAATGAAGATTACAAAAAATAAGTAATTAAAATTTGGGCCGCTTCTGTCAGTGAAAGAACATTGGTTATTTCGGACATCGAGGATAAATGACGATAAGGAGTTGTTGTTTTAAAGAGCTATCTTTATAACCCCAAGTTGCACCTGGGTGTCATAAAACTTTTGGTCAATAAACATGCTGCATTCTGACAGTCAACTTCAATCACGATTCAGTACCTGTATTTTGCCCTTTACCCCCAGGCAAATGTAAATGGATAATTGACTAGTCCGCCAGATTTGTTATGTTCAAACTGAAAAATAATCTGGAATAAGGAAAATTTGAAGAAATAGAAATAAGAATTAAAAAAGGATAAGTGTGAAATAGTTACTCTGTACTGATTTGTTGCTTTTGAAACGCGAAGCAGTCTGTGAATGTGCACTATCTGCGTTTTCGACACTCATCTTTGATTGGCTGGTCAACAATCGCGATTTACACGCAATATCGGGTTATTCATAAAATCAATTGATTGGCTAAAAGTCATTCGCAAGTGAAACGCGTGAATCACGAGTGCGAATCTCGCGCGTTACAAATACGAAACAAATGCGTGTGCGCTGTAAAGTTCTTCTCAAGCTTATCTGTATCTCTATTTCAAACCGCTATAGATATTCAAATTACACATCCTATAGTTATTGACAGTTGCCCTACAGTAATGCCCTGTCCGTCCGTCCGTCTGTCCATCTGACCAACCGTCCATCAACATTTTTTATGTTTTTCTTAATAACATACAAAATAGAAGTGGAGGCAAGGATCAGGAATCGGCACAATTAACCCACAGCTTCCATCAGAGACATAAAGGGGAAAGAATCACAAACATTAAACAACACACCCTAATGGAACCTTCAAACGTATCGTTTACTTACTATTGGAGCCATGGCGCATAGTAATCTCAGTCATGTATTCTTGTCAACTGTATTAACCCATACCATGCCAATCCCGACAATTGTCCTTTGCTTTGTCGTCTGCCGGTTATTTTAAAAGTTTTTTATGCAAACAGTGTGAACCCAGATCAGACTGCTCCTTTAGAAGCAGTCTGATCTGGGCCCACACTATTTGCCTGTATGCAAAAATATTTTAAGAACGTTTGCTAGAAGATTCAGCAGACAACATAAGCAGCCGACATTTTTAGATGTTTTGTTTTTCTCGGCAGCTTAAGGATTACGGAAAAGAATAATGCATCCTTACTTTGAATTCCTTTTTGATTGTGATATGGCACTTGCTTGATGTAATTGCAGTGACGGGACACTAATACTCTGAGAGTTATAGCCCTTTAAAAAACTCAAATATTCAGCTATTTTCGTCTTTTGTTTATATCTTAATTCCAACTCCTCTGATGGCTCCGCGGGAACCTAGTCAATTTCACTGAAACCTCTACTTCTTCTGTTTCTAGACCTTCATTCATTTTCCTCTATCTGTCTCTTCTGTCCCTCGCTTTCATCTCCTCTACTGACACTTCCATCTCAATTCTCCCTTTCTCTGGGAAATGACATAAAATGGCCGACAGGGGTTTACCAGTCGTTAAACACAAACCAATCAGTCAACAACCGCCTTCGCAAAGTCGGCAGTAAAACTGAAACCAATAAATCCTTCTCAAGCAAATGTTTAAATCATCAATGTATCCATTGATTTCAACGACATCCCTAATAGTTTTATTTAGGAAATGAGAATTTTAGACAAAACTGCCCAATATTTTACTAATTTCTGCTCAAGTGTTTATCCCTGTCCGAACCACCTTAATCTGTGGTAGTGAGCAGGGAAAATGAGAATAACAAATAATCAGACAAAAGTCATATTTTCCGTATGTGTAGCAGTATTAACAAGAATATGTTCTGGATTTTTTCGCACAGAACAGGAGCTTCAGTTCAACAACATAACGTGAACAGGCTTATTCAAAAACATTGTTAACTTTACCGCCGAAAAAACTAAAATTTTAAGATGAAAAATTGTGATATTTTTTCTTATTTCTGTTCAAAATACAGATTGTCGGTACTCGTAAGAACCGAGGCGGCTCTAACAAGTACCGACAATCTATACTTTCGGACAGAAATAAGAAAAATAAGGTTTACCCCTGTAAACCCCAGTTTTTCTTTATAAAAGTGTGGTTCAAGGGGTCAAAATTATATAGATATGTTTTCGTGATGAAGACCACTTTAAGATGCTGAAGATGCTGCCATTTTACGCATTTGTCTGCTTGGTGCAAAAACGGTGTAACAGCAAAATGTTAACTTTTCAGAAGACTACAAAACTCTGATGTATTTAACAATGCCATATGAAATCATCCAATTTCTGCACTGGGTGTGCTGACGCAAAAAAAACAACAACAACAAAAAAAAAAAAAACAGTGTACTCGCACCCAGTGTAAAAACAGTGTTGGTGCACAAACCTTAGTTCGTTAGCCTTTCTCATTGTAAATCAGTATATTAAAGGCATATTATACATTCGACGGCAATTAAACGCTCATTCTGTAATACCAAGCAGCAGGATATTTTCGCGGTTCTAAAACCAATTGGCATAAAAATGGTGTAAGTGCACTTATACTGTTTCTGCGCATAGGTTTTTCAAACTTACAGAGCAGAAACGGTGAAACTGAAAAATAAAGTTACAAAATGCTAAAGTATGTCATGGTCAACTCTAGTACTTATTTACCAAGTGTTTTATGTCCTTAGGCGCCCATTTAGGCGCCCATTTATGAAAAAAAGGCCAAAATGTTAGTTACACCGCTTTTGCACCAAGCAGACGAATTTCTCGTCTATCCAAATATTTACCTTATAGCTCTGTTTCATTCCACCATTATCAGCTATATTCTCTCCTTGCGTATTAATGCCGTTCAGCTAAAAAAAGACAAATGCACTTCGGAAATATATCTGTGTTGTTGCGGTTCATAAATAAGCGGCAATGAATTAGAATCCGTGCTTCGCCACGCTTTCGGATAAGTATTTCAAGCCGCATCCCCATGAATATGGCTTGGTGAACCAAACATTATAATGAAAATGTGCTACTAGAAAGGATATGCTGTGGAATGATTTAATCATTAAATGCAAGCTGACAGCTATGTTTCTATTTTGTAACCAAATAAAAGCTAAACAAGTTTTACTTTTAAGATGAAGGCATCTAAGGCTTTTAAGGTCATATGAGACGTGAAATACTCCGGAGTTATACAGACAGTATGGTGGCAGCCTGTCCTAGAAAATGAATGGGTGTGCACTTAGGCTACATGTGGACAGAATGTTTTTTGTGTGATTTTATTATCCAACCGCAGCTGCTCGGTACGCATTCAGATCTGCAATTACGATAACACATCCGTAAGACCATTGGCATTTTTTCTTATCTTAAAAATGGACATTTTGCTAATCAAAATTTGTGATATTTTTGTCTTATTTTTACTCAAAATATAGGTTAAGGGTGCTCGTTAGAACCGTCTAATTGAGACGGTTCTAACGAGTACAGTCTATGTCTTGGAGCGGAAATAAGTAAAATAATGTATTCGCCCGAAAACCCAACTTTTCTCTGTATAAAGTGAGGTTTAGAGAGATGTTCATTTCACGGACATGTTCACATGATGACTTTAGCTGACCGCCTTTCTCATGAAGTGGTTATCTTACACTTTATAGGATACTGAAATATACTTGTGTAGGGTAATATTACGCGATAACACATCCGTGTCGTAAAAAGGCACCTTTCATATCTCTAGAGAAGCCTCCGTGGTGTAGTGGTTACGCTACTCGCCTTGTAAACCTCGGGTCGCAGGATCGATCCCGGACTTCCCCAGAATTTCGGATGAGTCTGTAAACCGAGGACCCGTTTCCGTATGACCTTAGCTGTTAATGGGACGTAAACCTCAAACAATCACTCACTCATATCTCTAGAACTAACATTTGTCAGATTTGTTGTATATATCATTACGATAATCCATCCTTGTGACATAGTGCAATCTTCCATACCTCCAAAACGATTTCTTTTCTGCAAAAATATTTGATATTTTTCTTATTTATACCCCAAGCATAGGTTAAGGGTTCTCGTTAGAAAGATAATATGTACCACCGCGGACCCCAGTTTTCTCTATGTAAAGTGGGGTGTAGAGTGGTGACATGTTCACGTGATGTTTTCTATTTCATGTCCAGATTCAATTTATGTGCTTTCATTATTACCGCCTCATGGAGGTTGGGCAAAAGAGTATATGGAATCTATGTGTTTGAACAAATAAGGATATTAGTGTATACCACTACATCACGAAAACGCGCCTATATAAGTTTGACCCCCTTGAACCCCAATTTTATACAGTAAAACTGGGGTTTACAGGAGTAAACCTTATTTATCTTATTTCCACTCAAAAACATAGAGTGTGGGTTCTCTTTAGAACCGCTTCGACGAGGCGGTTCTAACGAGTACCCACACTCTATATTTTGAGCAGAAATAAGAAAAATATCACAATTTTTCATCTTAAAATTTTCATTTTTTTCGGCGATAAAGGTGGCAATGTATTTGTATAGGCGTGTTTTCGTAATGTAAACCAAACTGTTCTGTATGTACAATCTGGGTTTTTAGGTGTGCTCATTGCATGTTTTTTAACTTAACAATGACAAAAGATTTAATACGGAACCGACCCGAATAAATATACATTACACAATAAATGAATAAATAAATAAATTCACCGTCATATTTGCTTCCGGTACTAGAAATTCCCCGTACTGATCCACAATGCACTTTGCTTTATTCTTAAAATTGTCAATAATATTTTGTTCCCACCATTGTTCCAGATCGCCTTCTTTATTGTACTGCCGACCTATAGACAAAGCAATGGCCGTCAAATTTAATATGCATGCAATCAGATGCTCATCAAAGGTTATTCGTAGGAAAAGAAAATGTAATGTCGTTAAATACGCATTTGAAGAGATGACAAGTCTTAGTTAAGAATAGACCAGCTCTAACTGTGATTTGTTGAGTAATAAATCAGTTGTAAAGTAGACCAAATCACGAAGGCGTCTACTTATAGCTGACTGATCAACTGTCATTTATTACTCAACAAATCACAGATAAAGGCTGATCTATTTCGACCCTACCACACTGAAAATATGCAATACGGTTGTTGTTTCCTTCAAAATCTCACAGCCTTTCGCCATAATTTATATAGACGAAATCCTGCACGATCTTGACCGTATCACATACTTTTATCCCTACTTGATGTTTTTGATACAGGAAAATAACGTTTCACCGTCTTATATCAAACAATCTACGAGTGACGTCATAAACTGGCAGCTTTAATGACGTCACTCGGCACGCTCTTCCGGTTGTCATGATTTTTTCTGCATAAAAAAATAAAATTCCTTCAAATGGCCTATATAGGTGCGTGCTGTGTTAGAATAGATGACACGTGTAGATTGAAGCGAGGAAAAGAAAAAAAAACACGGTCGTCAAATTGTATTTAACTAGACCCATCACCCGCGATAACATGTTTGAAAGGGGTGTATCATGTGTATGAGGATGGGGACAATTCGGTAGAATCGGTACTGTTTCTCGCTAGTTATTATAAACATTGATTGCATGGTTTTAGAACTTTGGCTGATATATAAGATTTTAAGTCAATAAAGGGGCATAAGCCAAAATTCATTAAAGCTAGAGTTGTTGCCTCTTGCTACATATGTATGTATATTCACTGGAAATAACCACATCGAGTTTCATCGGAATATATAATGTTTTTTGAAATTATAACGAAAATAAAAGATGAAAATTCTGAAATTTTGAATTTTTCAAAGGGGCATAACTCTAATAATACTGTAGATATAGTAACATAACTTGTCGTGAAATTGTGTATTGTTTTTGTGATATTAGCGGTATGTTGAAAGTTTTAAGCTGATGAGTTTGACGGGTTGTAAGTTATTAGCACATTGTCCCAGCATAAAGAGATCCCAGGTTGGTGTGACTAAATGATACCAAAGGTTAGTGACGCATGGACCGGGGCACCCGTTGGTATCACTGAATGAGTCTTGTCATAAGAGCATATGAATATACATGGCTGAGGGGAGGGCTCTGAACAGTTTCTCAGATATTTGGCCTTTTGTGAAGTGGAGGCGTAGGGCATAGCTCAGACGCCCCATAGGTTGCTTTCTCTGATTGTGTCTTATCATAAGGAACAAGTAAATGTATGGTTTAGGAGGGTCGGGATCTGAATGATTTCTGAGATGTTGGGCCTTTTATGAAATGGAGGGGATGGGTCATGGACCAATCATATCCTTGGGGACCCCCATGTTGATGTCACTGAGTGGTCTTATCATAAGTAACAAGAATGCATATGCCTTAGGGGTGGGGATCTAAATGATTTCTGAGATTTTGTTTGTTTGTTTGATGTGAGGTTTAAGGTCACCGTCAAAACTGCAAAGGTCATTTTGGAGACGCTGCTTCGAATTCTGTGGAATTTTTACCCGACATTGAGATGAAATGACATCTCAAGACCTCCCGCCCAGTGAAACCAAGAGGTTTTATAAGCAAGGATGGTCCGACTCGCCCCGCTTTTCCTGGACAGGCTTAGGTCCTCCAAGCGGTTTACCAGTACTTGTGTGCGGGTCGGTTTCCGCTCTGCGTGGAAGCATCGTTCAGCCCCTCTATTTCTTCAAGCCCCAATAGGTTTCTGAGATATATGGCCTTTTATTAAGCTGAGATACTGGGGCTTGGCCACGGTGTATCCCGGGATACTTCGTGGTTGGTGTCACTGAATGCGTCTTATGATAAGGAGCCAGAACATATATGGTTTAGGGATGGGGATCTGAATTTTTTTCTCTGAGATGTGTGGCCTTTAATGAAGACAAACAAAACCAAGGGCACCTCCGAGTTGATATCACTGAATGGGTCTTATCATTATGGACAAGAACATATATGGTTCAGGGGTGGGAATCTGGATGGTTTCTGAGAAACTTGGCCTTTTATGAAGTGAAGGGGCTCCGGCGTACCCCGGCAGACCCCTAGATTGGTGCCACTGAATGTATCTTATCATGAGGAACAAAAATATATGTTGTTGAGGGGTGGGGATCTGTAAGGGTTCCGAGATATTGGGCCTTTTATGAAGTGGAGGGGGTGGGGCATGGCCCCGGCGCATCCCAGGCGACCCCAAGGTTGTTTGACACTGAATGCGTCTTATTATAAGGAACAAGAATATATGTAGTTTCCAGGTTGGGATCTGAATGGTGTCTGAAATATGGGGCTTTTTATGAAGTGAATGCGCAGGGTAATGAACCCGTCACATCCTGGGTGACCCCGATGTTGATGTCACTAAATGCGTCTTATACTAATTTAAAAGAATGTATATGGTTTAGTGGTTGGGATCTAAATGGGTTTTTGAGATATGTTGCCTTTAATGAAGTAGGGGGATGGAGCATGGTCTCGTCGTACCAAGCAGACCCCTAGGTTGGTGTCATTGAATGGGGCATGGGTTTCGAGTATGGCCAACCCAGGGGACCCCATGTTTGGGACACTTAATGCGTCTTATAATAAGGAACAATACTATATATTGTTTAATGGTGGGGATCTGAAGTATTTCTAGGAAATATGGCCTTTTGTGAAGTGGAGGGGTGGGGCATTGCCCCGGCGTATCCCGGCAGACCCCGAGATTGGTGTCACTGAATGTGACTTATCATAAGGAACAAGAATATATATGGTTTAGGGTAGAGATCTGTAAGGTTTCCGAGATACTGGGCATTTTCTGAAGTGGAGGGGATGGGGAGCATGGCCCCGGTGCATCCCGCGATATCCAGAGCTTGGTGTCCTGAAGCGTCTTATGATAGGACACCAGAAAATATATGGTTTAGGGGTGGGGATCTGAATGGCTTATGAGACATGTGGCCTTTTATGAAATGGAGGGGTTGGGACATGATCCCGGCGCATCCCAGGGGACCCCCAAGGTGGTTTCACCGAATGCGTCTTATGATAAGGAACAAGAATATATATGGTTTATGGGTGGAGATCTGAATGGTTTCTGAGATATGTGGCTTTTTATAACGTGTAGGGTTGGGGCATGGTCCCGGCGCAACCCAGGGGACCCCAAAGTTGGTGTCACTGAATTCCTCTTATTATAAGGAACCAGATTATATATGGTTTAGGGATGGGGCTCTGAATGGTTTCTGAACAATATTGCCTTTTATGAAGTGGAGGGGAAGGGGCATTGCCCCGCGTACCCCGGCAGACCCCTAGATTGATGTTTAGCGCAAATATAGATTTGTGTGCTTGTTAGAACCGCTTCAATGAGAAAATTATCAACAATTTATGTTTTGCGCAAAAATAATAAAAATAGTGAATACCCCTGTTTATCCCAGGCCATGTGAAACTTTCTGTATATAAAGTGGGATTTACAAGATTGTTTGTTACAGGGCTCTACCGGAGTCAAATGTTTGATTTTCTTTTGCTCCAGCAGTTATGTTATTTCATGCTGTCTTCAACGTTGTTATGTCTCTTTACTCGTTTGATTATATGTTCTCTGAGATGCTTCAATGATGAGTTAAAAATCCTTCATGCGGACTGAACAAATCGTTTGTCTGAACAACGGCAGAACCATAGGTGAAGATTTTTGCCACGTAAACTCGATAAAACGCACCGCAGTTAAAAATAACTTACTGGCCATTCCTGGCTGTAGCAAAGACATTTTGTTTACACAAAAATAAAAGTGCAGGATTCTATACAATTAAATCAAACCACCCTGATATCAAAGACACCAAAGAGAAAGAAACACAAACATTAAATAACTAGACCCTAATAGAAACAGCAATAACGGAAAGCCCAAAGAACAGTTACATTCCCAACAAAATAGCCATGTGGCAATCCAAAACAAAACGGTATAAGCGGTACACATACTCAAAGACAAACAATAACAAAACTAAACCGAGACAGAAGAACCACCTTGGAACGGTCAGTGAAAACACTGTGGGGCGATTTTTACGAATTGTTCTGACTGGATATTGCCAAGGAATTAAGATTCTACTGTATCTAATTAATCCACATTACCAACACCCAGCGCAAATATATTTTGCACATGTGCTGCCAGTAATGAACACTCTGATCAGCCTGCGCATACACGCAGTCTGATCAGACTCTTTGTTGTGTGCATGACAGATGTCTATCGAAATAAAGCTTTTCTGTGCTTACAGTGCACCCATAATACACTCATAAAAATAATACAAGAATTTTGAATTAGATTAATAGTCGTACAAATTACCTTGGTCATCAAAGCCATGCGTTATCTCATGTCCAATAACCATGCCTATTCCACCGTAATTCAACGACCTAAGTAACAACAGAAAAAATAAACTGTTCAGAAAATAATTTACAATGTTTAATCCTTTTTCAGTCTAATAAGTGCGCCGAAACATAGAAAACTAGATATCAACTATTAGGTACTATCTATTAGATGTTTCAAACTTCTTACACCTTTGGGCAAACAAATATCCATTGAAATTGAAACCAAAGCTCAAATGTATGCCCGGTCAAACAAGTGCATCACAAGCACGATGGACTAATTTATCTTTTGGGCGGTTTTTAATGACAGTCCAAAATATCCCTTTTTAATGGTAAGAACACCAAATTGGTTTCATTAAATTAAAGTCATTTTGTTATAAATTGCCTCATAAGCAAATATGATACTAGCTGGGGTAGTGGAATGGGCAGCTCTTATGGTCCCAAAGAAAAAAATGTTTACAACCCAGTTATGTCAGCTCATCGACACATATAATTCGACACCGAAAACGACTTATTACATGAACTGAACCCTAATAAACCCCAGATGTGTGTGTGTGTGTGTGTGTGTGTGTGTGTGTGTGTGTGTGTGTGTGTGTGTTTTAAAAGCAAAACGTCACGCGCGTGTATGTGAAAGTCTGCGTGTGCTACGAATTTCGTTAAGGAAACCCAGAAATGAATTTAAATATGTTTGACAGAATAAGGAGCAAGAATATATATGGTTTAGGGGTGGGGTTCTGAATGGTTTCTGAGAAATATGGCCTTTTATGAAG
The DNA here is from genome assembly GCA_963580285.1 of Lucinisca nassula. NCBI lineage: Eukaryota > Metazoa > Mollusca > Bivalvia > Lucinida > Lucinidae > Lucinisca > Lucinisca nassula. Next base: position 36,137,704 of record OY757023.1, on the reverse strand, counting down.
TGGAGTGGTAGGGCATGGCCAAGGCGTACCCCGTCAGACCCCTAGATTGGTGTCACTGAATGTCAATGAATGTGTCTTGCAATAATATATATGGTTAAGGGGCAGATATCTGTAAGGTTTCCGAGTTGTCAGTTTCTGGCGAAAGAATGTGCACTGCACTGGTTAACCGCTTACGTATAAGCTTGTCCAGGAAAAGTGTGGATAGGTAAACTGACCGGCTCAAAAATGACCACAATAGTGTTGACTGGGGCGTTAAACCAATACAAACAAACAAACAAACTGTAAGGTTTCCGAGTTATTTGGCCTTTTATGAATTGGAGGGATGAGGCATAGTCCCGTCGCAACTCAGGGGACCCCCAAGTTGGTGTCACTCAATGCGTCTTATAATAAGGAACAAGAATATATAGGGGGTGGGGATCTGAATGGTTTCTGAACAATATGACCTTTTATGAAGTGGAGGGGATGGGGCATTGCCCCGGCGTAACCCGGCAGATCCCTATATTGGCGTCACTGAATGTATCTCATCATAAGGAACAAGAATATATATGGTTTAGGGGTGGGTATTTGTAAGGAGGTTTCCGATATATTAGGCCTTATTTCAAGTGGAGGGATAGGGACATGGCCCCGGCGCATCTCAGGCGACCCCCAGGTTGGAGTCACTGACACGCATTCTCAATGAGCGGGTGCATTACACATAAGATAACGACATCAGTATTGGAAACTCTGAAAACTTTAATGGACAGTAAAATCCAAAACTATGACCATTTAACTTTCTGAATCTAACTTGGTTTGAACATCAAGGAGCTCGTTATTTCATACTGGATAATCAAAATATGCCACCAATATACATTTTACAAATCATGGAAACGTCCGTTACCATATGCAGATACTCTATTTTATCTGTACTACAGCACATGATTATCAGATTGGAGGTATAAATATTATCATGAGCGACAGGGGAGATGTGTAGCTTGTTAGAAAAGTAAGAAAAAATGACTATTATTAATTTTCAAAGCTTACAAAAGTAACTTAAATCTCTACATGTCTTTGATAAAGTTTAACTTTTCTATATTCTCTTTTATTGTTGTTTCCATTTCCTGGCTACACGTGTTAATGTATTTCATTAAGGAAAAAATGCAATGTATTATGGTTGTTTAGTTATTCCTTTTACGGAAAAGTATGCACTGATCAGCATAATTACACTATTTAAAGTGAAGCTGCTATTTCCTTACAGCAGGTGAATGGTAACGAACATTTCCCTGTAACTGCATATGCGAACATGAAAAGATGTACACAAATTAGTTCATGAAAACTGCATTTCTTGTCATAAAAATGGTACAATAAAAATATCTAAATACATTTTACTCTTTTGATCGACGCTTCCTGAACACGCATGTTTGTAATAAATCTGTATATGACTGAAATTCAATATCAAAAGTTTGAAAATTAGCCAGTGCTTGTACTGCATACTATTCTAACTTCACTGTTACATCTCTGAACCTGTTAATAATGTGCTTCGACAGTAATGCTCACATGTCAACAGTTATTTTTGAAACAAATTTTGTCTTAATTTCTCCCAAGATAGAAATAGTAAATGTGAAATGTCCGTTACTGATATCCATTCATTTAACCTTTATGTCTTGTGTGACTAAAATTGACCATTTGCTATTTAATAATGACAAGGCGGTATGTGAGGATGTGTTCAAGAGGGTACATGCAGAAAATTACCATAAATTTCAAGCTGGTACAGATAACTTCATAGTTTAGGTAACGAACATTTCAAAGGAATAAGTATGTCATCAACGGTGAGAAAAAAAGTGCTTCGACATGATAAATGTACTTAATATCAATAAACAACATCCTTTTGATAGGAGCAGAAACTTTACACAGTTTGTCGTTGCTATCAACTCAAACGTTGTCAGACCTGTGTGGATATTTTCAACCCCGGTATACGATGTATGCTATGGGGGTATAATGTTTTCGTACTGCCGTTCATCCGTCCGTTTGTCCGTCCGTCCGTCCGTTAACATTTTGGTTAAAGTCTTGCGTCAAAGTTTCTAAGAGATTAAATCTTCTGAACCATTTGATAGTTTAAGTTGATACTTACACTGAAGTTACATACTAGTCTAAAGATTTCATTGATATATGTCCAACACCCACCCCTCCCCATCCCAACCCCCAAAGTGACCTTGAGATCAAGGTCACATACTTAGAAATTTTTATATTTGGTTAACGTTTTATTACAAAGATTATAGATGCCTGTATGTTCTAAACTCTAAGACAAATTCATTTGATACTTGCATCAATGTTGCATACCAGTCCAATGATTTCGTTATATATGTCCATTCCCCCACCCACAGTGGCCGAAACCTTGACAGGGTGACCTTGACCTCAAGGTCACAGCTTTGGGAAATTTTACATTTGGTTAAAGTTCTGTGATAAAATTTATAGATGCATGTATGTTGTCTACTCTATGAACAATTCAATGGCTACTTGCATCGATGTTGCATTCCAGTCCTAAGATTTCATGGATGCATACCCCACCCTGCTGTTTCAGTAAGATTGATGCCCCCACCCCAATCCCTTCAGTAACTTTGATGCCCTCACTCCCTTGGTCCATTTTGAAATTTGTATGTTTGGCTTTTACAAGCACATTTATAGATTCTTATAACTTCTTGACTTCTTCATTCATTTTGCATACAAGCTAGAAAGATATTTCAGAGGGTGGCGCTGGTGGGGGGCATACGTGACCCACTGGTCGCTTTCACTAGATCGTTTACCATGGCTATTTTGAACTTGTCCCTTGAGAATCCTTCAAATCCCTCCAGACATCCATATATTTGGATATTTAAGGGAGATTCTTGATTTGTTCGGTAAAAGGTATGCTGTGTGTGCTCATTAGAATAGCATCACTTCAACGAGGCGATTTTTATGAGCACACATAACATACCTTTATCTTATAGTAGATTGTAAAGATATTAAAGCGATCACCATTACGCTTCAAGACCTGAAACTATGATTAAACCTCAGTAGACTTCTATTTCAAATAAATGTCCATGGTCCCAAAGGTGATCGGATTATCTGAGTTCAACTGTATATGTGACAAATAATTTAAAAAGTTCGTTACCTTGACTTGACATGAACGTTACCGGATACTTATCATGCTTGATACGATATACATTCAGTTTAATACAATTCATGATGGCAAATATTTGAAGAATGGAAGAGGTTGAAGAATGTCAAGTATAAAGACATGCAGGTGTTTGAATATTGAAAAATTATGTGCGTTATATTTGAATGGGATAAACAAGCAGTTTGTTCAGATACCATGTCATTATAACGTGTCAATTCGATATCATTGTTTTAACAAATTGCAATTGATGAATATTTAACAGGTACTTATGGTAGTTTTAAACACTATTGTTTTGAGTTTACTATGACTTTATTAATTAATAGACAGAATTTGAATGAACAAAAGAGCATCGTCATGTTGACGTGTTCGTTACCTTTTGGTAACGAACCTTTCTTAACTGTGTAAGCATTGTAAAACTGTTAGCATATATATGACAAGGTAAACACATTTACCGTGTGAATTATTGATGTTGTTGCTGGAGTATACATGATACCTTTCCGAAAACCATGTTAAAAATATATGCAATGGAAATCTAGCAACTATACCTGTATTTCTTGGACGGATCATGGTTTTCATCAAACGAAATTGACCTCACCATAATCCTCCATCTTTTGTAGCATGGTTAGTGACACCACCTATCTTAGTTACGTCATACAATTATGTGACGACAAAACCCTATTGACAGACCTGTCTTGCATTAAATAAGGTTTTCAAATGTTGGTAACGTACACGTCAGTAACGGAATCTTACATTTTGTTGGAAACCATCGATATTCACTACGCATACGTATCCGAAAAATATACCTTTGTTCACTCCACACCTACACGGTATATCAAATAGATAAGACACACTAAAAAACCAACCAATGTGCTCATAATAGGTTTATTAGTGGTAACGAACATATCTATTACAAGTTAATTCGTTCACTGCTTGGTTTGTTAACATTCATTATGTCTGGATAGTTATTCAACAACTTTTAAACCTATATATCAAAGTCAAAACATTGTCATCGGCATGTAAATATGTTTTTTTACCAATTAGTATCTCCAGTATTCGAAACTATATTGTCTTCTATATGTCTGGTAACGAATATGTTTCTAAAATGGGCGAGTTTTCTTTTTCAAGAAAACGGATCGTTGTTATCAAAAAAGGTTTCATGTAGACAAAAGTTTTGTGATATTTTACTTGTTTTACACTTCCATTTCATAATATAGAAAGAAGTAGAGTGTATATCTGAGTATCTTTACAGCAAACTAGCTGGAGCTTAAGAATCGTAATCGGCGACAGTAACGAACGCGTCAAAATTGTTCTTTAAGAACGTTTGTTTTCATGGTATTCACATTTGTGCAGAACTTCAAACTGTAATAGCTTAGGCCATATAATTATTTATTTGTAGGCATTAACTAGATCTACCCAAAATATGTATATGTGAAAAAAAATAAGCAGCGACACGAATGCATCCGCTTATTGAGAATGCGTGTGAATGCGTATTATCAGCAAATCAGCAAAAATCAATTGAATCAGCTGATTTTATGATAAATAAATAAAAAATATTACTTAATATCCCTTTCTTCAAATGTCCAGAAAGGAACACATTTTGCCTAGCTAATAAATATAATTAACACAGCTAATAAAAGTGGCGCACATCAAAGGCCAGTCTTATCTAAGTGATTATGAGTAATTAAATAGCCGTAACAGGTGAGGCTAGAACTGGGAAATTGATAAAACTGTTCCATTATTTAACTTTAAAGGCGATATTTCGCTGACAGGATTTCATCCATATTCAAAGGGTCATTTCTCAGAAAATGGGCATAATCCTAAAAAGAAAAATGTGTGTCAGCTATTGTTTCATGAGAAATCCATATATTAAAGTTAAAACCGTAGCATCACGGGAAAAAGCTCGTGAAATGAACACCCAACTAAACCCCATATTATACAGAGTGAACTTGGATTTCACGGGGTATACATTTTTGGTAATAATTTCTGCTCAAAGACATGGGTTGTGGGTACTACGAGCACACAAAGTAGAAGCCTATGTTTGCAGTATAGATAAGAAAAATATAACGGATTTTCAGAAAATGGAAAAGTTAAATGGAAAGTTGGTCCCACATTTCAATGACTCTTACTAACAAATAAAGTCCATACACATAAGTGGTGGTCGGGTTGCAGAGGCTATTATGCTGTCGGGTCGTAATCGTTATTTAATCGCTGAAGCGTCTGACTTCCTAACTCAGTACTCCATACACATCTCCGAAAACATAAAAATCAAACAATTACAGAGATAAAAAAACGGAGAGGACTTGACAGCATGAAATAAATGAAATGCTGGAGCAAATGAAACCCAACATTTAGACTCTGGTAGGCCCCAACAGAGGCAGAGCATCGGGTACCAAACAAAGTACCTAAAATTTAATTTTAAGTAAAATAGAAGTGGAGGCAATGATCAGGAGTCGATACAGTTAACCTACAGCTCCCATCAGAGACAGTAAAGGGAACGGAACACAAACATGAACTAGACAAAGTGCCCAGTGGGGCACGTATACCCCCGGCCAGGGCCATCGCCTCAGCTGAAACAAGAACTACAAAGGGAAATAACTCTAAAAGGCCTGAGCCCTTGGTCCTTATTTTCTTTCCCACAATACAAGTAGTCATACTGATCATGTGTGCAAAATTTCAAGTTTCTATGTGAAGCAGTTCCTGAGATATCTTTGACACAAAATAATTGTTTACGGACACACAGACGGAAAAGACAAAAACTATATACCCCCATTGCATACTTCGTATGCCGGGGGTATAAAACAACAGACCCTAATGGAAACATCAGTCGCGGAAAGCCAAAAGGACAGTTACTTTCCCACAAAATGGTTAATGGGATATCCAAAATAAAATAATATAAGCAACACAAACACCTAAAGACAAACTATAACAAAAATAAACCGCAACAGAAGAACCGCCTTGGAAGACATTACGCTGGGGCTGTCATAGAAATGAGGCCTGATCTGCCGGCCTGCAATTAAAGAGGGAAGCAAAGTTATCAAAGTAGAAGTAAAACAAAGATCAGGAATCGATACAATTAACTTACTCCACCCATTAAAGACACCAAAGGGAAAGAAACACAAACATGAAGCGACAAGACCATAATGGAAACCTACACCTTGATTCGTTTAACTACCATGCATGCAGTCTGTCGTGTATTGTTTATGCTGTATCCAATTTTTATATCGAAGAAAATGATCTTACGAAATTGGGTACTGAAGTCTTTGCAAGCATATATTTTTTTCTGAATTTATATACTTAGTTACCATATAGGTATGGTTTCGATAGGCCTTGTTGCATAAGAGATTTCAGTCTAACAATCGGACTGACGTCAAAAAAACATAGAAACTCAAAAGACTTTACGCAGTTTATGATACCAATAACCCTGATTAAAATTTTAAGCGGTAATCAATTTTATCACAAATCAAATTAATTGCGAAATAAAGGTACCGTAGTATGGCGCACGAGGAACATCGCCATCCAAGGAAGGACAATTTACAATCTCAAAATCAAGATCATCGAATTAATCATGAATTTTGAAAGAAACTAACCAATCTACAATAGATAAATGTAAATAAAAAAACGGGGCTTCGGTATCAGAAGAATTTGCATTATTAAAATGAGGTTCGGGGTGGGGTTAGTTGACTGATTAAAGCATCGAAATAGAAGTGAAGGCAATGACCAGGAATCAATACAATTAACCAACAGCCCCCATCGGAGATACCAAACGGAAAGAAGCGCAAACATGAAACAACTAGACCCTTATGGAAACACCAACAGCGGAAAGCCAAAAGGACGGTTACTTTCCCTCAAAATGGACAATTGAAGCCTATTTTGGCCTTCTGAAAAACATACAGCAAACTTGGTGGCTGAATGACAGATATGACACTTAATAACATACTTCTCTATTATCGAAGGCTGTAGTTCATATGCCATTATACCACAAAGTTATTGCTGATGAGTAGTAACAAAATGGAGCCTCAAGCAATGACGACACTGCTTACGGCCTAGTCTGACGGAGCAATAACATACTTCCTATGAAATTCCTGAATACCTAGTCTAGGGTGACGTAAAGTCGTCTTTGGAAAGTGTGCTGGGGGTATTTTTTTAGTGTTTTGAGAATAAAAAGAAAACGGCTGTTTGTTTGTTTGAATTTAGAGTTAACGTCCCCGTCAACACTGTATATGTCATTTTGGAGACGTTACTTCCAACTTTGTAGGACTTTTCAGATGAAATGACATATCAAGCTCTGTCGCCCAATGAAACCAATAGGGTTTATAAGCTTCGACGGTCCGACTTGCACCGCATTGCCTGGGCAGACTTAGATCCTCTAAGCGGTTTACCATCACTCGTGATCGATCGGTTTCAGCTCAAGGTAGCGGTTCTAAACTTGTTTTAAAATGCTCTATTCCTTAAAGGCTTTAAACTGAACATATTCTCACTTACACCATCGATAACTGAATTCATTCAAGGTAGCAACAATTTCTTCCCTACACTTATTAAATTCAATATAAGAAGGAAATCGGTATTTGGTCCTTTCCAGTTCTGTTGTGTAGTCCTTGCTTCCAAAGAATAACCATTTTTATCATATGACGTCGCGTCTGAGAGTGTAATAACGCCATGTATTATTTTCGAAAATCCACTTTTGGGTTAAATATGCAAATTAGCGAGATACGTTCCGTAACGTTACATGTACGACGTCCTTAGCGACGTTGCGTTTACTAATGTCGGAATATTGGCATTTTTGTAAAAAAATCGTGAATAAAATGCGTTTTAAATGTCATATGATAAACAGAATCTTGCATTCGTGTTCATGTATTATTGAATTTATTAAACTCGTTGAGGAAAAGGGACAGAATGCTCGGCAAAACCTCGCATTTTATCCCTTTTCCTCAACTCGTTTCATGTATTATTGAATTTATTAATACTCGTTGAGGAAAACGGATAAAATGCTCGGCAAAGCCTCGCATTTTGTCCCTTTTCCTCAACGAGTTTAATAAATTCAATAATAAATGAACCCTCATGTAAGATCCTCTATGTAGAACATATAGCGGTCCTTTAGAAAGTCGGACTCGGTGCCCATTACGATAACACACCCATGCGACATAGTGCATTTTTTCACAGCTCCAAAACGGCTACTTCACTGATGAAAATCCGTTATTTTTTCTTATTTTTACTCCACACATAGATTAAGGATGCTCGTTAGAACCGTCGCATTGAGTCGGTCCTAACGATTAGCCGCAACATATGTCTTGGAACAGACGAAATGAAAATAATATATTCCCCCGTACACGCCACTTTTCTCTCTATAACGTGTGGTTAAGCGGCGTCTTCGTTTCACGAATGCGTGTTCGATTTGTGACTAAATGTTCTCGAGTTCGATCCCAACCAAGTCGGCCAATTTTGTACGTAGAAATCGATCATGAAACATTTTCCTAGGGTCGGACTCTCCCTTCCACTGAATCCAAACAAAACAAAACGAACAAATCATCTACCTTAGTACTTAAAACTTGACCTAAACATTTAAACATTATGTGTGATGTTCGGAGTGCTGAAAGTGATTGTCACACAGAGTGCAAAGGGTTTGAAATAGTTTTTTTACTGTAATTTCATACAAACACTATGATATATAATATTTCGCACACATGATCATGTAAATTTAGGTCCTCGGTATATTCTGAAAGCCTTGAAGAATATCAATCAAGCTCGGGAAATACATGTAGACTGTCTACTTCTATGCATTTACTGCTACATGGTATATTTTTCTTCTCATATCTCTCACATAAAGTTGTTTTTCTGTTGTTGTTGCTTTTTGTGTTTTGTTTTGTTTATTAGTAAAAGTGCGACTGGCGTCGAGCAGGACTGTAACAGGTATGTAAACGTTTCAACAAGATGAGATAACTGTCAGCTTCATGCTATTCTTTCATTTGTTATTGTGTATCAGCTCAATTCAAATGAGCAATCCTGCTTAGTTAAATCCCGGTTGGTACCTGATGCTCTGTCTCTGGTCGAGTCAATCGGAGTATAATTGTTGGTTTTCGTTTGCTCCAGCTTTTCGGGTATTTCTTGCTGTCGAGTCCTCACCGTTGTTTCATCTCTGTGGTTGTTTGATTTTTGAGTTCTCGGAGATGTTGCCCTTATGCGTTATGAAGCCGTCATGCGGACTGAACAAAAAATTTGTCTAATTCGCGACGGAAATAATGGCGAGGATTGCTGCCGCGTAAAGTCGATTTAAGCACCTCCCCCACACCTCACTCAGTGAAATACTTTTCACTGACCGTTCAAAAATAGAAGTGAAAGCAATGATCAGGAATTGATTCAATTAATCTACACCTCCCATAAGAGACACCAAAGGGAAAAAAACACAAACATTAGAAGTCGGTTCTTCTGTCGCGATTAATTTTTGTTACACTTCGTCTTTGAATGTGTGTATCGCTCATATAGTTATACTGTTTTGCATAGCCAGTTGGCCATTTTGTGGGAAAGTTACTGTCCATTTGGCTTTCAGCTATTGGTGTTTCCATAAAGTCTTGTTATTGTGACTCGAACTTTTGTTTGACCTAACTATTGATGGTCACTTATATCAAAATTCACTCCATTTACACAGAACAACTCTTACAAAATTTTTTTTACATGACCTATAAATAATAAATAAAACTGTGCATTTTTCGTCTCTGGCAGTTCAACAGAAAGATGATTTGCACATCACATTTTGATTCAGAGTATTTTAAGTGTTTGCATAGACCCTGTCATAGTTCGTAAAATGTGAGATTGGCTCTGATTATTTTACATAGAATATTGAAAGTTCATTTGACGGATATTGTAAGGAACATAATGGGAAGTTGTGTGCACAATTAGATATGAAGGCAAGAGGCAAATATTACTATCGCGGATAACTGAAAACAATATACGTATGAAGCATACTATTCAAATAAAAGGATGCAGGATGTAAATCTAATAACACAAAGAAATTCAGCGGGTTGTATAGAAGAAAATCATGCAAGAAGCTAAGCTAAAGGAAAAAATAGAAATTATAGGTAATGAGAGCGAGACAGAGAATGTATACTCTTACTTTGGCTGGGACTTTGAAAAGTATGGCGGTTGTAGGACACCAGCAGGAAAAACTGAAACATAATTAAGAGACTCCTTTAACTATTTAACATCATGTGTATTAAAACCCAAGCACCCAGTTAAACTAATAAACAGTGATGTATTAGAGTTGCATCAAGTGCTATGTGACTTAGGAATTCCTTGTAATAAGCAGAGTAGATTAGATTTGCCAGTGTAGAAAAAGGTGACATAAACTTGAGCAACGTTAGCAGAAAACCTGCCTTCGGTCGCGACCAGAACAGTGCGCAGCTACAGAGGGGTAAAAAGAAACCTTATACTTATGGAGATGAAAAGGGTGGTACACCAAAGCTTGAATTTCCTTTACATGTCCCAGCTTTGGTGTACCTCCCTTTTCATCGCCATATTGACTTAATAACATGTTCATCTCTCCAGCAGTACCTGTTTTTATTTCCTGAATCTCATTTCTAAAACATTCATTATCGATTTTTAAGGGTTCAACTTCTTAAGTACGTTTATAAATTGCCTCAGCTATATTGCCCTTGCTCTTCGACTCCACTGTTTTGTTATCTACGATCTAAAACGGACCCACCCTGTCATCACCTAATATGTCCCCTTTATCACTGAGATTCGCTTTCCCGGATAAAACCACAGTGTTTTCGCAATGTTCTCCCAACTGTCAGAACAGGTGTCCAACAAATGCCTGTAAGACAAATATAGCTGACATCTTATTTTTCGACCATCTGATCATGTTGGGTTAATTTTCATTCCATTTTTAATCCCACTAAATGCTCCCACAATTATCTGATTTCCACAATTTCTCTTGTACCCACTTCTACACCTGTGTCCCCATGAAGTTCCTCTATCTCCCCCATCATGTTTGGTACTTCCATTTGCTCTGAAATATCCAGCAGCAATCATGTTCTCTTCATTTGCTGCCAGCTATTAATTTTGCTGTCAGTCCCATTTAACTTCTTCAGCACAGTCCGTGCATGTCTATATAATGTATCCTTGTTTCAAAAAATTCATTCCTGCCAAAACACTTTGGTTATGTTTGCCTTCTTGAGCAACTTAGCAAGGATTTCAGATGGTAAGTGCAACCCGTTTGTAGTTAAAATAAAAAAACAAACTAGACCCTAATGGAAACATCAATAGCGACAAGCCAAAAAGACAGTTACTTTCCCACAAAATGGCCAATTGGCTATCCAAAACAGGAATATGGTTGGAAATCACTTAAAACCATACTATGTGAAACATTATTGCCATCATCAATGAGGTTTCACTATAGCTATTTATAAATCAAAATGGCCCACCTACCATCGGCCAAGTCGTCAAACAATGGTTTCCACAGTTATCCAACGTACATCCAGTAAAGTTCAACTGGAATTTTTTAAGGACTGACAAAATATTTTAAGCTTAATCTTTCCGTTGCATACTACTTGGATGTAAAGGAATCAAAATGAGACTTTTCCTGTATGACAATCGGTATGGTGGTTACAGAGGAGAAGCCGTTAATTTAGTAATAATTTGCCGGATTACGTACAACGGGCTATGGATGGCCTCGCGTAAAATCGATTAAAGCCCCCCAGTGAAATTCGTTTAACTGACCGGTCCAAGGTTTTTCTTCTGTCGCGGTTTATTTTTGTTGTGGCTTGTCTTTGAGTGTGGATATCGCTTCTATGTTTTTATTTTGGACAGCCAATTGGCCATTTTATGGGAAAGTAACTGTCCTTTTGGGTTTCCGCGGTTGATGTTTCCATTAGGGTCAAGTTATTTTATATTTATGTTTCCTTCCCTGTGGTGTCTCTGATAGGAACTGTTAGTTAATTGTATCGATTCCTGATCATTGCCTTCACTTCTATGTCGATATAAAACGATTTGGTACAACATATATATTATACGACAGACTGCATACATGGTGGTTAACCCAATAACGGTTGATTACTTTGCTTCCCTCTTAAATTACTCGCCGGCGAGTCAGGGCTCAGATTCTATAACGGCACCAGCGTAAAGGCTTACTTAAATTTAAGATAACATCGGCTGGTACCCTGTCCCTGGTCGGAACCACCAGATTCTACCGGTTGGTTTTCTTTTGCTCCAGCATTTTAGTTATTTCATGCTGTGGAGTACTCATCGTTGTTTAATCTATGTTGTCGTTTGATTTTTATGTGCTTAAACACCTTCTTGACCACTGAAAAATTATTTGTCTAAACCGCAACAGGACCAAGGGCGAGGATTATGGCCTCGAAAAAAATCGATTTAAGCCCCCACCCCACACACATACTCAGTGAAATACTTGCCAATAGGTCTATTATGCCGATATCGGCACTCTAGCCAAGTCTAATAGGGCTGACTAGAGTGCAGGCAATAAATTAACGTTTTGTTATTTCCATCATCTGCCAACTAGAATCGAGGTATATGACTCTTCAAAACGGATATTATTTCTCTGACCAGTCATGTTAACCTGCGGATCCCCTGTTTCTAGCTGGCACAACACAAGAGTGTGTACTTGTGATTCGTTGAGGAAAGACTAAATTTTGATCCTGAAAGTGATATAACGTTATTCTTAGAATAGAAAGAAGGACAGAAATCATATATAATCAAACTATCTCAGCAGACTACATGGATGCGCATGATGATCTACGCCTTTGCTGTTCGCAAACGCAATTAACCGGTTTTCATAAGACAAGCTGCGGCTGCTTAATTATAATACTACAAAGACTTCTGAAGTGTGAGATGCATTTGCGGTGATAATGTAAGACGATAGAATCTTTAAACGTTTAGATGTCTTTAGGGTCATTTAACCGCTCAATCAGGTAACAGGTTGTATGTAGCACACCATAATTATTTTTACAACCGCGACAAACACTGGTAATAATAAAAAATGATGATAATAATAATAGTAATAATAATACATTTATTTCCATTATTGATAAGTTTGATAATAACAGGAGCATATATTTTTACGAAATGATGGTTTTTGTCAAGAAGTTTATGAGAACAGTGAAGACTCAGGCGAGGCTATGCATCCGTGCAGTCTCACCAGAGCGTATTTTTTGTTAACGTTGGATTCCGATTCTATCGTAATCGCATACCTTTCCTTCTTTCTATGAAGACATTATAATAATGAGCCGCGTCTTGAGAAAGTTAATTGCGTTTGCGAACAACAAAGGCGCAGATCGACCTGCACTTCCGTGCAGTGTGCTTAGGTAGTAATATTATAAAGAGGATCTTACATAAGTGTTCATGTATTATTGAATTTATTAAACGAGTTGAGGAAATGCGATAAAGTGGGAGGCTTTTCCTCAATGAGTAATAAATTCAATAATACATGAGCACGAATGCAAGATTCTATTTATCATATGACATGTAAAACGCATTATATTCACGATTATTTACAAAATTGTCAATATTCCGCCGTTAGTAACCGCGGCGTCGTTAAGGACGTCGTACGTGCAACGTTACGGGGCGTATCTAACTAATTTGCATTTTTAATCCACCAGTGGATTATCGAATTTATTACATGGCGTTATTACACTCTCGGGCGCGACGTCATATGATAAATATATGATTTCTTTTTTTCTACTGTAAGAATTATGTTATATCAGTTTTAGCAACAAGGCCTGGTCATACCTCCACGAGTCACAAGTACGCACTCTTCTGCGGTGCCAGCTAGAAACTGGGGACTCACAGGCTAACATGACAGGTCAGCGAAATAATATCCGTATCGAGAAAAGTCATTTTTCTCGATTCTAGGTGGTAGATGATGGAGATAACAAATAAGTTCTAAAGTTAGATCCTTTGGAAGCAAGGAATACACCAAATAAACGAAAATAGCAGACTCGTTTTTTTTTTTAGTCTGTTCATGACCAGTACCGAAATGTGCAACACCGGCCACGCCCTCTAGCACCGGCTTAAGCAGACCTCTATTTTCAAAATGATACCAAATGAACTCAGTGATCCCAAGGACCAGAAAATATAATCTGCACTATGAGGATGTACGGGGAGACGTTTTACGGCCGCCACACGGCACAACACCAGCTACAGTGAAAATAAATAAGTTCTGAAGTTAGATCCTTTGGAAGCCAGGAATACACCAAATAAAAGAAAGTAGCAGACTCGGTTTTATTGAGTCTGTTCATGACCAGTACTGATATGTGCAACACCGGCCACGCACTCTAGCACCGGCTTAAGCAGAACTCTATTTTCAAAATGATACCAAATGAACTCAGTGATCCCAAAGGACCAGAAAATATTATCTTCACTATGATGATGTACGGGGAGACGTTTTACGGCCGCCACACGGCACAACACGCTACAGTGAAAATAAATAAGTTCTAGAGTTAGATTCTTTGGAAGCAATATATAAAGAATTAATATATTACCGGCACTCTTGCCAGTCCTATTAGACTGGGCTTGAGTGCCGGTAAGGCATATTGGCTAGAATGCCGGTACCGGCACTCTAGCTTCTGAGTCTAGGGTGCCGGTACCGGCACTCCAGACACTTCCTTTCTGGACAGTAACCGTCCTTTTGGCTTTCTGATTACTGTGCTGTTTTCATTAGGATTTAATTATTTGATGTTCAAGTTTCTTTATGTTTGGTGTCTTTGATGGAAGTTGTTGAGTAGTTGCATCGATTCCTGACATTTCCTTCACTTCTATTACAGAGGAAAAAAATGCTTTTGATGTCAGGCCCCGAAAGTAAAGTTACGCCGACTCGTCCGCAAAAATCCCAGGATGTGTTTAAGAATGTGCGTATCTGCTAAGACAATGGCAACAGAACTGTAAAGACATACTTATAACATTCTTGGTAGGGTTGTAATATGCATTCACGGTCGATGGCGTTGTGTTCCATCTGAAACATAAGCAACAATTTGTTTAAATGAAAGCCCAGATATTTTAACGCCATATTGTCAGCAACGGAACGCAGTGTTGTTCATGCCCCAATATAAGCATGGACATACGCGACATCACATGATAAATAAGTGGCGTGAAAATAAGAAATGGTTCTGTCCAATATAGACGATAGCGACGGAAGGACGACAGCTTCTGCTTTAAATAGGAAACAGAGTATATGCATTTGCAAATATGAGTTACAAATAACTTAAACACAAAACCAAATTAATAAAGATCTTCGTTTGTGACCTAGGATAGATATGTGCAATATTCCTGAACTAAATATAACTCAAATTCATAACACGTCCTTTAAAGCTATTTTTAACAAACACATTAAACATACAAATAGAACATAAAATGTTTTCTTTACTGGCTTTGGGTATAACGGAGTTCTGCTGAATATAGCATTTTCCTATGTCTATCAGCATAGCAAATATGAACCTATTTTAACATATGAATTGGAAAAAATGCGATCTTAGAAATCTTAACATAAACATTTGAAATAACGCCCCCGCCCATCGGGGCTTTAAGAAATAGATGGGCTGCATGATGGGTCCACGCAGAGCTGAAACCGGCCCGCACACGAGTACTGGTAAACCGCTTAGAGGATCTAAGCCTGCCTAAAGTGGTGCCAGTCGGACTGTCTATGCTTATAAACCATTTTGGTTTCATTGCGCGACAGGGCTTGAGATATCATTTCATCTCAATGTCGGGTAGAAGTCCCACAAAATTGGAAGCAACGTTTCCAAAATGACCTATACAGAGTTGACGGGGAATGTTACATTTCAAACCAACCAAACAAACAAACATGACATTTGATATAGAATTTCTAGGTTTCTGCCTCTGGTTGGGCCCATCGGAGTCTAACTGTTGGTTTTCTTTTGCTCCGGCATTTCAGTGGTTTCTTGCTGTCGCGTCCTCACCGTTGTTTCATCTCAGTGGTTGTTTGATTTTCCGTGTTCACGGAGATGTTGCACTGATGAGTTAGGAGGTCTTATTGCGGACTGAACACATTATTTGTCTTAATCGCGACGGAAGTAAAGGCGAGGATTGTGCCCGCGTAAAATCGATTTAAGCCCCTCCACCCACCCCTCCCAGTGGAATTCGTTTCTGCTGACCGTCCCAATGCGGTTCTTTTGTCGCAATTAATTTTTGTTATGGTTTGTCATTGGTTGTTTGTGTCGCTTATATTATTTTATTTTGGATAGCCTATTGGCCATTTCGTAGCTGTCCTTTTGGCTTTCCGCTATTGATGTTTCTATTAGGGTCTGTTGTTTCATGTTTGTGGTTCTTTCCTTTTGGTGTCTCTGACTGGAGCTGTAAGTTAATTGTATCGATTTCTGATCATTGCCCCCACCTCTATTATGGCATTGAGATTCAAATAATGAGCATCAGTGGTTCCTCTTAAGAGTGATGAACCCATTGTATTATTCGCTGTGTTTCACTATTTGTGCTGGAATTTTTTATTGCTTTTCGCTCAGCAAGCATTCAAAATTGCCTTGTCTTGATTCTAATATAGTCGTTTCGTCCAATTATGCTGACTCATTATTGTTGTTTATTATTAAAAGAGAAATTAAAATAAACAAGAGGCCCATGGGCCACTATGCTCACCAGAGCTCAGGGGGCACTGCCCACTGGCAGCAATGTATTTTAATTAACCATGAAAGCCCTGCACCCAAGGATACTACAGATAGAATTTGGACCAAATCAGCCTAGTGGCTTCAGAGGTCTGATGTCGCTTGAATGTGTTGTTGCAAGACAACAGATGACAATTGACAATTTCCCATCTGTGGCAACTAATAGGCCTAAAAGAACATTATTAAAGGAACATTTCTATGTAAGTTTGACAAAATACCTTGAAAGGCATTAATGTCATTTTTCATTTTTCCCCATTTATAAGTCAATGGAAATTCTTTACTTGCCAAAGCAAACAAGCCCAAGATCCAAATTTCATAAACAAAAGCTCAGGTGGGCACTGCCCATGACATTGTATTTTAACAGGATATGATTTTAATCTACCAATTATAAAGTCTCCCAAACAAACCCCATACCCAAATGAGCACTCATGTGGACTGTATCTGAAATATTAGGTGTTTTATAAAGTAGAGAGGGTGGGGCATGAACCCAATGGAGCCCTGGTTGGTGTCACTAAATGCATCTTATCAAAAGGAACAGAGACATTATGGTTTAGCGGTGGGGATATGTATGGCTCCTGAGATGTAAGGCTTTTTAAGCAGTGGAGGAATTCGGGCATGGTGGATCCAAGAAAAGCCCAAGATTGCTGTCACTGAATGCTGAACGGTTTCTGAGATATGAGGCCCTTTTATGAAGTGGATGGGAGAGAAATGGCCCCTGTGGACCCCCAAGATGGGGGTGAGTGAATGTGTCTAATAACAATGAACAAGAATATATGTGATAATGGGGTGGGGATCTGAATGGTTTCTGAGATATATGGCCTATTATGAAGTGGGGCCTTATCATAAAGAAGAAGAATATATATGGTTAAGGGGTGGGGATCTGAACAGTTTCTGAGATATATGGCTTTTAATGAAGTAAAGGGGTGGGACATGGCCCCTGACACCCCGGGAGTCCCCCATGCTGGTGTCACTGATTGCGTTTTATCATATGGAACAAGAATATATTATGGTTTAGGGGTAGGGCTCTGAACAGTTTCTCAGATATAAGGTCTTTTGTGAAGCTTATGGGTTGAGCATGGCCCAGGCATGTCATGGGGGACTCCTAGGTTTGTGTCACTGAATGTTTCTTATCATAAGGAACAAGATTATATATGGTTTAGGTGTGGGGATCTGAATGGTTTCAGTGATAAATGGCATTTTATGAAGTGGAGGGGGTGGGGCATGTCCCCGGCACATCTGGGGGAACCCCCAAGTTGGTGTCACTTAATGCATCTTATCATAAGGAACAAGAATATATATGGTTTAGAGGTGGGGATTTGTAAGGTTTCTGGAATATTTGGCCTTTTATGAAGTGGAGGGTGTTGGGCATGGCCCCGGCACATCCTGGGTGTCCCCCAGGTTGGTGTCACTGCATGCGAATTATCATATGGAACGAGAATATATATGGTTTAGGGGTGGGGATCTGTAGGGTTTCTGGGATAATGGGCCGTTTATGAAATGGAGGGGGTGGGGCATGGCCCAGGCACATCCCGAGGGACCCGCAAGTTGCTGTCATTGAGTGGGTCTTATCATAAATCAAAGCACTGAGAGTGCTGATGGAGCGTAGCTTTGATAATTTGATTTAGCGTCTGATTGGTATTTTAATTCAGGCTCATATTGAGCCAATGAACATAGCTGTTTGAAGCTATTCTGGGCCAGAAGTCGTGTTAAAGCAACAATACCAATATTGAAATTAACTCACGCTAAGCTGTAGACCCCGCAACAACCATCACGAAAACACGCCTGTACAAATACATTGTCAATTTTTTGGGAAAAAAAATGGAAATTTTAAGATACAAATTTGTGATATTTTCTTATCTCTGCTCAAAACATTGATTGCTGGGACTTGATTGAACCGCCTTGACGAGGCAGTTTTATCAAGTACCCACAATCAATAATTTGAGCAATACAGCAACCATGCAGTTCTACAGTTTACTTGAAGATTTCTGCTGAGCTATAGTTCGTGCAATAACTGCGGCTTGCGCAATTTTTTTGGCGGCTTTAAAGTTATTTTATGTAATCAGTTTTTAAAAAATTACATTGGGGAGGTTATTTATCTTGCATTAGACATTCTCTTTGGTTACGTCTTGATGATGTTTATCTTCATGTGAAAAATTATCATAATTTTCCCAGCAGTTTATAAGTAATACATCCGTAATCAGTCTTTAAAAATTGCCTCGGTGAGGCTGTTTATAAAACTATCTGGCATTAGACAATACCTTTAGCTTGATCTTGTCAATTTTCATCTGCATGCAAAACATTATAAAAATATACCCGTCGGTTTAAAAGTTATACGACCGTGTCAGTGGGTGAATTTTTTACCTTGCCGAGGCTAAAATAAAGAAATTGGGCATTCAGGAATCGCGTTTGTTAGATCTGTACATTGTTTATCTGTATGCTAACAGTTGTCAAAAATATTCCAAGTAGAAGTTAGACTTCGAAATATTCTTTCAGTTTGCCTAGGTGAGGCCGTTTGTAAAGTAATTTGGCATAAGGCAATTTTGCGGGTTATGTATTGTCAATATCAACCTCTATGCCGAAAATGATCAAAGCCGGGTTTAGATGTTATACTCCGTATTCTATTTTAAATTATTTTCCCTCGGCGAGGCCATTCATAAAGTATTCTTGCATAAAACAGCCTCATGGGTTAGGTATTGTCAATATCAACCCGAATGCCAAAAATGATCGGAATATTCAGAGAGGTTTGGACATTATACTCTGTTAACATTTTTCTAAATATATATTGCATCGGTGAGGCCATTTATGAAGTGGTCTTGCATACGGCAGTTTCTTGGGTTAGTTATTGTCAATATCAGTCCATAGGAATATTTGAAGAGGTTTAGACAATATACTCCGTTATTATTATATAAAAATAAATTGCCTCGCCGAGGCCATTTATGAAATGATCTGGCATTAAGGCAATTTCTTGGCTTAGATATTGTCAATACAGCACAGTGCACAGCACAGTGCACAGGCTTTTACCGGAAACCAACAACTGCCCTTCTTGAATCAGCGAAAGGGATAGAATCACCGTGGAACAGATTTCACGATCAATCTCCTGGAAAGAATGTTGCCGGACCCGGCAGGTATCGAGCTTGCGTCTGAGCTGATAATTTGCTTTATTTATGGTCACATGCCTAGGACGCAGACAGGTCGCTTTAAAAAGTAACACACACAAAATGCCTAGGACGCAGACAGGTCGCTTTAAAAAAGTAACACACACACACACACATTAACCCATACTCTGAGTATATGTCTAGCAGCCTTTTTAGGGACAAACATAGCCGACCCAGATCAGACGCTACAACAAGTTGCGTCTCATCTGTGTCTATACTGCAAAAATTACTGCTTACAATATAAACCTTGACGTGCACCTGTCCAAACTCATTCCAACTGTCTTATTTTGGTAATACATTATCGACCCACACTGCGTACTTTTAAACCCATTTTAAATGAATGGAATCCTCTATACCTAAAATCAGTATGGAATTAGTTCATTTTAAAATCAGGGATGTCAGGTTGTGGCTTTCACGAAATATTTGGCATAAATGGCTGAACCTTTTTGTAAGTATGCAGTGAAGGTCATAATCAGACGCCGCGATCTGTGGTATCTGATCTGGGTTTGTCCTGTTTGCAAGTTGCCAGGTTTGTGATTTTATGGTATAAATGGGCTGTAAACTGGGTTATATGAACTGAACTATTAAAAGATTAGACTTCTACACAGTTCATCTGTTAAAAATATTCCCCTAGTCCGTTTAAAAAAGGTGGTCTGTGAAGCAGTCTATAAGAAGATACCGCACGGCGTATTAATCGACTTTGTTAACACTGGGTACTATGTTCTCACTGGTGAGTAGGTCATATGCAGTAACACCGAAAGTAGTGCCGAAATCACTTCTCATTTCACTGGAGCTATGCTGCAACAGCTACGCTCCAAAAACAAGAATATATACGGTTTAGGGGTGGGGATCTGAATGGTTTCTTAGATAAATGGCAATTAATGAAGTGGAGGGGATGGGGCATGTCCCCGGCACATCCGGGGGAACCCCCAGGTTGGTGTCACTTAATGTGTCTTATCATAAGGAACAAGAATATATATGGTTTAGGGGTGGGGATCTGTAAGGTTTCTGAGATATAAGGCATTTTATGAAGTGGAGGGGGCGGGGCATGGCCCTGCCACAACCTACGGGACCCACATGTTGACATAAAAGTATATGGCTGAGAGAAGTATACTCAAGGAACGTTTCTATGAAAATTTTGTCAAAATATCTGCAAAGACTTGGTAGTTAATGACATTTTTTCAATTTTCCCCATTATAAGTCTATGGAAAATCTAAGTTGCCATAGCAACCAAACTAAAGAGCCGAATTTTATAAAAAACACCAAACCTGTAAAGGCAAATATGGTCAATATTTCCATAAACTCTCTGCCTCATAGAGCATACGGTTTCTGAGGAGATGATTGTTTAAGTATTTTTTTTTCTATTTTTTTCATTTTGGTTTCCATGGCAACCAATACAAATGAGCAGCAGCCCTAAATTCTTATGGCAGAGAAAGATTGTCTAAGGAACATTTCTTTGAAAGTTTTGTCAAAATATCTGCAGAGGCTTGGCAGTAAATGCCATTTTTTCAATATTCCCCATTATAAGTCTATGGGAACTCTAAGTTGCCATAGCAACCAAATTAATGAGCCGATTTTCATAAAAAAAACACAAACTTTCAATCCCCCGCACAAGGATGCTACAGATAAAATTTGGGACCGATCGGCTCAGTGGCTTCAGAGGAGAAGTCGTTTGAAAGTGTTGACGACGGACATACGACGCAGACGACGACGCAGACGACGACGACGACGGACAACTGCCTATCCTATAAGCTCCCCCGGAGCCTTCGGCTCTGGTTAGCTAAAAAATTGATATTGCTTTTATATCGGAACTGTTTGAAACATTTTGCGTGTATAAAATCGTATGTTAATTTGCGCTTCTTTTCACACCGAGGATAAAACACTTGAAGATATCCAACAGCAACTTTGCAAGATTACAAAACGTGTTACTGCGATTCTTGGTGAGGAACAAGAGATCACAATCCCCGTCTCAAAGTTGTATACGCTGGGCGGTTAGGAGTGGAATGTACCGCGTACAGAATCAAAGTAACAAATATTGTGCTTACATGCAGCGTTCTATTTTTTTTAGAAAATGACTGTGTTCTTTGAAACTGGCTTCTCTGAGTAACATTTCTTTCTACACAGACCAGAAACCCATCAAGTGAACAAGTCCGTGAAAAAGACACTTACACCCCACTTTATATATAGAAAAATCGGTGTACGGGGATATCTAGTATTTTACTTATTTCTGTAGAGTCTGTTCCACAACATACGTCGTGGGTACTCGTTAGAACTCATTGAGGCGGTTCTAACGAGCACTCACAACCTATGTTTGCTGTATAAATAAGAAACAAGTTACGGATTTTAATGAGGAAAGTGGCCATTTTGGAGACGTAAGAATGCACTATGTCGCACGGGTGTGTTATCGTAATGATTCTCGAAGACAATTCCTTTGAGGCATTGGATTTTATCTCCTGAGACTAAAGCAGTATGGATATTCCTTTGGTCAGTGGCATTACCTTTATATCAAACAGACGAACAGTCAGACAGAAATATCAAACATCGTTAGCGGGATAAATAAGTTCAGAATACTTAGATAATTTGGAAGCAAAGAATACACCAAATAAACGAAAATAGCAGACTCGGTTTTATTGAGTCTGTCCATGACCAGTACTGAAAAGTGCTACACCGGCCACGCCCTCTAGCACCGGCTTAAGCAGAACTCTATTTTCAAAATGATTCTAAATGAACTCAATGATCCCAAAGGACCAGAAAATATAATCTGCACTATGATGGAAAAGCCCATTTTGTGCTTTTACACCTCCGCGAATCTGTGACGTACCTGATGTCATTCAGGATTAAGGATTACACATACAGAATCAAGTTATTTGTTTCTGAGGATAAAGTAGTTTCACTCAAGCCGATCATCCATATTACAAAATACATCTGATTCATTTGTTATCATACTCATATCATACTCATTTGCAGTTGTAAAAACGAACGTTTCTGCTACTTACTTGGTTTTGTTGTAGGGTTTCCTTAGATCCTTCAACCCATCGATAGCGTTATGATTAAGTTTGTTCAATACATTCTTAAAATACTCATTTTTGTCAATAGTAACCTGCAAATATGTGGTGTTATTAGACCAAAATACATGTTAAATATCGAATACGTATTACATAAACAACGTGTTCTTGTAATCAACCTACAGGTTTGTTTTACAAATAGCATTCATTACCATGGGTAGTGAGGCAAAATAATTTCCATTCTTCTAACGTACACAACGGCGAAACTCATATATACGGTAACCACATTGCAAGATTGCTATATCAGTTGCATATTAGTTTGACATGACAGAACTATCATTTGCACATATCACTGGAACATCCTATTAACAAAAAGGTAAACCAAGTCAGCCGATCATCTGAATCCAACTGTAACACGAACAAAGCTTTGGTGTTAGCTATATTACCATTTGTCCGCTTTCAAAAGCTTGTGTTTAAGGCAGTTTGCCGAATCATCTTGTGGACTTTGCGAATTTGACACATACTGAAACACTTGAACTGACATACCTGCAACTACTACTGGCCGTCCTAAGGCGATGGTTCTAATGTTGTTTATTTAAAATGCAACTTTCTCGGATTTTCTGACGGGGCTCTTCATGTTGTTTGTCCTATGGGTGTGTATTATTATATAGTAAATACATGGTTAGTGTCTTTAATAATAAAATATATTCGCTGAGCCTTAGACAATTTTATAGGGGCGAGCTTTAGCGAGCCCCTATAAAATTGTCGGGGCGAACCGATTATATTTTATTATTAAAGACACTAACCATGTATTTACTTTATACCGCAATTCAAAACAATCGAGGGGTTTTGCAATAATTTAGCAAAGGGGGTCTTTCAAGGTATAGGAAATTTGCATTGGTTTCTGCCCACTCTTGGATTTTGATGAACTTATGCACACTAATTGCCTTGGGTATAACCATTATAATTACGATGCATTCACTTTTAAATTTTATTTCCGTAGTATATTTATTACACATATTATGAGGTCTCTATCACAACATAGAGTACTCTCATATAAACTTGTCTACAGTATTCAGAGTGTCACATATCTAATGCTGCTATGTTTTATGAATTTAAGCCATAATTTGTGAGTTAGTTGAAACTATGAAGGACCTCATATGTCTAGTAATAGTGGCTGGGCATTCAGTTTTCTTTGATGGTGTCACCAAATTTCGGCTCCTATTTTTCTTTTCATTAAAATTTTACATGCATTTTTACCATGTTCCAATTTTTGTCAAGACATCATTTTAGCATAAAAACTACCCACATATCTTAGAAACATGTTGATGAATTTTAATGGGAATTGAGGACCGGTAACATTGTGCTTTAACAGACTGAATACCGATAGTCCTGATTCAGCAAAATGTGAAATTATATGATTATCATGTTTTGGTCATGCTGTTTAATAATACTTTACTATTGCATTCAATGTGGATGGCTATAGTATAGTATGGTTTGTGTAAGTAGTCCATAGCATAATTATAAGTATTATTTCAAAAAATCCATTTCGGTAAATTCGCCCCCTATGGAACAAACTATTTTGTCTACAGAACTATACCGCAAAGGTTTTGATGACAAACATCATCAAACGCACCCATGTAATCATGTGCACAGTTTTCTTTCTGTCTTTCTTGTCTAATTTGGTAATGGTGCTAAGGTGATGTTTAGATTTAACATTCAAATCAACAACATACCAGTCACTTTAGATGTTGCTTCAGATTTTGTGAGATTTGTTATCCCACTCGAGATAAATGACTCTCAAGTCAAACTGTTGTTTGTTTATTTAACCCTAACTGTCCATTTAAAAAGAAAGTTTTACTCTAGGGAAAATCAATAACACTTGAGATTACTTTTCCTGGATATTAAGTTTTCAGAATTTGTATCTGCATAGGCAATAGCCAATCTATCTTTTTTGTATAGCCCCTATTAACGAAATCAAACGGCTTTCCGAAGCTGTATTCCAAAGCTATTTGAATTTGCTTTTAGAATTCACATGGTCGTACATTTGTCATTGTCCAAAACTTATGTGATCATGATCGTGTTGTCTATATATTTGTATAGGTCTTTCACTTCATTTCCCTATCTCATCAGTTGTTGCAGTAATTACAAAGCACATTATGTAAGATGTCAAGAAGCATTTAAACTGTTGATAATAATTATTCAATCTGTGAGTAGTTATCGCATTACTCATAGGATTTTAAATTATTTTCAGTAAATACATTGTGATGCTTTTTTCTGTTCAAACACTGCAATGCTCTTTCTAAGCTGAGAGATACATAGCACAGAAATGTACTTGTAATTATAAATGAACAAAAAGCAAGCAAGAACAGTGCTTAAAAAAACAGTGAACTTGCATTCAGCAGAAACATTCAAGAAGTGGTTGAAAGTTTTAAAACCAGAAAAAAAAATACTAAAAGCTCTCTTCAGATAAATTAACCACTATATTGACAAAGTAAGTAGAAAAAAGACACTAAAGAAACGTCAACAATTACAATACCAATGCAGAAAAGAGACATTTATGTATGTGTACTAAAAGGAAGGAAACTGTTTCTCTCCTGTCTAATAGCAAAATTTCTCTAGGTCATGGAACCGCTTTGTTTACACCAAATATTCTGCGCCTCATCCATCAATGATATCTTTTGCAACAGAAACTCAATGTCAGTGACATTTCGATTTTTGGAAATACTAACCAATAATTACTGTAACTTTTTTGTTAGGATACTAATCCAGTGTTCATAAAGACAGAGTATATCTAAGGCTTAATCTGGCCATGGTTTTATCAACAGAACTATTTTTACTAGTTACAACAAACCACTGACCATTGCATCCTTGCATACCAGCTTGGTATGGAAATGAAAATAATGGATCTCCTTGCCTTACACCTATTTGAGTAGCATGACTTATGCAAAGTCATTAAATACAGTTTCACATGTTCACAATAATTTTGCTGATAATAAAAAAGCAATATATGTTGTTAAGCCTAATTTGTTGATTAGAATACCTTTTGATTTATTGTTTTACTATCTACTATTTTGGATAGACCATAGTGTATAAATGAAAGGAAATATATCAGAAATTCATGATATTTTAATAGTTTCTAAGCTAGATCAGCTCAATATGTATTCATTTGGATTTGTATAATCTCATTTTTATTACGTAAGTGTTACGAATTGCCTTATTGTAAGGTTCTTGGATGATTTCAATAAAATAGTAATTTTTTGCAGAAACGACTTACATCCATTAAAGGTGTAAAACTACAGTCTTACCGGTTTCGGATTTTCATGAAATTTGGCATAGCTAAGGAAGATACATATGGCAAGTTTTCCTAGCAAAATGAAATCTTGACAAAGACTAGAACATAGTTATCTTAGGGATTGAATTTTAATAATTTTTTAAAATTTTAATTAAAAAATGAGATTTTTGATAATTATTTTATCAGAAAATGTTAACTTTAATTAATTCAAAAGGTTTTTTAGTATCAAAGGAATGCCTATGGAGTTCTGCATTCAATCCAGTTCACAGATCTTGAAACTAAATAAAACATAAGATTTAAGACGCACTTATTTAGAGACAGACACCAACTCATGGAGGGAGTCAGTTAGAGTGGCCTCCTGAGTCCTACTTTGATTTATATAATTTATTAAATACATTTTTATAGGTTGTATATGCTAGGTTATTAATATGCAAAGTTTAAAGAAAAAACATGCATGGGCACAAATGAAAGACCCCCTTTAAACAAAAAGGACAACAGACAGTGCGGCATGTTAAACGACACTCAGTGCCATGGCGCGCACACGTAGTATAACGTGACGTCAACGAGTGCAAAGTTTCTGACGTCACCGCGCCACAAAGACGTAGGGAACAACATGAACGCTCGAATAAAAGTTTCTCAGCGCTTTACTTTCTGTACGAAAATCTGCAAATAAATAGTTTATTTTAGATTTAAAAATTATTTTCGCGGTTAAGGAGCAACTGCAGTTGCAGTGCGCAGTTATTCCAACGGGTCATTCAAACCAGGAAAAGTCGAGAAGATAAGAATTTAGCTGAAATTTCTTTACATCTGTTTAAATAAATATCGCAAGCATTTTAACTTGCAGTTTTTGGTTGTTTTCCCACGTATAAAAGGTTGCATGTTATTGTTTACACTGGTAAATTAGGGACCTGAAAAGTTGGTCCCGTCTATAAACGGTTACTAGACGTATTATAGGTCAGGAGAAGGTAGTATAGGCCACTACCGATTATAGCGTGCAGTAATTCGACCCCCGTTATTAGGTTACTAGAATGCCTGATTGCGGTATAAAAGTATTTATTTAATTCCTGTAGCAGCTTGATCACCTCTTGTAAGGAAGAGGGAGCTAGTTGCTGTTTTGTTTGTGGTTCACTTTTAATTTTGTGTTTTCCTCATTGTAAGTTACTCTTCCTCTCCTCTTGGTGCCATTGACTGGCTTTGTGGGAAAGTAACTGTTCTTATGGCCTTCCTTTGTTTAAGTTTCCATTATGGTCTTGTCGCTTCACGTTTGTGTTTTTTTCCTTTGGTGTCTTTGATGGGTGGAGTAAGTAAATTGTATCGATTCCTGATCTTTGTTTTACTTCTACTTTAATCTTTGATTGCGGCTTCTCCTGCGCACCTATTTCTATACTATGTTACTATAATACTCATGAAACATCAAAGTAACCTCTGGAATTTAGAAAAGGAAAAACAAGAAACAAGAGGTGTGGCATCAAAGGCAAAATGCATAGAGACATATGCAGCATATTTGCTGACTTTCGTCGGTATTTGTCGACTGCAATCTCGAGACAATATGTACCGCTACACTGTTTGATCGAATTATAAAGTCTAGCTTGATCAAGTGCAACTAATAGCCATAAACAAGAGCTGTGACCAATCCCCCCCCGTGGGAGCCAATATCTGAGTTTTTCGCAAAATTTTAAGGGGAGATAATTCAACCAAAAAATGACAACAGGTTTATGGCCTTTGGGCAGAATGTAGCCCTTGTGATGGTGAATAAATGTGTGAAATTTCAAGGGGCTAGGTCAAATGCTTTTGAAGTTATGATCAAGGAAAACGTTTTTGTGACGGACAGACAGACAAACAAACAGACAGACATGGCAAATACTATATGCCCCCCCCCCAAATCAAAGATTCTCGGGGAAGGGGGTGGGCATAACAATCCAGAAAATGAACATTACTCTGTTAATATTTGGTGAACTGTAAAATAGAAGTGAAGGCAATGAGCAGGATACAACTAACCCACAGTTCCCATTAGAGACACCAAAGGGAAAGAAGCACAGACATGAAACAACCAGAGCCTAATAGAAACATCAAAAGCGGAAAGCGGAAAGCCAAACCGACAGTTACTTTCCCACAAAATGGCCAATTAACTATCCAAAACAAATTAATATAAGCGATACACACACTCAAAGACAAACCATAACAAAAAAACCGCGCCAGAAGCACCGCCTTGGAACGGTTGGTGAAGAAGTTCTACTCGAGGGATTAAATCGATTTTACGCGGCCACAATCTTCACAAACTTCGACGTTATTTCCGTCGCGATTTAGACAAATAATTAGTTTGTTTGATTTGAGGTTTAACGTCCCCGTCAACACTGTATAGGTCATTTTTGAGACGTTGCTTCCAATTTTGTGGGACATTTACAAGACATTGAGATGAAATGACATCTCAAGCCCTGTCACCCAATGAGACCAATAGGGAGAATAAGCATGGACGTTGCGACTAGCGCCGCTGTTGTTAACCAGTACTCGTGTGCGGTCGGTTTCAGCTCTGCGCGGAAGCATCATGCAGCCCATCGATTTCTTTAAGCCCCGCAGGGCCTCCTCACTCATCAGTGCAACATCTCCGTGAACACAAATATCAAACAAAAACAGAGATTAACCAACGGTGAGAGCTCGACAGAAGGAACCAGCGAAATGCTGGAGCAACAGAAGACCAACAGTTAGACTACGATGGACCCGACCAGCGACAGAGCATCAGGCACCAACCGACATTACATAAAATAAGATACTATCTAATTCTCCGTAAGTCTTTACGCTTGAACCGTCAACGAATTTGAGGCCTGACCCACCGGCGTGCAATTAAAGAGGGAAGCAAAGTTGTCAACCGTGATTGGGTTAACTACCATGCATGCAGTCTGCCGTATAACATTAATGATTTACCTTATCTTTTTATATCGAAGAAGATTTTACGAAATAGGGTGCTGAAGTCATTGCATTTATATATGTTGTCTAAATTTATATACTAAGTTACCATACAATACTTGTTCCGATAGACCTTGTTGCAGAAGAGATTTAAGTCCAGCAACGAATTTTGAAATTAAATCGGAATGACCTCAATAAAATTGTGAAAAGGCTCTGTGTTAGTTATGATACAGATAACCCCGATTAAGAAGTTTAGCAGTTAACAATTTATTACGAGTGTTGAAGTCAGTAACATGACTAGAAACTCTGGCAAATCGAATTAATTGCAAAATATAAATGCCATAGGATACCGCATGAGAAACTTCAACGTCAAAGAAAGGAAACTTTACAATCCCAAAATCAAAGTCACCACGTTTACTTTTGCAAGAAACAAACCCATCTACAATAGATAGAAGTAAATAAAAAAAACAGTGTCTCGGTATCAGAGGAATTTGCGTTATTTCACTGAGGTTCTGGGGGTAAATTTGACTGATCAAACCATCGAAATAGGTATTGTAAATGTTTAATAAATCATCCAATCTGGAAGTCGAGCTTTAGGCTTAAATGATTTCAGATTGGTTTTCAACGGTAAAGGACATCATGAAGTCTCTTTCATAACAAAACAAGAACAGATCAGCCACAAGGGCGCGCAATTTGTACCCATCGGAATACTCTAGAACCTGTCTGAATAACTTAGTAACAAATATTATATGCAAACACCGCCAAGCAGAAATGCGAGGGTCTCACACACTTTCTGACATGACCAAAAAGCATAAGTTTTATGCTCTTCATAAGTGAAAAAACATTTCTTACACCACACGCAAGATAAAGGGAGTCTTCCATATGAAATGTCCATTCAATTAAATCATTCAGTTTTTCTTTTGTTATATAAGAGTGTGAGGAAGTGTAGTGTAAAGTGTGGAAAAATCTTAAGTATAGAGACTTGAAGCACGAAAACGCCTTGACTTCAATTCACACTAAACCGCATTAGACTCCCTTATAGACCAAAACCAGCCCCCGTCCATAGGGGCTTGAAGAAATATATTGGCTGCATGATGCTTCCACGCAGAGCTGAATCCGGCCCGCACACTAGTACTGGTAAACCGCTTAGAGGATCTCAGCCTGTCCAGGAACCGCGGTGCGAGGCGGACTGTCCATGGTTATAAACCCTATTGGTTTCATTGGGCGACAGGACTTGAGATGTTATTTCATCTCAATATCGGGTAAAAGTCCCACATCATTGGAAGCAACGTCTCCAAAATGACCTTTACAGTGTTGACGGGGACGTTAAACCTAAAATCAAACAAACAATGGACCAAAATAGATTTCTCCCTGATCTTTCAAAAACTTTGTCGCAATTTTTGGTCACATTTACGGCAGTAAAACATGAAGTTTATAATTTGGCGAGTTAAGTGGCGGCATACGAGCTTGACTTTGCAATAAACCGTGCTTTGTTTGGTCTTCTATGAAGCCTTAGCAACCATCACAACGCAGGAGGCCCGTCCGGCCCCTGCAACACACAAAGCAAACCTGGCGGCCGAATGACAAAGGTGGTCTTCAACTGAAGGCTTCCCTACAGTCAAATGCCGCAGCCCACAGGCCCCAGTACCACCAAGCTCTTGCTGAAGAGTGTCAACATAGTGGAGCCGTCAAACTACGACCACACTGCCAGCGGCCCTATCCGCCAGAGCCAAAACAAACCTTCTATGAAAAATCTTGAATACCTAGTTTAAGGTGACGTAAAGGCGTCTTAGTTTTAGGAGGTAATAAGTTCGTTTTTGAGAGGGGAATGAAACACGTTTGTTCACTACTTTCGGAATGCTAAGATTCCACTCCCCGAGAGCTCTACGCTCAGCATACTCTCACCCACACCATCTACCAACAAGCCCATACCAAGGCAGCAGCAACCCCAATCCCCACACTTATTGAAATCAGTTTTATAAGGTATATTATGGCGGCCATCTTTGATATCTGAAAGGAACAAATTTTGAAAATCCGAATCTCCATGCCACCCTGATGCCTCCCATCAAGTTTCGGGTCACTTCGACCTTTGGTTCAGGAGAATTTCAAGATGGCAGCCATGGTGGCCATCCTGGATTTATATACGGAAAGGTTTTAGCAAATCTGAATCTCCAAGTCGTCCCGATGTATCCCATCAAGTTTCAGCTCAGTTCCATCTTTGGTTCAGGAGGAGATGTCTGGTGACCATCTCGGATATCTGAATGGAACGACTTCCAAAGGATACCCCTTTTATAGAACATTTAGGAAATCTGAATCTCCATATCACCCCGATGCCTCCTATCATGTTTCAGCTCAATTCGACCTTTGGTTCGGGAGGAGATGTCGTTTGAAGCATTTTAAGATGGCCGCCACGACGGCCATCTTGGATATCGGAACGGAACGATTTTAGCAAATCTGAATCTCCATGTGACCGCGATGCCTCCCATCAAGTTTCAGCTCTGTTCGACCTTTGGTTCAGGCGGATATGTCGTTAGAAGGATTTCAAGATGGCCGTCATGGTGGCCATCTTGGATATCAGACCGATAAAGATTTTAGCAAAGTAGAAGTAAAACAAAGATCAGGAATCGATACAATTAACCCACCCCACCCACCAAAGACACCAAAGGGAAAGAAACACAAACATCAAGCGACCAGACCATAATGGATACACAAACAAAAGAAGGCCACAAGGACAGTTACTTTCCCACAAAATGGCCATATGACCATCCAAAATAAAAAGAGACGAGTGATACACACAGCAAGTAACAAACAACAACATAAATGAATCGCCACAGAAGAACCGCCTTGGAACGGTCAGTGGAAATATTTCCACTGGGGCTCTTAAGTCGATTTTACGTGGCCACAATCCTCGCCCTTACTTCAGTCGCGATTTAGACAAATAATTTGTTGTCCGCATGAAGGCCTCATCAGTGCAACATCTCCTTGAACACAAATAATCAAAGAACTACAGAGGTGAGACAACGGTGAGGACTCGACAGCAAGAAACCACTGAAATGCTGGAGCAAAAGAAAACCAACAGTTAAACTCCAATGGTCCCGACCAGAGACAGAATCAGAAATCTGAATTTCCATGTCATCCCGATGCCTGAAATCAAGTTTCAGTTCTGTTTGACCTTTTCTTCAAAAATGTCGTTTGGTGAATTTCAAGATGGCCGCCATGGCGAATCTGAATTTCCATCTCACCCCGATGCATCCTATTAAGTTTGAGCTCGATTCAACCATTGGTTCAGGAGGAGATGTCGGTTTGTGAGTTTCAAGATGGCCGCCATGGCAATATTGGATAACTGAATGCAACGATTTTAGCCATCTTGGATATATGAACAGAAAGGTTTAAGTAAATCGGAATCTCCAAGTCACTCCGATGCATCCAATCAAGTTTCAACTCAGTTGGACCTTTGATTTTGGAGGAGATGTCGTTTGGTGAATTTCAAGATGGCCGCCATGGCGACCATTTTGGATATCTGAAGAAACGATTTTAGCAAAAATGAATTTCCATATAACCCCGGTGCCTCCTGTGATGTTTCAGCTCAATTCGACCTTTGGATCAGGAGGTGATGTCGTTTGAAAATTCCAAGATGGCCCCATTGGCGACTATCTTTGATATCGGAACGGATCGATTTTACTAAATCTGAATCTCCATGTCACCCCCATGCCTCCCATCAAGATTCAGCTAAATTCGACCCTTGGATTGGGAGAAGATGTCGTTGGAATATTTCATGCTGGCCGCTATGGCGGCCATCTGGGATATCTGAACGGTACGAATTTTGAAAATCTGAATCTCCATGTCACCCCATGCCTCCCATCAAGATTCAGCTCAATTCGACCCTTGGATTGGGAGAAGATGTCGTTGGAAGCATTTCATGCTGGCCGCTATGGCGGCCATCTGGGATATCTGAACGGTACGAATTTTGAAAATCTGAATCTCCATGTCACCCCGATGCCTCCCATCAAGTTTCAGCTCAGTTCAACCTTTAACGCGGGAGAGCATGTAGTTTGAATACATTCAAGATGGTCGTCATGACGGCCATTTTGGAAATCGGAACGGAACGATTATAGCAAATCTGAATCTCCATGTCGCCCCGATTCATCAAGTCAAGTTTTAGCTCATTTTGACCTTTGGGTCAGAAAGAAATGTCGACTGGTGAATTTTAAGCTGGTCGCCATGACGGCCATCTTGGGTATCGGAACCTAACGATTAAAGCAAACCTGAATCTCCATGTCGCCCCGATTCCTCAAAATTCAAGTTTTAGCTCAGTTCAACCTTTGGTTCAGGAGGAAATATTGTTTGGTGAATTTTAAGCTGGCTCACATGACGGCCATCTTGGATATCGGAACGGAACGATTTTAGCAAATCTGAATCTCCATATCACCCCGATGACTCCAATCAAGTTTCAGCTCTGTTCGACCTTTGGTTCAGGAGGAGATGTCATGGCAGCCATCTTGGATATCTGAATGAAACAGATTTAGCAAATCTGAATCTCCATATCACCCTGATGCATCATATTAAGTTTGAGCTCAATTCAACCTTTGGTTCAGGAGGAGATATCGGTTTGTGAGTTTCAAGTCGGCCGCCATGGCAATATTGGATATCTGAATGCAACGATTTTATCCATCTTGGATATTAAACAGAAAGGTTTAAGTAAATCGGAATCTCCAAGTCATCCCGATGCATCCAATCAAGTTTAAGCTCAGTTGGACCTTTGATTCAGAAGGAGATGTCGTTTGGTGAATTTAAAGATGGCCGCCATGGCGACCATCTTGTATATCTGAATGTAACGATTTTAGCAAAAATGAATCTCCATATCACCCCGGTGCCTCCTGTCATGTTTCAGCTCAACTCGACCTTTGGATCACGAGGAGATGTCGCTAGAAAATTTCAAGATGGCCCCTATGGCGGCCATCTTGGATATCGGAACGGAGTCTAACTGTTGGTTTTCTTTTGCTCCAGCAATTCTGTTGTTGTATGCTGTCGAGTCCTCAACCTTGTTTCATCTCTGTGGTTATTTTATTTGTATGTTCTCGGAGATGTTACACTGATGAGTTAGGAAGCTTTCATGCGGACTAAACAAAATTAATGTATACGCGACAGAGGTAAGGGCGAGAATTATGGCCATGTATAATCGATTTAAGCCCCCCCCCCCAGTGGAATTCTTTCCACTGACCGTTCCACGGCGGTTCTTCTGTGGCGGCCATCTGGGATATCTCAACGGAACGAATTTTGAAAATCTGAATCTCAATGCCACCCCGATGCCTCCCATCAAGTTTCAGCTCAGTTTGACCTTTGACACGGGAGATGTAGTTTGAATACATTCAAGATGGTCGCCATGACGGCCATTTTGGATATCGGAACGGAACGATTATAGCAAATCTGAATCTCCATGTCGCCCCGATTCCTCAAATGAAGTTTTAGCTCAGTTCAACCTTTGGGTCAGGAGGAGATGTTGATTGGTGAATTTTAAGCTGGTCGCCATGACGGCCATCTTGGATATCAGAACAGAACGATTTTAGCAAAGCTGAATCTCCATATCACCCAGATGCCTCCCATCAAATACTCAATTTGACCCTTGGTTTGGGTTGAGGTGTCGTTTGAAGTATTTCAAGATGGCCGCCATATCCTGAATATCTGAACGGAATGATTTTTGAAAATCTGAATCTCCAAATCAACTCGATGCCTCCCGTTAAGGTTCAGCTCAATTCGAACTTTGGTTCTGGAGGTGATGTCGTTTGAAGAATTTCAAGATGGCCATCATGACGGCAATCTTAAGTATCGGAACGGAACGATTTTGTTTCAGCTCAATTCGACCTTTGGTTCTTGGGGAGATGTCGTTTGAAGTATTTCAAGATGGCCGTTATTATTTCGAAAACACGCCTATACAAATACATTGTAAGTTTTACCGCCAGAAAACGAAAATTTCAAGATCAAAAATTAGAAATACTTTTCTTATTTCTGCTCAACTATAGATTGTTGTTACTCGTTAGAACCGCCTCATCCAGTCGGTTCTAGGCAGTGCCCTCAATCTATATTGTAGAACAAAAATAAAAAAAAATCAAGATGAAAAATTAGAAAATCTTTTCTTATTTCTGCTCAACTATAGATTGTTGTTACTCGTTTGAACCGCCTCATCCAGTCGGTTCTAGGTGGTACTTTAAATCTATATTTTAAAACAGAAATAAAAAAAAAAAAATTTACTCCTGTAAACCCCAGGTTTACTTTATAAAAGTGGGTTTCAAGGTGGTCAAAATTGTATGTGCGTGTTTTCGTGATGTTGTGGCCATCTTTGATATCGGTACAGAAGGATTTTAGCAAATCTGAATCTCCATGTCTAAATCGCGACGGAAGTAAGGGCGAGGGTTACTGCCGCGTAAAATCTATTTAAGATCCACAGTGGAATTCGTTTCACTGTCCGTGCCACGGTTCTTCTGTCGTGGTTTGTTTTAGTATGGTTTGTCTTTGTGTTCGTGTATCGCTTGCATGTTTTTCTTTTGGATAGCCAATTGGTCATTTTCTGGGAAAGTAACTGTCTTTTCGGCTTTCCGCTATTGATGTTTCTTTGTTTGTGTATCTTTCCCTTTGGTGTCTCTAATTGGAGCTGTGGGTTAATTGTATCGATTCCTGATCGTTGCCTTTACTTCTATTTTAAAAGTATCATTTAAGTATATATAGTACTCAAAACATACAAAACTTTACTTACATTTTCGAAAAGATCATTCAGATGGTCTGTGTCCAATACTGTGTCAGGATACCCTATCCAGTTCCGTATCGCTTCCGCCTGTAAAGAAGTTTTTGTTTTTGTAAAATTACAAGATACACGCAAGCATCTTAAAGGGTGGCTTTTTTTTCAAACTTATTTTGTCTCCCTACAAATTGGCGTCATGTGTTTTCTTTAAGAGGGTGCTGCCACTTTTTTAAAGCTATACGTCGTTTTGGGAGAGCATATCCATGTCTTAATATGGTGTCATATTGCGCTAACTACAATTTCTGAGATGAAATTCGACAGCATTACTATTATTGCTGCTCGAAAGATACACCAAGTCAGAACTGCCTCAATGATTTGTTTCAAACGAGTTCCCGCAATATGTGTTTTCAGAAGAAACAAATGTTTAAGTTTGTTTTTCATATTGAAACCAAAAATTATATATAAAATTATATATAGTAATTGTGACTCCATTTTGGGTCATAATGACAGAAATACATAGTTTGCTTCATAAGGCGTCAATAGTCATTATCGACATAGGCCATATCAAAATGTTTGCGAATAACCTTCTATCGCATTCGATAGCATTCATATACTCTGGCAAAAAGTATCAATACCAACTTCCCGGTAAATTCCAGTAGCTATCCCATAGCTATTCAGCTAAAGATTGCTGTAGACATGCTAATCGGACGTTTAGCTTCAAAACGCAAAAAGTTCCACTTGCCCACACTATTCTGCACAATTGTTGCTTTGCAATATGTGCCTACAAAGGTGTTGCAAGGAATTTTGCATTGCGAATATGCAGATGATCTCTTTTGTATCCGAGATGAAAGTCCATGTTCATTGAGCATCGAAACTCACATTACCTTTACAAAATCTCATGATGCTGCACTAAAATCAAGGCTTTCATTTCTGAAATTCTCAAATTATCTCCCTTGCAATCAAACATATAGTAATTTTAAAACTGTCGTTATATCTATTCATGTCATTCAATGTTTGCAATTTCTTTAAAAAGCACTTTGTGGCTACCATTACTGTTAATCATAATGGAAAGTAATGTAGGAAATTCATGCAGCATTTAGCACTACCGTTTGCAACTTGAAAGCAGCATTTTGCAAATAACTTCAAAGAATCGGAGACCTATAAGTGATAGCCAATTTCTTTAAGCAAAGGGAACTACAGTTCCAAATCTTTGTGAATAGACACAAAAGGTTACATGAATCAAATGTTAGAAATTTTGTGCTAAGTGTAATTTTATGGTGTTAAATCTTGGCATTTGTAGTTATTTATTCTGCGAAATTGTCACAGGGATCCCTTGGTTGTTTAAAACAATAGCACAGGCTGGCGAGTTTACACAAACAAAAACAATTTGTGATTTTGCATGGAGAAAGAAATCCTCTAACCGAAGCAAAACAAAGTTTGTGTATATTTTATTTGTAGTAACCATGGCAACAGAAGCAATTTGATGTATAGGAACTTTTTTGACTGAGTATATAATACTTGTATCTAAATATTTTCATAATACATTCATATAAAGTTGATACGATCCCAACATACATTCAGTTGATTCGATATACAACATACTATCATATAAAGCTGACCCCTATCCCGCCCATTGGGGCTTTGGGAAATAGATTGGGCTGCATGATGCTTCCACAAAGAGCTGAAACCGAGCGCACATGATTCTGATAAACCGCTTAGAGGGTCTATACCGGCAAAGGAAAAGTGGTACGAGTCAGACTGTTCATGCATAGTATTGCAATGTATAGTATTGTCATTCAATAAATACTGTTTAAACCAACTATAATTGGCTTGAGTCCCTGGTGCTGCTTACAAAGCTTCATGGTAATCGGCCAGCTTATTCCAAGAAGATGTTTTATTTGAAGATTTTTACCTAATATAAGTATGCCGGCCATGTTGGTCATTTGCCTAGCACCTTATGAACAGGATTTTCGTTCCCTTATCCCATGTATGTACCATATGGAATTTGATATTAATCGACTGAGTGGTTTCAGAGGAGAAGATGCTTGAAAAGTTGACAGACGACAGACAACGGACAAAACAGACAACGGGGCCTTGTGATACTAAAAGCTCACCACTTAGCCTGTAGCTCAGGTGGACTAATGAACGTCAGCATAGTTATTTTTATTGAATTATTGAAATTGATATGAAGTCCCGATTTGATTACCTTTTCCCTCGCAAGTTGTTTTGTATGTTCATCCATCCAATCTAAATCATTCAGAAGCTCGTTGAAAGCAGCGCGAATTTCTCCTATCATCTCAAGAGCCTTGCAAAATGAAAACAAAAGAATACATAAAATAAACGAGAATAATGGAAAGCAATGGTATATCATATAGATTTGATGCAATGAAAAGATATAACAAATGAGAATAATCGAATACAAACGCATATCATGTCCATATAATATAATGATGAGTTTTCCATAAACCCGTATAATATAATGAGGGAATATTTCAAGAGACATTGTTTCTTAGTAGATGGATTGATATTCTATTTATCAAATGCCAATGACGACCCAAATTTAAGATTGTATACTCAAAAACATCGTAACTCAGTATCATGACAAAAATTGTCATATTGGGATACAGAAAACGCAATTCAATTCGCCAATTCGAAAGAAATACTTTCGGCCATTATTGTTTAAAGAAATTCATAAAATTAATATATATCCGGTTGTAAGACTTGCAGAACTAGGTCATGTAGAAATCGAAACATCCATTACAAGAGACTGATGTTTCACCATACCCTATGGCAAAAACCAGTCTTGCGATTCAAAGGGTCACTTTGCTATTCAGTCTTAATGCGATGGTTTTGATTTTGACATTGTAAATTTTACCATTCTAATTTTATGTATTGTTGGTTGGTGCCCGATCCACTGTCTCTTGGCGGGGCCTTTGGAGTCTACCTGTTGGTTTCTTTTGCTCCAGCATTTCAGTGGTGTCTTGTTGTCGAGTCCTCCCCGTTGGTTCATCTCTGTGGCTGATTGATTTTTGTGTTCACGGATATATTGCACGGATGAGTTAGGAGGCCTTCATGCAGACTGAACAAACTATTTGTCTAAATCGCGACGGAAGTAAGGGTGAGGATTGTGGCCATGTAAAATCGATTTAAGCCCTCCAGTGGAATACGTGTCACTGACCGATCAACGGCGGTACGTCTCTCTTGGTGTATTTTTGTTATTGCTTGTCTTTGAGTGTGTGTATCGCTTATACTTTTTTGCTTTGGAGAGCCAATTTGCCATTTTGTGGGAAAGTAACTGTCCTTTTTGCTTTCCACTAGTGATGTTTCTATTAGGGTCTAATTTTTTCATAATAATGTTTCTTTCCCTGGGTGTATCTGGTGGGAACTGTGGGTTAATTATCCTGATCATTGCCTTCACTTCTATTTTGGATGATGGTGTTCTTCGTGCGGCATCATATGGTGTTTATATTTCGCAATTTATTCGATTTGCCAGAGTGTCTAGTCATTCAACTGACTTCAAAACTCGCAATAAATTGTTATCACTATCATAAACTATGCAACATAAAATAGAAACATAAAAACAAGAAACAACTAGACCACATGCGATATACACACTCAAAGACAAACCATAACAAAAATAAACCGCGACAGAAGAACCACCTTTGAACGGCCAGTGAAACGATTTCCACTGGGGGGGACACAAATCGATTTTACGTGGCCACAATCCTTGCCCTTATTTCCGTCGCGATGTAGACAAATTTGTTCAGTCCGCATGAAGCCCTCCTAACCCATCAGTGCAACATAAATACAACGAAGCAATCGAACACACAGTCCTGAGCGCTTTGGATAACAAATATTCTAAACCATTATTCTAAACCATGAAATAATATAGTTTCAAAGTATATTATATAGGTGTGCGCTATCCTAAATAAAGTAGAATGGGAGGCAATGATCAGGAATCGATACAATCAACCCGCAGCTCCCATCAGAGACACCAAAGGGAAATAGTAACAAACATGAAACAACAGACATAGTGGAAACATCAACAGCGGAAAGCCAAAATGACAGTTACTTTCCCACAAAATGGCCAATAGGCTTTCAACCATAGTGCAGTTTATATTTTACTTTTGGTCCTTTGAGATCAGCGTGAATATTCTGAGAAATCGGAAATAAATTATTGGTTTAGACTCATATTCTAGACAGGTTTTTAATTATTTGGACCCCATTTTGATTTATATCAGTCTTTGAATCGACTGCCTATTCGAAATTCGCAAAATTGCAGTATGTTTCCTCTGGCTTTCTTTGCCGGATCATTACAGGGTCACTGATGAGGCTTTATTAGCCGAAACTACGTAGTATGACCCATCTTCTTTCTTATGAATGCTTTCATTGCTCTTAAAGGAACTCATTTTTTATTTTAATTTCCAAAATAAAATAATATAAGCGACACAAACACCTTAAGATAAACCATAACAAAAATAAACCGCGACAGAAGAACCGTCTTGGAACGGTCAGTGGAAACGAATTCCACTGGGGGGGCATAAATCGATTTTACGTTGCCACAATCCTCGACCTTACTTCCGTCGCGATTTAGACAAATATTTTGTTCAGTTCGCATGAATTCCTCCTAACTCATCAGTGTAACATCTCCGTGAACAAACAACGATAGAGATGAAACAACGGTGAGGACTCGACAGCAAGAAACCACTTAAATGCTGGAGCAAAAGAAAACCAACAGTTAGACTCCTACTGGCCTGACCAGAGATAGAGCATCAGGTACCAACCAACATTTCCTTGAATTGGATATCTCTAATTCTCAATAAGCCTTTACGCTTGAACCGTCATAGAGTCTGAGGCCTGACCCACCGGCGTGCAATTAAAGAGGGAAGCAAAGTTGTCAACCGTGATTGGGTTAACTACCATGCATGAGGTCTGTCGTATAACATTTGTGTTGTACCCAATCTAATCCAATATCGAAGAATGTTTTAACGAAATTGGGTGCTGAAGTCATTGCGGTTATATATTTTTCTGAATTTATATACTAAGTCACCATAAAATTCTGGTTCCGATAGACCTTATTGCAGAAGAGATTTAAGTCGAATATTGAATTAGCTGAAGAGATAGCTATAGTAGATGAACATATTTGTCATTCAGCCACCAAGTTTGCTTTGTGTGTTGCAGAAGGCCAAGACAAGCTTCCTACGCTATACTGGTTGCCTAAACTTCATAAAAGACCTAACAAAGCACGGTTTATTGCGAATTCTAGCTCTTGCACTACCACTTAACTTTCTGAATTATTAACTTCCTGTCTTACTGCTATTAAAACGCACGCGATTAAATATTGTGATAAAATCTTTGACAGATCAGGCAGAAATCTGTTTTGGTCTATTAAAAATTCGAATGAGGTTTAAAATAAATTGAAATCCAGACGGTTTCGTGCTTCAAGTCTGTCTCCTTACGATTTTTTCCACTCTCTATACTACACTTCCTCATAATCTTATAAAAGAAAAACTTAATGATTTAATTGAATGGGCTTTTCACAGAGAACATTCTCTCAATCTTGCATGTAATGTCAGAAATGCATTTTTCACTTCTAAAGAGCATAAGAATTATACACTTTGGTCATGTCAGAAAGTGTGTGATGCTCTCACCTTTCTACTTGACAATATTTATATTAGATTCGGTACTAAGCTATTTAGACACATTGTGGATACTCCGACGGGTACGAATTGCGCACCTCTTGTGGCTGATCTGTTCTTGTATTGTTATGAAAGAGACTCCATGTTGTCGCTTTCCATTGATAACCACTCTGAAATTTTTGAAGCTTTTCGTTCTACTTCTAGATATTTAGATGATTTATTAAATATTGACAATACTTACTTGATGGTTTGATCAGTCAGATTTATCCCCTAGAACTTCAGTTAAACAAGGCAAATTCCTCTGATACCGAGGACCCCTTTTTGGATTTACATTTATCTATTGTAGATGGATTTGTTTCTTGCAAAATTTATGATAAACGTGATGATTTTGATTTCGAGATTGTGAGTTTTCCTTTTTTTTGGACGGTGATGTTCCTCGTGCGACATCCTACGGGGTTTATATTTCGCAGTTAATTCGATTCGCTAGGGGATAAATCTGACTGATCAAACCATCGAAATAGGTATTGTCAATATTTAATAAATCATCTAAATATCTAGAAGTGGAGCTCAAAGCTTCAATGATTTCAGACTGGTTTCAGCAGTACTACTCAGTCACCCGATGCTACATACCAGGTTTAAAGACAATCAGCCCAGTGGTTCTGGAGATTAAGATTTTGTAAGGGTTTTACTATTTTGGGTATGACGGCCATCTTGGTTATGTTACCTGGACCATCCGAATAATTTTGTTCACTAAGTGTCCTAAGGCTGCATATAAAATTTAAATGAAATTGGCCCAGTGGTTTCAGAGAAAATATATTCTCATATGTAAATATACCCGAAATACAAGTGATCTCGGTAAATGACCTTGACCCTTAGCATTCATAGGTATTCATTTTTACCCATTCTCATATCACTGACCACAATATTTTGTTCCAAAAATG
This sequence comes from Lucinisca nassula, assembly GCA_963580285.1. Taxonomy (NCBI): domain Eukaryota; kingdom Metazoa; phylum Mollusca; class Bivalvia; order Lucinida; family Lucinidae; genus Lucinisca; species Lucinisca nassula. The sequence continues at coordinate 36,095,259 of OY757023.1, read as the reverse complement.
CATTGATTCACCTATTTCCCATTGAAAAGCCTAAGGAGCAAAATTTGACTTTGTCTAAAAATAGGTCAAGGTCAACCTAGGGTAGGTCAAGGTCAACCTAGGGTCATCATGTTTATAAATTTGACAGTACTCAGTCACCCAATGCTACATACCAAGTTTCAAGACAGACGGCACAATGGTTCTGGAGGAGTAGACTTTTTTTAAGATTGTTACCATATTTGGGCACGGCGGCCACCTTAGTCATGTGACCTGGACCATACTTACAAACTTTCGTTCCCCATTGCCAGGAGGCTGCTTATGACATTTAATTGGAATTGACCCTGTAATTTCAGAGAAGACATTTGAAAATGGTTGACGGACGGACGGACGACGGAGGCCTACCACCCTATAAGCTTTCCCTGAGCCAAAGAGCTCAGGGGAGCTAAAAACATAACGTACATTATCTTTTGCTGTTTCATCGAATTCCTGTTTCACAAATTTTTGTCCTATGACTTCTCCCATTTGTAAAACTGTGTAACTTACACATTCGCGCCATCGAGGTCGTGGTTTCTCCTTGCCATAGACAACCTACACATAGAAAACATCATAGCAGCGCCTTTTAATGATCACGAATAATTAATCACAAACACTTCTTTAATAGCTAAGCTATTTAAGGATTGTTGGTATATCTGAAGTTTGTGTGTCTTCACATTTCCTTTCCAGTAATTGAAGCAATTCGGAGGGATTTACTCGCAAACACAACATATATTTTACAACCATTTGTATTAGACATTATGTTCTGAACAATGATAGACTGCCTAATGGCTACTTTACGAAAAATAACTGACAAAGCTAACTCACATCGGACTTGACTTATCTAAAGGGATATGGAGGGAGTTTCACCAACTTAGGTCTCTGTCAGTGGGGCAGGAAAATTGAAAAAATAAGAGGCAAAAACATTATGGAAACTAGTGATACAGTTGAAAAAAATATGTAAGATTTTATTTATCATATAACAATGTCAAGTTGTATTTATCGCTGAAGAAATCCAAAAGAAAACATAGGAATGTCGCGGGCGGCGTCATGACGCCATGCGCCAATAACCCTGCGTTATTACACTTGTGGTCACATGCTTTTTATTACATGACGCTGTCTACTAACTAACACCGACGTTATATGATAGACTTAGATATATAATTAAAGGTACTGTAGTACATGAATCTAAGCAGCGACCATGAAGGTTTTTTATCAGAATTAGCGGGTGCACATGCGTGTTTGCAAATTAGAAAAAACATATTTACTACTGACATGGTTCATAATTCTGTTTCACGTACGTTTTTTATCTTAATGCAGAGACGCCACGGGGAAATGGTTTAATGACCACCGTTGCAGTCCGGGGTCGATTTCGAGCATCAGCTCGCGACAGGGCCGTAGTCGCCCGTTCAAATTATCTCTCCATCATGTATGGCTACGGTGTGTGTCAACATCGGCACTTTCGAGCACACGGCGATAGGTTATTATAAGTTAAATTAATATATTTACATGTCTTACCTTTTTATAGTTGTCCTTCAGTGTCTTGAAGCGACTTGGTAGATTGCTGGCTCTTTTATACAAGAAACTCAACACTACATAATTTGCAATGGTCCTGCATGAGATAGAAAAAACATTACAAACATGTGGCCAGTGCGTGCGTGCGTGCGAACATGTATAAACTATTTATTTAAATGAAATCTCCTTCTAAACCACTTATTGGATTTTGACCAAAGACCACAGGAATGGTCCTCAGGAGGCCCTCTTTCGGAATTGTTAAAGGGTTCCGGTCCGTTGCACATCTAGGTCACAGAATCAAAAAATAGATAGATGCCTTTGATATTTGGTATGAAGCTTCATCTAGTAGACACCTACCTGTAATGATCAAATTATAGCCATGGGGCAAAAAATGGCCTCGGTCCGAGGCCCACCGATTCTGCATAGAAATGTATAGGAACCCTTTAAAAACCTTCTTGTCTTATACCAGAAGGCACAGTGGATACTTATCATGAAATGTTTTGTACGGTCATTCTCTCCCTTCCGCTGATTCAAGATGGGCAGTTGTAAGTTTCGTGCAAATGTGGACTGTAGGGTGAACCGCTTACGTATAAGCTTGTCCAGGAAAAGTGGGTATTTGTAAACTGACTGGCTCAAAAATGACCTAAACAGTGTTTACCGGGCTGTTAAACGCTTAAACACAGAATAGAAGTCGAGACAATGATCAGGAATCGATCGGAAAGCCAAAAGGACAGTTACTTTCCCACAAAATAGCCAATAGGCTATCTAAAATAAAAAAAATATAAGCCACACAAACAATCAAAGACAACCACAACAAAAATAAACCGCGACCCGAAGAAGCGCCTTGGAACGGTCAGCGGAAACGAATTCCACTGGGTGGCTAAACTCGATTTTACGGGGACACAATCCTCGCCCATACTTCAGTCGCGATTAAGACAAATAATTTGTTCAGTCTGCATGAACGCCTCCTAACATCTCCGTGAACACAAAAATCAAACAACCACAGAGATGAAACAACGGTGAGGACTCGACAGCAAGAAACCACTGAACTGCTGCAGCAAATGAAAACCAACAGTTAGACTCCAAGGGAACTACCGACCATAAATAACTATATTCTATAAAGGAGTTATCCTTTGGAAGCAGGGAATACACCATAGAACTGGAAAGTAGACATTTTACGGTCGCCACACATTCCCAGACACCAGCTGTAGTGACGTTAAATATGTTCTATAAAACGGTTATCCTTTAGAAGCAAAGAATACACCATATAAATATGGAGTGTACATGTTTTCTGAGCCAGACTACCTAGTTTCGGCCAATTAGGCCTCATCAGTGACCCTCAAATACTTTCAATTTACCAGAATATAATCAATGATCCCAAAGGACAAGAAAATATAAACTACGCTTTGATGTCCAGCTTCTGGTTCCAACCCTCACACCCCAGACCCCCCACACACTTTGCCACAATATATATTGTATGCTTAACTGAGCCCGCCGCACATGCCAACTCTTGCCTACCACCCACAACCCACACCTTCAATGTCCAGATAGTTAAATACGATTCGGTTGATTTATTGTCAAAGGGATCTTTTGAAAGACTTCGTCCTCAGAAAGAAAATAATTTTGAAGGAATGTTCAAAGATCGACACGCGGAATCGTTTCACTCCACTGAACATGAAAACTATAAAATGACTTCTACTGCTAAATAGGTAGACTGATTTTGAAAAAGAAGTCTTAGTCATTTTCCTTAAGTCACTGTCAACCAAAGTTTCTCAACCCATCGATCCCACATTTTATTAGCTTCTGTTTTATCTGTACAATAAGGATTAGGTGAGCGACCCAGGGCCATTATGACCCCCCTGATTGATGTGACTAATCATTTAGAAACGCAAGCTCAAGATCTTAGATGGAATGAAGCTAACAAACGTTTTTTAACAGAGCGTTCTGGCAGGTGATATTTTGCACTACTTTAACTGTAGCATAACGAAAACACGCCTATACAAATACATTGCAAATTTTACCTCCAAAAAATGAAAAATTTCAGATGAAATATTGCGATATTTTTCTTATTTCTGCTCTAAAATATAGATTGTGGGTTCTCGTTAGAACCGCCGTACTCGAGGCGTTCTAACGAGTACCCACAACCTATATTTTAGAGCAGAAATAACAAAAATAAGGTTCACCCCTGTAAACCCCAGTTTTGCTATAGAAAAGGGGGGTTCAAGGGGATCAATATTATATAGGCGTGTTTTCGTGATGGAACCAGCTGCAAATTATATACCTGTGAAAGAACATACATTGAAAGCTTACATGCAAAAAGTCGGTCATCTAGGAAATATTACGACAAAAGACATGTGGAATGTGCCAGAGATTAAGAATAGATTATTTGACGGATGGGTCACGAGTGAAATCAATAAACAAAATTATTGTCCTTGAAACAAGTAGTTCTGTTAGAAGCATTCCGACATCAGTCAAATAAACACCGTAAAGAACATGAGGACAAACCTTTAACAAAAGCAGGAGAAGTAGTTGACGAGTTTTATGTGTCGTCGTTTTCCCATAAACTCCTATCTAACCGAACTTTTCAGTTATATCCATTCAAGATGCCTTATAATAGAGAATGCGGTTTTAAAAACGCACCATATTCTGAAAAGAAGGTCTCATCTCAAACAGATGTGGCAAAATCAAATCCTACATCTGCAGCTTCTGACGATTGTTCTCAAGACAAAAACAGTGATCTTTTTCGCAAATACTGCAAAACTTAAGGTCAGAATATCAGTGTATCTAAATGTCCTACATTGAACCCAAGAAAAAAAAGGTATCCGTTTCTTATCCAATACACATACTACTACTAGGTCAATTCCCCTGACTTTTATGCCCAAAACGGATAATTTTTGACATTGTAAAAGGCATACAGTCTGATGCTGACTGAGGAAACTTTTTCACTTAGTCGGTCAATAATTGTCATGATTTTGAGAGATACATGTGCTTCTCAGACTTCTTAATTAGCTTATGGTGTAACAAGTATTTTCAGGGTGGCAAATAGTTCTACTCCCTAGGGGTAAGTTTGGGCCAATAGAATCGATTTAAGCACCCCAGTGGTTTTCGCTTCTTACCTTAGGATAAGGCGAAAATAACTTCCATAACGGCAATTAAGCCCCAATCGAGCGATGCCATTGACCATATTGCAAGGAGGTGCTTAGTAGTCTCCTATACCTAATCATCTTGGTGTTCACAAGACATACAATACGCTACTGAACCATTTCATTTGGCCACTAAGGGAAAAGGATGTTTTCGACTTCTGTAGGCCCCAACACACTTGTCAGGTTGTAGAAAAGTCCTAATAAAAGTCCTCTCTAGATCCCCTTTATTCCAACCTTGTATTTTAGGAGCCTATAAGTAGGATACTGATTGATTGTGGTAGACCTTTACCAAAATCAAAATCAGCAGATCAATACATGTAATCTGTTATGTGTACTTCTACAAGGTTCCAGCGTAAAGGCTTACTGAGAATTAGAGAGTACCCAATTATGTTGGTTTTCTTTTCCTCCAGCATTTCAGTGGTTTCTTGCTGTCGAGTTCTCACCTTTTTTTTCATCTCTGTGATTTTTGTGTTCACGGAGATGGTGCACTTATGTGTTAGGAGGACTTCATACATACTGAACAAATTATTTATATAAATCGCGACGTAGTTTGGGCGAGCATTGTGGCCACGTAAAATCGATTTAAGCCCCCTAGTGGAATTTGTTTCACGGATCGTTCCATTGCGGTTCTTCTGCCATGGTTTATTTTTGTTATGGCTTGTCTTTGAGTGTGTATATCGCTTATTTTGTTTTGGATAGCCAATTGGCCATTTTGTGGGAAAGTAACTGTCCTTTTGGCTTTCCGCTATTGACGTTTCCTTTAATTGATTGATTGATTTGAGTTAAACGTCCCCGTCAACACTGTGAAGATAATTTTGGAGACGTTGCTTCCAATTTTTGTTGGGCTTTTACTCGACACCGAGATGAAATGACATCTCAAGCCCTGCCACCCAATAAAACCAATAGGGTTTATACGCACGGGCCGACTCGGACGGGCCGCCTCGTATCGCTTTACCTGGGCAGGCTTAGATCCTCTAAGCGTTTTACCAGTACTCGTGTGCGGGCCGGTTTCAGCTCTGCGTGGAAGCATCATGCAGCCCATATATTTCTTCAAGCCCCGATGGGTGGGGGGCGGATGTTTCCTTTAGGGTTTAATTGTTTCATGCTTCTGATGTTTTCCCTTTTGGTGTCTCTTGTGGGAACTGTGTGATAGAGAATATCAGGTGACCGCCTTTTGATATCAAGTTTATCAGGCAAGGCTTCGAGAACGCTTGAAGAATCGCGAGGCTTGTCGAGCGATTCTACATGCGTTCTCGAAGCCGAGCCTGATAAACTTGATATCAAATGATAGGAATCTGGTATTCTATTTATCAGTTAACCCCCGTGTACACTCTTAAATTAACAATTTTCGATCAGTTATCGATGGTCTTCGGTGCGTCCGAACACTCCACAGGTCGATATAATTTGTATCAGCTGGCCATATTTTTTTCCTATTATATTTTTTTGTTCAAGTAATTTTTCCATTTTGTCCAGTACTAATAACATTTTTGCCATTTTGTTCTAGTAGCCCGGTTCATTCATAAAATTGCAATGTCACGTTGATTTAATAAAGCTCACTTGTCCTGAGATAGCATATCTTTATCAGGTCAGTGTGCTGCAATGCAATTGATATAGAGGGTGACTGATAATTAGTTTTATCGATTCCTGAGCATTGCCTTCACTTCTATTGTATGTAAGTTCTTTACACTTGTTGGTCTGCCTAGATCTGTTGTCGGATATGTGTGGGATTTTTATGCAAGTTTTGCAAGACTATATAACTATATATTCAACAATATAAATCCTTTGCTTACCACCCGAACTTAAAGAGGTTCCAACAGACTCATGAAAATGTGATTCGTGCTTACAGTTTTGGCAGAAAAAACATGGAGTCCACAATAACGACAATTATGTCATATAAATATGTATATGCTTAAATTCTATACGGATTACGAAGATTGTGTCAGACCCGTCTTATATGCATGTACTTGTTTAACAGACGCCTATGAACAATAAGAATCACATGAACTCTAACAATTCTTTTGAATGAAGATCCTGCTGACGACTTTCTAGTTAGCACTGACATGTTTCAGACAAATACACGCCTTTCCAATTCAGCCAGTCAAAACACCCAGGATTAAAAGCTGGAGTCTTAGACTTGAAAAAATAAATTGAACTAAAGAAATCGATTCTTGAATTTAAACGCATTTGTTTTCTGATGAGCCAACAAGAACTAACAAAATCTATCATAATATGGGCATATGGATGTTAAATCAAATTACATAAATATCGTTTAAATCTAGAGAAACAAGAGTATCTTTATGACAAAATCTATCATAATATGGGCATATGGATGTTAAATCAAATTACATAAATATCGTTTAAATCTAGAGAAACAAGAGTATCTTTATGACGAAATTCAATACTCCTGCTAATGACTTCAACACTCGTAATAAATTGTTAATTGCTAAACTTCTTAATAAGGTTTATCGGTATCATAAACTACAAAAAGACCTAAGTTTAAAGGCGCTATACCGATTTAGTTTCAAAATTCAATGTCCGACTTAAATCTTTTCTGCAACAAAGCCTATCGGAACCCGAAAGTTATGATGACTGAGTTTATAAATTCAGAAAAAAATATATTCTTGCAATGATTTCAGTAATTTCAGTACCCTATTTCGGAAAATCATTCTTCGATATAAAAAGATTGGGTACAACATAAATATTATTTGACAGACCGCATGCATGGTAGTTAACCCAATCACGGTTGACAACTTTTCTTCCCTCTTTAATTGCACGGCGGTGGGTTAGGCCTTAGATTCTATGACGATTCAAGCTTAAAGGCTTACTGAAAATTAGAATTTAATTTTATGTTATGTTGGTTGGTGCCTGATGCCCTGTCTCTGGTCGGGCCCATCGAAGTCTAACGGTTGGCTTTCTTTTGCTCAAGCATTTAACTGGTTTCTTGCTGTTGAGTCCTCACCGTTGTTTAATCTCTGTTTTGTTTTTTGTTGATGTTTTTTTTTTTTTTTTTTTTGTATTCATGTTCTCGGAGATGTTGCACTGATGAGTTTTGAGTCTTCATGCGGACTGAAAAAACTATTTGTCTAAATCGCGACGGGAGTAACGGCGAGGATTGCGGCTGCGTAAAATCGATTTAAGCCCCCCCCCCCCCCCCTCTGTCGATGTTCATTTTTATTTTAGTATGTGTTAAGTGTTTGTATCTTATATTTTTTGTTTTGGATAACAAATTAGCCATTTGGTGGAAATAAATATCTGTCCTTTTGGCCTTCCGCTATTGATTTTTCCACTATGGTAAAGTTATTTTAGTTATTTCATGTTTGTGTTTCTTTCCCTTTGGTGTCTTTGATGGGACCTGTTGGTTAATTGTATCGATTCCTGATCATTGCATTCACTTCTATTTTGCATGTATGATGGTTAACCCAAGTCACGATTGATTCCCCCTCTTACTGCACGCCGGCGGGTCAGGCCTCAGACTCTATGACGGTTCAAACTTAGAGGCTTCCTTAAAGTTTTGAGACGCTGCTTCCAATCTTTAGAGGTTTTGCCCTATTCTTCAAGCCTCGGTTGGCGGTGGCCCAATTTGGCAATTAAATAATTGGAGTTGACCATTGGAAACCAAAAGTTCAAAAGTGGATACATTAGGAAAGATGTCAATGTGAAATAATGGTGAGTAACATTGTGTAAGAAATGACATATATTAGGTAAAAATTGTAACATCTTTCTCACTTCTGTTTTCAACATAGATTGTGGATGCTTGATAGAACAGCATCAATGAGGCGGTTCTAACTAGTAACCACAATCTATGCTTATGAGCAAAAATAAGGCAGATAATGTATACCCCCGTAAACCCAAGTTTTCGCTGTATAAAGTGGGGTTTAGAGGGGTATTCGTTTCACGCACATGCTATCTAGATGACTGGACATTCTGTTAGTTTATACCAATTGTTTTAAGTTCGATTTCGATGAACGCTTCAAGCTTATTAAATCGCTCTCGGACATTCATACCGGGTGGTTTCACTCGCGCGCGCGAGAGAGGCAGCGGCTTTTACACCACCGCTACCCATTTACACCTGGACATTCTGTTTGTGGGGAACTTAATTGTCAGTGCACGACCAAGGGAGACAATAAGTGTAGTGCGTTTATATTTGTTTTGTGTACATGTAAGTATTCAAAATTTCCGAAATATACTTGGATTTAACTTTTTTCCCATACAAAACCCTATTCGACCAAATTTGACCTTGGCGTGAAATAGGTCAACGTTATCCGAGGATCATCATTTGAACAAAATATGGTGGGCCCGAGTCTCCAATGCTATATTCCATATAACATCACAATCAGCCCTCTGGTTCGAGAGAAGAATAATTTTACGGGTTTTTACCTTATATGGGCACGCCAGCCATATTGATCATGTGACCAAACACGTATTTATGGGTTTATTTGAAATCTGATTGCAAATGGCCCAGTCATTGATTTCTGAGGAAAATAATATTTAATTTTCATATCTGAAAATCAATGGCCCAAGGCCAAGGAATGACCCTGACCTTGAATACCCATGCAGTTTCGTGCACTCATTTAGCTGACCACATCTATCAATTTCAGATCACAGGCTGCAAGATTTTCCGAAAAATACACCGCTTCGTATATTTCGTTTGAACAAACTATAGTGGACCCGAGTTACAAATGCTGCATACTAAGTTTTATGACAATCGGTCCGCTGGTTATGAAGAAGAAGACTTTCGAAGGGTTTTTACCTTATATGCGCCTGGTGGCCATTTTGAACACGTGACCTGGACCTCACGTACAAACTTTCGTTCCTCCATCCCATAGATACTCCGCATGAAATTTGACTTCAATCGGCCCAGCGGTTTCAGAGGAGACGATGTTTGAAAATGTTGGCAGAAAGACAGCAGACAGCAGACGACGGACCATTGCCGTACTATAATCTTCCCTATAGGTTTCATATGAAATTCGGTTACAAACGGCCCAGTGATTTTGGGACAAACGTGTTATAATTCTCATATCTGAGTGACCTTGGACTAAGAACAAGGAATGACCTTGACCTTGAATACTTAGGTAGTTTAAATAATCAATTTAGTTAACTGCATGTACTAATTTTAGGTCACGGGCTGCAACAGTTTCTAATAAGTACATGATTTTTATTTTTTTCCATATTAAAAATAGAAGTAGAGGCAATGATCAGGAATCGATACAATTAACCCACAGCTCCCATCAGAGACACCAAAGGGAAAGAAACACAAACACGAAGCAACAGACGCCCAACGGAAACACCAACAGCGGAAAGCCAAAAGGACAGTTACTTTCCCACAAAATGGCCAAAAGGCTATCCAAAAATAAAATAATATAAGCGACACAAACACCAAAAGACAAACCATAACCAAAATAAACTGCGACAGAAGAACCGCCTTGAAACGGTCAGCGGAAACAAATTCCACTGGGGGGCTTAAATCGATTTTACGTGGCCACAATCCTCGCCCTTACCTCCGTCGCGATGTAGACAAATAATTTGTTAAGTCCGCATGAAGCCCTCCAAACTTCAAAGACAAACCATAACAAAAATAAACCGCGACAGAAGAACCGCCTTGGAACCGTTAAAGCCTTCTTGACCAAATTTAACCTTATCGTAAAATAGGTCAACGTCATTCAGGAGTCATCATCTGAACAAATTTTAATTGGCTCGAGCCCCCATTGCCATACACAAAGTTATATGATAATCAACCCACAGATTCTGAAGAAGAACATTTCTGAGTGGCATTTACCTTATATGGGCATGGTGGCCATATTGATCATGTGATCAAACTCATATTAATTAATTATCATGTTCTTGTTTCCAAAAGCTTTCATATGAAATTTTGGTTACAAACGGCTTAGCGGTTTCTGAGAAAAATAAGTTTTTATTCTCATATCTCCATGACCTTGAATCAAGCTCAAAGAATGACCTAGACCTTGAATACTCATGTCATTTCATCCACTCATTTAGCTTACTGTATCTACCAATTTTCAGATCACCAGGTGCAACATTTCCCAAAAAAATACACGGTTTTGCCTTTTTACCCCATACAAAAGTCTATGCGACAAAATTTGACCTTGGAATAAAATAGGTCAAGGTCATTCAGGAGTCGTCATCTGAACAAATATTGATGGGCCGAGTCCCCAATGCCACATACCAAGTTTCATGATAGTCGGCCCACTGGTTCCAGAGAAGAAGATTTCTGAATGGTGTTTAACTTATATGGGCATGACGGCCATATTGGTCATGTGACAAAAATCAAATTGATAAATTGTCATTTCCTTGGACTTAAAACCTTTCATATGAAATTTCGTTACAAATGGCTTTGTGGTTTCTGAGAAAAAAAAAGGTTTAATTCTCATATCTGAATGACCTTGAACAAAGGTCAAAGAATGACATTGGCCTTGAATACTCATGTACTTTCATCCAACCATTTAGCTTACTGCATCTACTAATTTTCAGATAACAGGCTGCAACAGTTTCCAAAAAATTCAGGTTTTGACTTTTTCCCATACAAAAGACTATGTGACAAAATTTGACCTTGGCCTAAAATTGGTCATGGTCATCCAAGGGTCATCATTTGAAGAAAAAAATGATGGAAGCCTATCCCTAATGTTCCATACCAAGTTGCAGGCCAATCGGCCCACCGGTTCCGGAGAAGAAGATTTTTGAAGGGTTTTTACCTTATGTTGGCATAGCGGCCACATTGGTCATGTGACCTGGACCCTGCGAACAAACTTTCGTTTCCCCATCCCATTAATGCTCCACATGAAATATGACTCCAATCGGCCCTGTGGTTTCAGAGGAAAAGATGTTTGAAATGTTGACAGACAACAGAGGACAGACAGACAACGAAGCCTTACCATATTATAAGCTCACCTGTGAGCCTTCGGTTCAAATATATCTTTATTAAAAGACGTCGTGGACATTCCAATGCATGATTGTTCGTAAAAGACATTTGTTTTAAATATTCATGAGTTTGAATCACATTGCATTTTTCTTTCTTTTTCTTTTTTTATTATTTATTTTTTGTTTGCAAGAAAACATATAAATGGTTATTATTGCTTGCAAGTTTGTAGATTTTTATGTCAAAAATTGAAAAAAAAAACAATATTTGTTTTTAAATGCAAAGGCTTAAAAAATGCATCTTGTTCATTTGTTCTAATGGACAACATTGGTTCGCTTTCAATGCTGCAGTTTGTTCACCATTTTGTGGGACGAAAACTGCAGAATTTAAACCAGAGTTCCCGGAGAACAACCAGCTGCATTTCAGATTTAGAACGGCGTCTCACATGTGACCCTAGCCACTCTTGACACACAACTGTCGGAGACCTAATGACTAACATTATGCGCTCGTATCCACCCCTTCAAGCCATTCATTTGTAATCAGATGTGGTTGAAAACTAGAATACCCGGGGCAATTCCGAGTAATATTTCAGCTCACTATTAAGGGCAAGCAAAACAATGAACAGCTTGCCTTGTATTATTGTGACTTGCTAAAATAGCCTCGATTAGGCTATTTAAACGAGTACATGTGTCCAATTCACAGATTTCTGAAGAGACAAACATATAAATAACAGACGTATTTAAATGTTTATAGTGATAGAATTATTGACATTTAACATGTGAAAATAGATTTTTAATGGTTTTTGTTTTACGGCCCTTCCAAGAATATTTAACTCACTTCGAGCCGATCGTTATTCAGAGGCGGGGAAAACCAGATTAGTAAGAGAAAATCCACCTAACCTTCCGTTGCACGACTTGGCGTCCCATATTTGACCCGAGCGAGGATCGAACTATAACGGTGAGTGATCTAATGATTACGAGTCAGCCTTCTTATTCATTAGGCCACGGAGCCATCAAAAAGTTTTTAAGTTCATATTTGCTATACCCAAAATACGTTGATTGTTTTCCATAGACCAAAAGACCAACAAGATGTGTTTGTGAAACACTGATGCCCCAGGACAGCGCATGTTATTATATGAAAGAAGTATCACTAAGTAATCGAAAGGTCTGGACAATGTTCGTTTTAAAGTAGGTCAAGGTCACAAGGTAAAAAATTATGGGATCGTTTGATAGGTCATGTGACATAGAATACACATGTGAAATATGAAAGCCCTATCACTTACCTAGTTAGTTACTGGTTGAAGGAACAATGTCATGCACGCAATATCCATGGACTTCAGGGTGACTGACGTTTGTTTGATTTGAGGTTTAACGTCCCCGTCAACATTGTATATGTCATTTTGGAGACGTTGCTTCAAATTTTCTGGCACTTTTACCCCACGGTTAGATGAAATGACATCTCAAGCCCTGTCGCCTAATGCAACAAAGGGTTTATAAGCACGGACGGTCCTACTCACACCGCTTTGCCAGGGCAGACTTAGATTCTCTAAGCGGTTTACCAGTGCTCGTGTGCGGTCGGTTTCAGCTCTGCGTGGAAGTATCATGCAGCCTATCTATTTTTTCAAGCCCCGATTGGCGTGGGCCGTCAGGGTAATTGTCAAAGAAATATCTCTAGGTCAGTGTGACCTATATTTCATGGTTCAGTGTTTTTGCCTTATAATTAGAAAATTATATAATGGAGAATTGTCATATGTGGCTTAAAAGTTCACTGATCCGATGGCTGATTTGAAAACATAGCGAGGTGAGTGTGACCTGTATATTTCATGGCTGAGTGATTTCTATTGGATTGAGAAATATCATACCGGGATTGTAACTTCCGGGTGACCTTATGATTGACATAGAAATATACATGTGTATCTTTGTTGGTGTGAACAGTATTTCATGGTTGAGTAATTTTGCCAAATATCTCAATTTGGTGCCATAACAGCTGAAAACGCATCATTATCTTACGTGGGTGGCATAACAACTGACAGTTCAAGATTCACTCAAATAAATAAATTTTCAAATGAAAGCACAGTTTTGAGGGTTGTGTGATTCAGATTCAGACACATAGAGCTTATTCGTCCTATAGTCTGGAATAAGCCTTTTAAGAATATGTTAACCCTTGTCCTGCTGAGCCCGGATATGCCTTTTCTTTGAAACAATGTAGATCCAGATCAGATGGCTTCTTCAGAAGCCATCTGATAAGGATCTACATTGTTTGTCATTCAGATTGTGAATTTGTTGTTATAATTCGCATCAAGTAATCTGATTGGTTGATAATCGGTAGTGGGTGTGGCAGATTAAAATATTCAGCAGTATAAGGGTTAATATAAAAAGAGGAAGAGAAAGCAAGAAACGGTCGAGCAACATTGGCCTGCGACATCTCTCTCAGCCTACGCTCAGGGACAATTGCCTCACAAAGGCTGCCAGTGCTTTGATTTGATTTAGATATGTCCCAAGTGTTTAACGCGAGTTTGGGCAGTTGTTTAAATCAAATGAAGTTAAAGAGTATAAGCATATTGAATATAGATTTCACGCCACTCTTTCAAATTTCTGCAATCTTTAAAGAGGAAACATTTAATCCATTCCTGCTTATTTTCAAAATACTGAAACATCCATAATTTGCTATAAATACAATAAACCTGCAAGATCTATCATGTTTAATTTCAATAAGCTTGTTTTTTATGACTTATGATCGAGAGGTTGTGCGTTCGAATCCAACCACCTGTATCGAGGTGTGTCCTTGGGTAAGACACGTAATGGCACTGCCCCACTCCACCCAGGTGTAAATGCGAAGCAGTGGGGTAAAAGCCACTGCCTCCCTCTCGCGCGCGCGTGAAAACACCCGGAATGTGTGTTCGAGAGCGATTCAATAAGCATGAAGCTTTCATCGCAATCGAACTAAAATACATTAGTATAAACTATATGTCCCAAGCTGCATGTGCAAACATTTTATGTAAAACAAAACGATTGATGTTCTACTGAACATATGCGCAGTGTGCAATTATGGTTTTCGTTTGTTTGCGAGTTATTGGCTCTACAGCTCCATGTTATCTTATTAGCCCAAGTTACGGAATAATCTGTCTGTCGTCCGTGTGTCAGTATCTTGACAAATTTTCACATCTTCTCAAGAACCTGACTCTGATTGAGCTGATACTCGAAGGTTGGAAATGGCACTACATTGAAAAATATGTCAAATGAAAACCCTGATGAACATAGATTGTGGGTACACCTTAGAACCCACGAAAATTGGCGTCTGAAAAATGCGTGTTCTGGATATTTGAAATCAATCCTTATGTTTAACAACGCCTTTGTATAACATGTAACTATATGTATTTTTTCAAACTGATGCTTATTTTGTTAAATATTGCGCGCATGACATATCCTTTTAACTCTAAAGCTTTGAAGAAAAATGCGGTTTAAGCTATCGATAATAGGTAGGTACACGATAGAAGCGCCTCATAAAGGCGTTTTCTAATGAACAACTACATCCTATGTTTGAAACAGAAAAAAGACCAGTGTTATTCTGTTTCATCAGAAAAGTTCTGTTTACAGCCATGAAGGCGTATATGATGCCACGTGGATGCGTTAGATATGTTCAATGAGTGTTCAGCTCGTTCGTTTACAAACAGAAACTCTTAAGTACGCATTACGATAAAACTCCTTTTGACGAAGTGTATTCTTTCTTTTGTCCAAAATGTCAATTTTGCCGATGGATATTTGTGATGCATTACTTATTTATGCTTCGAACATAGATTGTTGGTGCTCGTAATAACCATAAAGACGGTTGAAACGAGTACCTACAACCCATCGCTTGGAACAGAAATAATCAAAAAAATAAATATCCCTGGATACTAAGTTTTCTCCATGTAAAATGGGGCTTTGTGAGGTATTGATTTTAGGGGCCTTTTATCATGATGTTATGTCCAAACATCATTTAATCCACCAGTGCTGTCTGTGGCTTGAGTATACTTCGGCACTCTGTGATTTGTTGGCTGTTGCTACAGTCCTTAATAAGGCCAAAAAAAAATAGTTGTGTTTCAGGTTCCTGGCCAGAAAAAAAACAGGGTCGGTAGGTCGATTTTACTTTTTTTTCTTTTTTTTTTTAATTTGAACGCCTCCTTTGCGAGAATTGACAATGTTATAGACATACAAGAGAATATATATTCTCGCCTAAACATCGTCAAAAACCTGAAGTAGCTGAAATTATGCCTTATAACACACATCAAAGGCTTGTATACATCTGAACCTATGAGTGTACGTCTGCTGCAGGGGTGTTACACGACAGCTGATAACAAAAAAGACACGAGTCCAAGGTTCTAATGGAAAAAACTGTCTGTGGTCAATTCAGCTGAACATGACATTGGGTGTTGATGACTATTAAAATCAGAGTCTTGATTGTTTCTTACAGTACAGTAATTAAAGGGTTTGACAACATACAGGGTCTGATCAGTGTTTTTTTGCTTATGGTATGTGGAGTGTGGTAGCTCAGTGGTTAGTGCACTTGGCTATCATGCTAGAGACCACCACCCCCCCCCCGGTTCAATAACCGGTAGTGGTAATAAAATGACAGTGTCCGAATATGCTCTACTGGCATCAGTTGCAGGGATGAATGCCACAAAGTGCACCATCCTTCGGATCGGTACGTTAACTGGAGGCTAACTGTGCAGGAAGTACCATCCCCTGTGCAAGTAAAAGATCTGGACTGTATGTAATGTATACCTGCACGTTATCCTCGTGAGGGGGTGTTGCATTATATGCAGAAAGAAAAGAAAGGGTTAAAGGATATGTCAACAGTAAATCACCATTCAGGGTCATTTTCCAGAGGCAATACAGTGCTTTTATCTTTATCAACTCAGGGTGGGTTTCTGCTTTTCATTGATTTAGACTGGCTAACTATGAAGTAACCCTGAAATGTTACTACTTGCAGATAGCGTGGGTAATAAAGACTTTAGAAAATGGCTGGGGTTGGTAACTATGACTCATATTTAGCAAGTGCCTGCGTTCATAGAAACCACCCTTTTCCATTTATAACAGGATAACAAAAAGGATACCTACTTGTAAGTTTTCGGATTAGGGTAGGATCGTCCATTAGCCATGAGAGGTAATGGCCAAGTATGACCGACTCAGACTTGTCTGTTTTGTTTCTGATCCTTAATCAGTTTCAAAGGACCGCATGCATTTTATTGCGATCACATGTGAAGTCTTTTTAAATTTATTTACTAATGCTTCTTACGGAAGTTTTCAGCTGAAAAGGTTGATTCTGTCTGACAGGGAAAGAAACAATTTTTTTTACACTCGCCGAACTTGGCGAGTGAATATTAAAATATACTCGCCAAGACTAATTTTACACTCGCCAGAAAAAAATACAGCCCCGTCTCAAAAAGTGTTCTGTTTCGGATTTCATCAGATATTTGACGGCTTTTTTTCCAAACCAAGTTAGGGTCAGTAGGAAGGATTTTTTTATCATACGCAATTAAAATTGATATATTGAGCTACAGTATGCCTAGCTAATTGACTGCTAATCCCTCTAATTATTGTACTTAATTATCTCACTTTAAGAAATCATAACAATGTTTTGATAACAAGTGCAAGTGACACCAATTAAACAATTGAGTGTGAAAGGTTGCCTGACCAGTGTTATCATGTGCGTGTAGCGAAGACTATGGCATATGCGGGCAATCTGATCAGCGACAGTGTCTAAGCTTTCCGAGAAAAGAAACATTGTGAACAGTAAACCCAGATCAGACTGCAGCATTTCCAGGTGATATGAGTCTTTTCTATGTGCGCATACGCATTCAGTGCATTTCTCGGGAAGCATTTCTACTGACACCTCACTAGGACTTCCTAGCACCCATTAGCTATCGTGTTTTTGTCAGATGCAGAAAGGGCCGCATATATTACAACACGTTAAACTGCATCCCACCGTCGTTTCGTATACATTTTACAAGTAAATGAGCCAGCACTCAGCAAAAACAACTTTTCTTTTTCACGAAAGATCAGCCTGTTCATCTAGCTCTTCATTTGCTGCCCTCTGAATATCCCAGAGGCCATACTACGAAAGGCTCGCACAAACAGCAAAAGGCTGATAAGATTGCGCTGATCTGTGTCTTCACCTATCGCACAGGTTTTACTGTCATGTTTTCCAAAAGTAGCATGCAAAAACCGTGTGTGCAAACTATGTTGTTATTGAAAAACGCGGGAAAATTTCAGACTGCAACAAATGCACCTTCAAAAATGACGGCAGAAAATTCAGCGCGGCACGAAAAAATCTAAACGTGCGATCAGCCAAGACTCCGATCATCCTGTGCATCTGTCTGTTCATGGATATCCTTAGCGAAAAAACTTGCGAGATTACACAACAGTACATATTAAAAACTGCCTGCATTATTTATGATTGTTGAAGCGTGGACACGTGGCTGATTAGCCTATCGCTGCAGGTGGTTAAACCTGTTTCGTATAATTTTTATTGTCACAATAGACTTCAAAGAAAAGTAATCTGATTATAGAGAGGGGTTATATCGCATATTATTTGCAGCATTGTCTTTTTTAATGCGTCCGAGACGCGGTTTTATAAAATGCATCTTGCGCTTGCGAAAACCCTGAGACAAATTGCAATCAAAATTTTCGGGTTGCCTGGCGGGCACCCGACCGCGACATTGAACTTGCAAGACGCGATTTTAACTCGTGTCGGGCAATCAGGCAATCGCTTATTTCCAACACAAAAAATACGCATGAAAATCGGGATTTTTTTACCGGGTTGGTCGCCGATTTTTTTTTTCTTTTTGATTTTGCGAAAATATACATTATGGCGGAAATTTGATGGATCGGTTGGGAAATCGGAAACATACCATGCTTTAGGTTAATGGGTTATAACACGAATTGGGATGTAACATGGGTGTTGTTTGGACACCATATTTTCTCCAAACTTTTTTTTTTTTTTTTGCTGCGAGTTAACACGGCACTAAGAAGAAAATTCAGGAGTGTTAACACGGTAATTAGTGGTAAATCCTAATGTCGCCTTAATCACTTGGCAATTATCCAAACAATCAAATCAGCTTAACACCCTTATTGTATAACAGTAAACATGCAATAAACATGAGTTGCAATCAACTTAGCGAAGGTGACAAACTGCTTTCAAATTTCACACTCGCCAGGTCATACAAGCGTGCCGCGAATTCTATTCGCCATCAGATTTTCATACTCGCATTGGCGAGCTGGTGAGCGTCTGTTTCGTTCCCATGATGATGATCACGCTTACCGAAGACCAGACGAAACGTAATGAAACCGAATGGCCGATAATGGACCGAATCGGACTTTAAATGTCTGACTGAATCGGGCGCACCTCACATTTTTTTTTTTTTTGCTTGAAAAAAAAGTCCACAGTCGGCGCCAAAAATGCAGGGTCGGTCGGGGAACCGGAAACACGACTATTTTTTTTGGCCTAATCAACATCACGAAAACATGCATATACAAATACATTGTAAACTTTACCCCCAAGCAAACGAAAATTTTAAGATGAAAAATTGTGATATTTTTCTTATTTCTGCTCATAATATAAATTGTGGGTACTCGTTAGAACCGCCTCGAGGCGGTTCTAACGAGTACCCACAATCTATATTTTAGTGCAGAAATAAGGTTTAACCCTGTAAAACCTCAATTTTACTATATAAAAGTTGGGTTCAAGGGGGTCAAAATTATATAGGCGTGTTTTCGTGATGGTTTTTTCGTCGGAATAACAATAGAATTATAGAACATAGTTTTATCTAAAGCAAGCACACACATACACACGTATTAATAAATATAATATCTGACATGAGTATATAAGATAACTATACCGTTTTGAATATTTCTGGAGGACACCAAACAGTTTTTCGAAATAGGGCACGGCCCTAACAACAATGGGTTCCGTCACATTTATTGGAATTTCCACTCCTTCCAGTCCCATTATGTCCGAGATATATCTATACCAGTTGAACTAGAAATCAGGGAAAAAACAACATACGTATTTACTCTTTCACTGTGTATATTTTTACTGCTTAATTTGTTAGGAAGTACTTTTGTATTTATGAAAATATTGTCTGTTGTGTGTGTTTTTTTATAATTTCGGAAGAAAAAATGCTATAGATGGGAAATTGGTAAGTTGTGAAGCCCTAGAAAAGAAGCCTGTATGTGAAAATTTAATTCTCTGATACCCTTAAATAAAAAATCTCGAAAATTCTTCATATAATTTTGACCCCTGAAACTAAAATGTTATCTAGTAAAACTTAGGTTTGTAGGGGTAAACCTTATTTTTCTTATGTCTGCTCTAAAATATAGACTGTGGCTACTCGTTAGACGCGCCTCGACGAGGCGCTTCTAACGTGTACCCGAAATCTATATTTTGAACAGAAATGATATAAGTGTCATAATTTTTCATTTTAATCTTTCCTTTTACGGCGAAAAAAAATTACAATGTATTTGTATAGGCGTGTTTTCGTAATGGGGGCTATCCTTGTATATAACATGATACCATTCTTCATATTTAGTTTTTTGGTATTAACAATTATTCAAACAGGGTCATCTTAAAATCAACTTAGCGATTGTTCTGTTTTTTATTAGGAAGTGTCTCCTGACAACCGGTTGTCAGGAGCATTTATGCTATATAAAATGCTCCTGACAACCGGTTGTCAGGAGCATTTTTGCTATCAAAAATGCTCCTGACAACCAGCAATATTTTTCCAATATAAACCTATAATATTAGTATTATTTTAGTTACCTTTTTAGTATTTCATGGTTTTTGATACATGCTTTTTTGTCATTTTTTTAGTATTCAAATGAACTTAATTGAAGTTAATTCATGTAATTTTTATTCAGATTTTTTAGGTCACCAGAGCCAAATTAGGCTCTGTGGGAGCTTATAGGATAGGCAGTTTGTCCGTCGTTGTCTGAAATATGTCGTCAACTGGCGTCAACACTTTCAAATGACATCTCCTCTGAAGCCACTAAGCCAATTTTACCCAAATTTTATCTGTAGCATCCTTTGGCTGGGGGATTGAAAGTTTATGTTTTAAGCTCACCGTCACATAGGACTAGTGGGCTTTTGGGATCACCTTTTGTACGTTGTCCGTGCATCCATCCGGGTGTAAACACACCTCCTCCTAAACCCCTGATCGGATTTTGACCAAACTTCACAGTAATGAGCCTTAGGTGGTGCCCTTTCAAAGTTGTTCAAATGGTTCCGGTCTGTTGCACATCTAGGTTACAGGAACCAAAAATAGATTTTTTTTCACCAAAAACTTAGAAAAAAAAATATTCTTCTCTGAAACCACAAGGCCCAGGTCTTTGATATTTGGTATGAAGCTTCAACTAGTGGACCCAAGAATGTTCAAATTATAGTGCTGGGGCCAAAAATGCCCCTGCCCTGGGGCCCTTTGGTTTTGCATGGGCTTATATGGGGAAAATCTTTAAAAATCTTCTTCTCTGAAACCGCAAGGCCCAGGTCTTTGATATGAAACTTCATCTTGTGAACCTCTACCAAGGTTGTTCAAATTATAGCCCTTGGGCCAAAAATGCCCCCGCTCCAGGGCCCTTTGGTTTTACACAGACTTGTATATATACATGTATAGGTAAAATCATGAAAAATCTTCTCTGAAACCACAAGGCCTAGGTCTTTGATAGTTGGTGTGAAATTTCATCAAGTGGACCTATATCAAGATTGTTCAAATTATAGCCCTGAGGCCAAAAATGCCCCCGCCCCGAGACCCTTTGGTTTTTATATTGAGTTATATAGGGACATCTTTAAAAACCTTCTGCCCCCAGGGGGGGGGGGGGGGGGGGCAAAATCAGAAAATCTTCTTCTCTGAAACCACAAGGCCCAGGTCTTTGATATTTGGTGTGAAGCTTCATCTAGTGGACCTCTATCAAGATTGTTTAAATTAAAACCCTGAGGCCAAAAATGCCCCCACCTCAGGGCCATTTGGTTTTACATAGGCTTATGTGGGGAACATCTTTTTAAAAAAATCTTCTCTGAAACTGCAACCCCCCAGGTCTTTGATATTTGGTGTGTAGCTTCATCTAGTAGACCTTTACCAAGATAGTTCAAATGATAGCCTTTGTTAATATCTGGTATGAAGCGCTTCATCTAGTGTACCTTTACCAAGTACCAAGATTGTTCAAATTATAGCTTTTGTTGATATTTGGTATGAAGCTTCACCTTTTTAGACTTCCCCCAACATTATGCACATTATAGCGATGGGGACAAGAACGGCGCTCCCCAGGACCCACTTGTTACTCTATGGATAAGGTGAGCGAACCAGGGCCATCATGGCTCTCTTGTTTATGAAAATCGGCTCATTAGTTTGGTTGCTATGGCAACTTATAGATTCCATAGACTTAAAATGGGGAAAATTGAAAATGGCATTTCTGCCAAGCCTCTGCAGACATTTTGACAATACTTTCATAAAAATGTTCCTTGGCAATCTACTATCTGATCTATCTACTACCCTGTAAACAGGGTATGAACATGATTTTAGGCCTACTGCTCATTTTTATTGGTTGATGAAAAAAATAGAAAAAAAAAATACTTAAAAAATCATCTCCTCAAAAACCTTAAGCTCTAGGAGGCCAAGACTTTATGAAAATATTCACCATATTTGCCTTTACAGGTTTTTTTTTTTTTTAATGAAATTCAGCCATTCAGATGGTTGCTATGGCAACTTAGATTTTCCATAGACTTATAATATAATGAGGAAAATTGAAAAATGACATTTACTGTCAAACCTTTGCTGATATTTTGCCAAACTTTCATAGAAATTTTCCTTGAGTAAACGTCTCTCAGCAATATGCTTTTATGTTAACTTGGGCGCCCCCGAGGTTGTACCGGGGCCATGTCTCACCCCCTCCACTTCATAAAATGCCATTTATCTGAGAAACCAGTCAGAATCCCTTAACCATATATATTGATAATAAGAAGCACTCATAGACACCAACCTGGGGGACCCCCGGGATGTGCCAGGGCTTTGCCACACCCCCATCCACTTCATAAAAGGCTGAATATCCCACAAACCTTACAGATCCCCACCCCTAAACAATATATTCTTGTCCCTTATGATAAGTGGCATTCAGAACACCAACCTCGGGGTCCCCCAGGATTTGCCGGGGCCATGCCCACCCCACTCCACTTCATAAAAGGCCCAATATTCCAGAAACCTTACCGACCCCCGCCCATAAGGGCTTGAAGAAATGTATAGGCTATATGATGCTTTCGCGCACTGCTGATTCCGGCCCGCACACTAGTACTGGTAAACCCCTTAGAGCATCTAAGCCTGTTCAGGAACAGCGGTGCGAGGCGGACCGTCCAGGCTGATAAACCCTATTGGTTTCATTGGGTGACAGGGCTTGAGATGTCAATTCATCTCAATGTCAGGTAAAAGTCCCACAAAATTGGAAGCAACGTCTCCAAAATGACCTTTACAGTGTTGACGGGGACGTTAAACCTCAAATCAAACAAACTAGAAACCTTACAGATCCCCACCCCTAAACCATATTTATTCTTGTTCTTTATGATAAGACACATTCAGTAACACCAACCTAGGGGTCACCCAGTGCGTACCCGGGCCATGCTGCACCCCTCAACTTCACCAAAGACCACATTCCTGAGAAACTGTTTAGAGCCCCGACCCTAAACCATATATATTCTTGTTCTTAATTATAAGACCCAATCAGTGACATCATCATGCCACCCTGGGGATGCCAGGGGCCATGCCCCATCCCTTAACTTCATTAAAAGCAATATATCTCAGAAACCGTTTAGATCCCTACCCCTTAACCATATATATTCTCTAAAACGACTAAAAGGGAATTGATGACATGTTTTTTCCATAGCACTCAAGTGAAATTGATCCTATATTTAGTTGGTATTTATTTTCAGTATTAAATAAAACATTAAATTCTGCAAGTACCCTATTTTTTTCTCTTTAATTTTCAATCCAGTAGTTATGTTAAAATACCAGAGAACACAAAAAATATTAAACATGTATCAAGAAACTAAAACTACTGTGTTAAGCAACCAAAATAATGCTAATATAGCAGCTTTTTATTGCAAAAATATTGCTGGTTGTCAGGAGCATTTTGGATAGCAAAATGCTCCTGACAACCGGTTGTCAGGAGCATTTTACATAGCAAAAATGCTCCTGACAACCGGTTGTCAGGAGACGCAGCCTTTTTATTATTGTTATAGTTCGTCTTTTCATGTATTTATTCCTAATATCTGGTTATTCTGGATAGCCGTGTGGCCATTTTGTGGGAAAGTAACTAAAATTTAGCTTTTCAGTTTGTGATGGTTTGATCATGTGAATTTGTTTTATGTTTTTGTTTCTTTCCTTTTGGTTTCTGAGATAATTGTATCGATTCCAGATCATTAACTTTACTACTTTTATGCCTATTTCAGATAAATACTTCCTTCTTTACTGACAGCAAATAGTATATTATTTTCATTAAGACGTGTTCAAACCATAAATTGTTGATACAAGTATTCAATGGTTTGTAAAAAAAAAACGAAGAAAAGCAATTTATATACAGTGTTTAAATTCGATCAATCAATGAATTTACTATGCCTACAACTCAGGTGCATCAATCAAACGATGCTTGTCGAATTTCTGAAATATGAATACCACATATCTCATACAGCCTAATACTGCGTGTCAAACAAGCGGCAATTCAACCATTGCCTTCCATGGATAATGAACTTTAAGTACGAAATGTCGAAACAAACGTAATTTATGCACCGACATCTTTCAGACGATAATTTGCAATTTCCTTTGTTGAAGCATTAGTTCTCAATATGGGATTATGGGTACTCGAATAACCCGTGTCGTAGGGGTGGTGAAATGAACAAATGAGAAGAATAATACAATTTTTATTACAAAAAATAACCTCTTTCGGGATATGAAAAAGCTACATGCCACGGGCATATGCTATCGGAATAATAGTTCATCGCTGTTCATAGATGACGTTTTCTTTCCATAATTCAAATTTGATTCTTAACTTGCTTTATTTGTCAAGATATAACTTAAAAATGATTCAGACCCATTTATTTTTTCATTGTAAAAAATATAACAATGAGCAGCCATTAACTATCCAACACAAGCGCTAAACTTTAATTGTATGCATTCTTGCATCACATGGCGTTGCGTCTGTGAATTTAATAAAGTCATAAAAATAAATGCGGTAATCAACAAGTGGGTTAAATATGTAAATTAGTTAGATACGCCCGGTAACGTTACACCTACGACGTTCTTAACGAGGAAACCTTTATTTACGGTGGATTATTGACGGTTTTGTAAAAAATCATCAGTAAAAATCTTTTTAAATGTCATATGAGCCCCGCCAGGCGAATTTGTGTCTTCGAGCATTCCGCCATGACATATTTTAACTGCGCATGCCCAGCCATTTAGAGGGGCACGAATATGGCTTTCTGTCTGAAGGTTTCTCTTGATTCACTTCTTGTATGAGCGAGCAGCGACGGTTCTGGCGAGACTGCGCGGATGCGCAGGCTCGCCTGAACCTTCGCTGCTCGCTAGGCGATAAGTACCAAAATCGCTTGACGGGGCCCATATGATAAACAGAATCTTGCATTCGTGCTCATGTATTATTAAATTTAATAAAATCCTTGGGCAAATGGCAAAAAATGCTCGCCGAAGCCTCCCATTTTAATAATACAGTAAAACTGAAAAGTTAACTGTATGCTAACAATATGGACGCGCATGCATGAATATGCAGTTGGTATAATTTTTACGGGATATTTTCATATTTAATGGACAGTCCGTAACTCACAGGTTGGCATAAATCGAAGCACCCGGAGAAAACAAATTGGTAATCTACATCTATACATACATACTACAAGGACATGGCTCCAGAACATTGAAGTACTCACTGAGCCAGTTATGTTGAGTACAGTGTCGTTTTCATTTGGTGTTTTCGCGCATTTTTTACCTTGGCAGTTTATCTCATTAAATATTCATGGGTGGTTCAATCTGTCTAATAAAGGAAGATGTTTATGGATGCGCTATCATCAATAGGTGACTTTTTGCAGAAATGAGTCTTTCAACTGTTAATTTTTCTTTGATTAGTGGTAAGAAATTAAACTATTTACGCATGCTTTACCTGGATGGGATCAGCTGGCTTAGGTTCTGTGAAATTGACACCAAGCTCCTTGATAGTCATCTTATTGTATAAAGCTTCGCCGTCACGTCTGTTTTCAGACCGCATAGATATCTATAATGAAAACATATAAAGATTCCATTCGGAAGCAATGAACGCATTACGAATTGCAATTACGAGTCCCTGTTGCATCGAGGTTTTGATAACAGTATTTATGCATAAAAGAAGTGAAGGGGACCCACATCTCAAAACACGCCTATATAGTTTAGACCTCCTTAGAACCCACGTACAACTGTGGTTAACAGAGGTATATATTACTTTTCTGATTTCTGCACAAAACCAAAGAGTGTGCGCAACAGACGAACCACCTTGGAACGGTCATTGAAACGAATTTCCCTGGGGGTATGGGGGTGGCTTAAATCGATTTTTCGAGGCGCAATCCTCGCCCTTACTTCCGTCGCTATTTAGACACATAATATGTTCAGACCGCATAAATACAACATATCCGAGAATACAAAAGTCAAACAACCACAGAGATGAAACAACGGTGAGGACTTGACAGCAAGAAACTACTGAAAAGCTGAAGCAAAACAAAACCAACATTAGACTCCGATGGGTCCGTCTAGAGACAGAGCATCAGTCACCAACCAAAATTACATATAGTTAAATTCTCACTAGCTGAAAGTCAAAGGACAATTACTTTTCCACAAACTGGGCACCTCGGCCCCCGCCCATCGGGGCTTGAAGAAATATATGGGCTACATGATGCTTCCACGCAGAGCTGAATCCGACCCGCACACGAGTACTGGTAAACCGCTTAGAGAATCTACGCCTGCCCCGGCAAAGCGGTGCGCACGAGTCGGACCGTGCATGCTTATAAACCCTATTGGATTTATTAGGCGGCAGGGCTTGAGATGTCATTTCATCTCAATGTCGGGTAAAAGTCCCTTAAAATTGGAAGCAACGTCTCCAAAATTACCTTTACAGTGTTGACGGGGACGTTAAACCTCAAAACAAACAAAACAAACAAACGAACAGACTGGACACCAGTCTATCCCATACAAAGCATGTTAGCAATACATACAAGTGAAGAGTAACGAACTATAAGACTATTAACTGCGACAGAAGAACCGCCTTGAAACAGTCAGTTAAGAGTATTGTACTGAGGGGGTGAGGGGCTTAAATCGATTGAGCGTGTCTATTATCCTCGCCCTTATTTCTGTCCTGGCTTAGACAACTAATTTGTTCAGTCCGCATGACGGGATTTTAATGTATCAATGCAACATCTCCGAGAACATAAAAATCAAACGACTGCACAGATGAAACTGCGGTGAAGACTCGACAGCATGAAATAACTGAAATACTGGAGCAAGAGAAAACCAACAGTTAGACTCCGAACGATAATTTCTAAAATAACAATCATCACATATATGATAAGCGTCTAAAAATGACATAACGATTTTAACGTCAAACAGATTAAAATTATGGTCAGGTAGAACTGTTCGATGCCGTACACGACGTCCTATTCAACCAGTACATACCAAACACGTGAAAATGATCGAATTGTATCCTGTCATTGTGGGAGCGCTATTTGTACGGCCCTTTCAAGATTATTTCATTTATATTGAGCCAATTGTAATTCAGAGGTGGGCGAAAACCGGAGTACCCGAAAAAATCACCTGTCCATCCGTTGCAGAACATGGCATCTCACATGTAACCCGATCCAGGCTCGAATTACCGTTGTGAGAGACTTAATGATTAAGAGTCAGCGCTTTTATCCACTAGCCCACGGAGGCCCGTGATTTTTATCATTACCATAACTCACCCGTGCGACATAGCGAATTTTTCACATCTCTAAAATAGCTACTTTTCAAATGAAACTCTGTGATCTTTTTCTTATTTAATTCAATTTCACCTACAGATATATAGATGATTCATTGTCTCTGAAAAATGCTATATTCGCAGAGTACTTGGAATTGACCTATCCACGTGTACTTGAAATTAAGGAAACAACAGAGACTGCAACCTGTCCTCATACTTTGATTGTTATCTCTATATTGACAACGGGAAGCTTTCTACTAGGCTGTACGATAAACGAGATGACTTCAAATTTCCCATTGTTAACGTTCCCTTCCTGAGCAGTAATATCCTGGCTGCACCAGCATATGGAGTTTACGTTTCACAGTTAATCCGTTATGCTAGAGCCTGTTCCAAGTATCAGGACTTTATGCCTTCCTTTCTTTAGGTTTCCATTATGGTCTGGTCGCTTAATGTTTGTGTTTCTTTCCCTTTGGTGTCTTTGATGGATGGAGTAAGTTAATTGTATCGATTCCTGATCTTTGTTTTACTTCTACTTTATAGAACGTGGGAAGGTGCTCACTACCAGGCTGTTAGGCCAGGGGTATCAAAAAACCAAACTGGTGTCAACACAAAAGAAGTTCTATGGGAGGCACCATGATCTTGTTGATCCGTACAATGTGGCCATTTCCGGAATTATTTCTGATGTGTTTGCCAATGAAAAGCCATAGGAAATCTTCCAAAGTCTCCGACATAACCTTTCTCCGCATTTATTCCTTTTCTTTCTTCAGGCCGATAAGCATGGTGGGCGAAGCTTGCTTACCAAGTAATGCTTACTATTCTAGGACGCCTGATTACACTCTTCTGGAGTCCATGTCTGTTGGTCTGAACATTGATATTTGTCATTTGTATATGGATTAATGAGTTTGGTTTAACGCTTTGGTACTACGACCAAAACTACTTATACTGAAAACTTACGAGTACCCACAGCCTATGTATTTGAGCAGAAATAAGAAAAATAATGTATACCCTTGTAAACCCCCAGTGTTCTCTATATAAAGTGGGGTGTTCATTTCACCGACATGTTCATGTGATTTTTATTCTAACCCTGGGTAGGCTAATCCCGATTGGATAAGACTTTCTATCTAGGGCTTAGTCATGGGTTCCCTTAAGTTGTTTGCAAGGTGTAGTTGTTCCCCTAAAGTTTCATAACAAGAGGCCCAAGAGGGCCTGTCGCTCCACCGGCTAACTTCAGACAATTGTCATATTTATTACATTAACCAATTGTATACTAGTGGACTCTTCTATTGCTATATGCTGGACCAGTCCATTTGTCATATAAGGGGTGTCAGGCCTATTTTTTCTATTTTTGATGGAAAATTCTGTTAGCAAATAGTGCAGGCCCTGATCAGACACGGTGTTCTGCAGAGGCATAGTTCGCAGGACTTAGTATGTGACCACATAACTTTGCTACATACTAAATGTCTTAGCTTTAGGCCTTATGGTTTCAGAGAAGAAGATTGTTGAAGTTTTTCCCTTTATTGGTCTATGGAAGCTAATGAGCCAAAGGTGGTGGCCATGGCGGCCATGTTTTTTGTCTGATCAAAATTTCTTCAATGAATCTGACAATGGTCCACACAAGGAACATTCATGAAAATTAAGAACGAAATCCATTTAGCGGTTTTGGAGGAGAAGATTAAAAAAAAAAAGATCCCTTCATAAGTCTATGTTAGCTAATTAGGGTCCACCCAAGGAACATTCATGCAAAGTAAGAATGAAATCCATTGAGCTGAGCGGTTTTGGAGGAGAGGAGAAGGTTTTTAAAACTTTTCCCCTTACAAGTCTTTGAAAGCTAATGAGCCAAGGGGCATGGCCATGGCGGCCATGTGGGGCATGGCCATGGCGGCCATGTTTTTTGTCTGATCCAAATTACAATGAAATCCCACAAGTACTTTTGCAGAAGAAGATTTTTAAGCATTACACTATATGTTAAATAGTGAAAATAAGCCCCGCCCATGGCAGCCATGTTTTTTGTTGGATCAAAATTTCTTCAAGGAATCTGAAAGAGGTCCACCCAAAAACATCCATGCAAAATAAAAATGAAATCCAACAGGTGGTTTTGGAGGAGAAGATTTTTAAAGATTTTTAATTTTTTGTGTGGTTTTGTTGCCATGGCAACCGGAGTTCTCGGTGTAACAAAATTCTTTGAAGGAATTTAGAAGAGGACTAAGTAAGGAACATTCCTGTGACGTTTGGTTACAATTGGCCCAGTAGTTTAGGAGTAGAAGATGTTTTAGCATTACACTATATGTTAAATAGTGAAAATAAGCCCCGCCCATGGCGGCCATGTTTTTTGTCGGATCAAAATTTCTTCAAGGAATCTGAAAAAGGTCCACCCAAGGAACATTCATGCAAAATAAAAATGAAATCCAACAGGTGGTTTTGGAGGAGAAGATTTTTAATTTTTGTGTGGTTTTGTTGCCATGACAACCAGAGTTCTGGGTTTAACAAAATTCTTTGAAGGAATTTAGAAGAGGACTATGTAAGGAACATTCCTGTGAAGTTTGGTTACAATTGGCCCAGTAGTTTAGGAGGAGAAGATGTTTTAGCATTACACAAAATGTTAAATAGTGAAAATAAGCCCCGCCCATGGCGGCCATGTTTTTTGTCGGATCAAAATTTCTTCAAGGAATCTGAAAGAGGTCCACCCAAGGAACATTCATGCAAAATAAAAATGAAATCCAACCTTTGGTTTTGGAGGAGAAGATTTTTAAAGATTTTTAATTTTTTTGTGGTTTTGTTGCCATGGCAACCAGAGTTCTGGGTGTAACTAAATTCTTTGAAGGAATTTAGAAAAGGACTATGTAAGGTACATTCCTGTGAAGTTTGGTTACAATTGGCCCAGTAGTTGAGGAGGAGAAGATGTTTAAAGAAATAAGTTAACGCACGAACGCACGACGGACACAGGGCCATGACAATAGCCCCGCTGGCCTTCGGCCAGTGGAGCTAAAAACGCATCACAATAACAAGTCCGCGAAATGAACAGCCCTCTCAACCCGAGATGATATAGAGAAAACTGGGGTTATGAGAGTATACATTATTTTTGTTATTTTTGCTTTCAGACATGGGTTATGTGTTCTCGTTAAAGCGCCTACAACCTACGTTTGCAATATGAATAAGAAAAAAACCTATCAACGTTTGCAATATGAATAAGAAAAAAACATCTACTACAGATTTTCATCAGAAAATTATCATTTCGGGGATATGAAAATTGCACTTTGTCGCACGGAATTGTTAGCTTATTGCTCACATATCCTTACATTTGCCAATTCAGTTTCAAAGGATAGGACATCTTCCATTTCGCTACGAGCTGTATCTTCATTGGCACCAAACATAACAGCCAAAGAAGTTGCAAAATCTACAAGTGCATTTCTCATCTTTTTGAATTTTTCACTTTCCTCTAGGTAATACTTCCTTCCAGGTAAAATAAAACTGGACTGGTCAAGCTGTAAAGAGAAAGCAGTCAAACACATTCTATTAAAAAAATTAAATACATTTTAACCAGAAATACTTGCCAACTTTATGCTGCGTGACAAACGTTGTAGATCCTGATTAGGTGGAAATCCCTGTTTGCAAATGTGGTGGTTGTCGTGAACGACAGAATAAGGGTCAGAACATGTCTAAAACACATAATTGGCTAGCACTATAGCACTTTTGACTTTCGGCAGCATATTTCACTGCCATGTATGAAGTGATCTATTGATGAGTGCATATGTACTGACATATAAGTTATTATACCTTCAATTTTCATCATGTCCAATGTTTGTATATATGTTATTTATACTTTGTGCTCATAGGCCATCAAGGCTTACTGTGCTATATTTCTGAATAAACTAAACTAAAGAAAAACTTTATTAATCAATGGAGTTATTTATGCAAGTCTTCATTCAGTTCCAAAACCAACAAAAAGGCGAATGCTTGGAAATTAAATTGCCGATATAAAGCAGCACCTTTCTGTCTCAAGAACATGTCTCTATCCTTGAAACTGGCCCCAATAGCTCAGTTGGTAGAGTGTCCGCTCCGGGGAAAGGGAGGTCACGGGTTCGATCCCGGGCCTCGACATACCAAAGTCGTTAAGAATGGTACTAGCTGCTCCTCGCTTGGCACTCAGATTTACGGGGTAGAGCTAGGACTGGTCGACCAAGTGTCAGGATAATGTGACTGGGTGTGGTATCATGTAATTTGTCTGGGACATGATACTTCAGTGAGGCAGCACTATAAAACTAAGCATTGAGCTCTCTGTCGCAACCAGACACCGTCGTGAAATCACTGATAAATTGTTGAAAGCGACGTTAAACCCGAATTCACACATACACACACACACACACACACACACACACACACACACAAAATCCTTGAAGTGCCCGCTTAAATAACAATGGATTGTTTTTGAATATTACATGGCTCCAGGACCAAAAAGGTAAAAAAATGGGTCTGAATCGCTCACCTGAATCCAGGAAGTCGCAAGGCTTAAAAACGTCATGTGGATAACTTACAGCGGCCTTATTTTTGCAGACACTTAGCATAACAGTTGTACTAAGACAGATGGTCACCTGGGCCACATTCTTGAAAAGATTGAATGAGACGATGGTAAAGTTTAAATAAATTGGATCACAAGGATAGGGGGAACTAGCGTTTAACGGTTTGGACTTAAATCTCTTCTGCAACAAGGTCTATCGGAACCCGAATTTTATGGTGACTTAGTATACAAATTCAGAAAAATATATAACCGCAATGATTTCAGCACACAATTTCGTAAAATTATTCTTCGATATAATATGATTGGGTACAACATGAATGTTATACGACGGACTGCATGCGTGGTAGTTAACCCAATCACGGTTGGCAACTTTGCTTCCCTCTTTAATTGCACACCGGTGGGTTAGGCCTCAGATTCTATGACGGTTCCAACGTAAAGGCTTATTGAGAATTAGAGAGATCTAATTCAAGGTAATGTTGTTTGGTGCCTGATGCTCTGTCTCTGGTCGGGCCCATCGGAGTCTAACTGTTTGTTTTCTTTTGCTCCAGCATTTCAGTGTTTTTTTTTTGCTGTCGAGTCCTCACAGTAGTAAGAGGGGCTAGTTTGGTCAGTAAAAATGAGGCAATTTTCGGAACCGGTTAGAACCGGTCGGGGTCGGTCAAGATCAGCGGTAATTACCGTGGAAGTGGAATTTCCGACAGCTATCAATCGATATCATAATGATGCAATACTACTTGCTGTTGTGAAAAGACTCGATATTAAACAGCCAATCAAAACGCCTCGCAAGTATTAAACTACCTGTTTTCCGATACAGAATTTAAAAGACATCAGACAATCGATTCGACAGCACCTTATCCTTAAATTTGACAGGTAAGTTGTTAGCAGACGATACATATTCTTTTCTTTTTTTCCAATAGTGAGGTTAATATTGTACTCCTAAGCAGACGATAGACTTAAGTACAGGTAAACCTGGTTCCCTGTTTATCTATACAAGCCTTGATCAACAACGGGCTTAAGTCAATCACAATTGAAACGTATATTCGTGTATTGTTAAAGACACATTTTTGTCAAGGTACAGTAAATAATCAGAGATGTAAAGCTCTCCTATTACAGTTTAAAAGAAAATTATTTCAACAAGTTCATGATTTAAAGGACAGTGGTAAAATATATCATTCGCCCCCGCCCATCGGGGCCTGGAGAATTCGGTTTGATGGTTCTTTCACGCAGAGCTGCCGACCCCACACGACCTTCCAGGCATATAAAAGCTTTTGGAAGCAACGCCTCCGAAATGACCTATAAAGTCATGATGGGGATGTTAAACCTTGAATTAAACAATTATTTATATTTTATTGTGTGTTTCCAATCCTCACCAGTTCCAACCGTCAGGGGAACGACTGTACCATGTGGGCCTATATGAATATAGTTGTGTCGTCTGTTATCCATGTGGGCCTATATGTATATAATTGTGTCGTCTGTTATCCATTTAGGCCCCCGCCCATAGAGGCTTGAAAAATATATGGGCTGCATGATGCTTCCACGCAGAGCTGAACCCGGCCCGCACACTAGTACCGGTAAACTGCTTAGTGGATCTAAGCCTGTCCAGGAACCGCGGCGCGGTCCATGCTAATAAACCCTATTGGTATTATCAATATTTAATAAATCATCTAAATATCTAGAAGTAGAGCTAAAAGCTTCAATAATTTCAGATTGGTTATCAATGGAAAGCGACAAAATGAAGTCTCTTTCATAACAATACAAGAACAGATCAGCCACAAGAGGTGCGCAATTAGTACCCATCGGAATACCCATAATTTGTCTAAATAACTTAGTACCGAATCTAATATAAATATTGTCAAGTAGAAAGGTGAGGGCATCACACTCTTTCTGACATGACCAAAGTGTATAATTCTTATGCTCTTTAGAAGTGAAAAATTCATTTCTGACATTACATGCAAGATAGAGAGAATCTTCTCTATGAAAAGCCCATTCAATTAAATCATTAAGCTTTTCTTTTATAAGATTATGAGGAAGTGTAGTGTAAAGAGTGGAAAAATCGTAGGTAGACAGACTAGAAGCACGAAAATGTCTAGATTTCAATTTATTTAAAACCTCATTCGAATTTTTTATAGACCAAAACAGATTTCTTCCTGATCTTTCAAAGACTTTATCACAATATTTAATTTCATGCGTTTTAATAGCAGTAAGACAGGAAGTTAATAATTTAGAAAGTTCAGTGGTAGTGCAAGAGCTAGAATTTGCAATAAACCGTGCTTTGTAAGTTTTTTTATGAAGTTTTGGTAACCAGTGTAGCGTAGGAAGCTTGTCTTGGCCTTCGTTAACACACACAGCAAACTTGGTGGCTGAAAGACAAACATGTTTATCTACTATAGCTCTCTCTTCAGCTAAAGGCTGAAGTTCATAGGCCTTAGTACCACCAAGCTCCTGCTTAAGCGTGTTAACATAGTGGAGCCGTCACACAACGACGACGTTGTTAGCGGCCTTGTCTGCAGGGGCCAAAACAAACTTCTTATGAAATTCTTGAATACCTAATTTAAGATGACGTAAAGACGTCTTGGGCTTAGGAGGTAATAAGTTAGTATTTTGAGAATAGAAAGAAATGCGTTTATTCACTAGTTTTAAAATGCTTAGTTTCCAGTCCTTAAGGGCTTTATGCTCAACATACTCTCGCTTACACCATCGATTACCGAATTCACTCAAGGAAGCAGCGATTTCATCTCTACATTTACTGAAATCAATTTTAGAAGGAAACCGATATTTCGGTCCTTTAGAAATTATATTCCTTATCCTAGAATCAGGAATAATTTTCAAATTGCCAGTAATTACATGACCAGCAGCAGGATAGCAATACTTTGAGTTTTTACAATCACATGAATCAGGAGTATTAGTATCAATATCAAGATCTGAAACAAGTTTATTGAAATTAAAAATGATAGATCTAACAGGTTTGTTATATTTATAGCAAATTATAGGTGTTTCAGTATTTTGAAAATAAGCAGGAATGGAAGAAAGCACCGATCTCTCACGGAAGATACTGGGCAAATCTATAAAATCCATACCCTTATTAATGAAGGATATTTTGAAGAAATGGCGTTTATGATTAATTTCAGAATCGATGTAAGGACGGAGAGTATGCTGAGTATAGCCTCTAGTTAAGAGAGCCGCATCATATAACTGATGAGAACTATTGTAGAATTTATTCGCCTCGGTGTCCAGAAGACGTAAAACAGAAACGGGTAATGAACTTAAATATGAAAGCATAGAGTGGCGTCCATTATTTAATAATATAATTGGCAGTCACTTCAGTCTAGTATTGTTTCGTTTAAACGCACGTGATTTGCGTTTAAAGTTACCATTTTTCCTGGTGCCGTGAGATCTAGTTCTGCGTTTTCGACATTCCAGGAGTGAGAAAATATCAAAGT
The DNA here is from genome assembly GCA_963580285.1 of Lucinisca nassula. Classification (NCBI taxonomy): domain Eukaryota; kingdom Metazoa; phylum Mollusca; class Bivalvia; order Lucinida; family Lucinidae; genus Lucinisca; species Lucinisca nassula. The sequence goes on along the minus strand of OY757023.1, from coordinate 36,059,755 downwards.
CCGGCATTCTGGAAATATTACCCTCATGATAAATGTTGTCATTAAATCCCAGTGGAAAAGGGGTCTGTAAAAATGTAATCCATTTCAGTTCAGCTTCATGTCTTTTGATTATTTTGAATATAGATGTAGAATTAGCATCGTAATAAAGTTTTTCCACTGGTTGTATAACAATGTTATTTACAGAATGACCTGTACGTCGAAAGTGACGGTACAAGAAAGTGTAAGTTTTCTTAGGCTTACTCATTCTACGATAATGCTCGTTAAATCTAGTTTTAAGCATGCGGTTAGTTTGACCGACGTACTGCATATTACAGTTTGCAACACGTCAAGTAATTAGATAAATTAAATCTGTAGACTGTCATGTCAAATCAGACATGTTAACTACAGAGTAGCGTCTACCGTTTACAGATGAAGTAACGGTAGACGCAGTGCTTAAATGCGAACAACATCTACACCTCTTGGCATTGCACTTAGAAATACTGGGATACATTCCACTTCTTTTCCACGGATTAGTATATTTTCGAAGGATGGGCGATTTGAGAGGAGATAGTCTTATACGAAGACTACTCCCAAAAACATTGGTATTGCCTGCTCCTTTGAGATTAACTGAAGTTACAGAAGACAAATTTAAGGGTCTAACCAATACCGAAGGCAACATAGTATTAAAGTTCTTAATAGAATGGGGAATCCGTACAGAAGAAGCAGAGTGTAACCTAAGGGGTGATATTGATATTTTAAATGTATTTGTAATACTCATTTTGGTTGATAAGGTTGTGATACCGTCAAAACTAAAGCGATGTTCATACCGGTTATTAAATAAATAAATAAAATTACTGAAGAAGATTCCTTCGAATAGAAGGTACAACAAACGCCCACAAAACATCCTAGTCTACTTAAAGTACAGGGATGTCAAACAAGCAGTTGTTATACAACGAGGAACGAACATCGGTTTAATAATGACCTTCAACAGGTATCTAAAGGATGTCAATTGATGGAACAGTGAAAAGCAATTGTATTAAACCCTCATCAGTGACCCTGTAATGATCCGGCAAAGAAAGCCAGAAGAAACATACTGCAATTTGGCGAATTTCGAATAGGCAGTCGATTCAAAGACTGATATAAATCAAAATGGGGTCCAAATAATTAAAAACCTGTCTAGAATATGAGTCTAAACGAATAATTTATTTCTGATTTCTCAGAATATTCACGCTGATTTCAAAGGACCAAAAGTAAAATATAAACTGCACTATGGTTGATGTACGGGGAGACTTTTTACGGCCGCCACTCGGCACAACACCAGCTGCAGTGAAGGCAAATAAAAATCAAAAATGAGTTCCTTTAAGAGCAATGAAAACATTCATAAGACAGAAGATGGGTCATACTACGTAGTTTCGGCTAATAAAGCCTCATCAGTGACCCTGTAATGATCCGGCAAAGAAAGCCAGAGGAAACATACTGCAATTTGGCGAATTTCGAATAGGCAGTCGATTCAAAGACTGATATAAATCAAAATGGGGTCCAAATAATTAAAAACCTGTCTAGAATATGAGTCTAAACAAATAATTTATTTCTGATTTCTCAGAATATTCACGCTGATCTCAAAGGACCAAAAGTAAAATATAAACTGCACTATGGTTGAATGATCCGGCAAAGAAAGACAGAGGAAACATACTGCAATTTTGCGAATTTCGAATAGGCAGTCGATTCAAAGACCGATATAAATCAAAATTGGGTCCAAATAATTAAAAACCTGCCTAGAATATGAGTCTAAACCAATAATTTATTTCTTATTTCTCAGAATATTGACGCTGATCTCAAAGGACCAAAAGTAAAATATAAACTGCACTATGGTTGATGTACGGGGAGACTTTTTACGGCCGCCACACGGCACAACACCAGCTGCAGTGAAGGCAAATAAAAATCAAAATGAGTTCCTTTAAGAGCAATGAAAACATTCATAAGACAGAAGATGGGTCATACTACGTAGTTTCGGCTAATAAAGACTCATCAGTGACCCTGTAATGATCCGGCAAAGAAAGCCAGAGGAAACATACTGCAATTTGGCGAATTTCGAATAGGCAGTCGATTCAAAGACTGATATAAATCAAAATGGGGTCCAAATAATTAAAACCCTGTCTAGAATATGAGTCTAAACAAATAATTTATTTCTGATTTCTCAGAATATTCACGCTGATCTCAAAGGACCAAAAGTAAAATATAAACTGCACTATGGTTGATGTACGGGGAGACTTTTTACGGCCGCCACACGGCACAACACCAGCTGCAGTGAAGGCAAATAAAAATCAAAAATGAGTTCCTTTAAGAGCAATGAAAACATTCATAAGACAGAAGATGGGTCATGCTACGTTGTTTCGGCTAATAAAGCCTCATCAGTGACCCTGTAATGATCCGGCAAAGAAAGCCAGAGGAAACATACTGCAATTTGGCGAATTTCGAATAGGCAGTCGATTCAAAGACTGATATAAATCAAAATTGGGTCCAAATAATTAAAAACCTGTCTAGAATATGAGTCTAAACAAATAATTTATTTCTGATTTCTCAGAATATTCACGCTGATCTCAAAGGACCAAAAGTAAAATATAAACTGCACTATGGTTGATGTACGTGGAGACTTTTTACGGCCGCCACACGGCACAACACCAGCTGCAGTGAAGGCAAATAAAAATCAAAAATGAGTTCCTTTAAGAGCAATGAAAACATTCATAAGACAGAAGATGGGTCATACTACGTAGTTTCGGCTAATAAAGCCTCATCAGTGACCCTGTAATGATCCGGCAAAGAAAGCCAGAGGAAACATACTGCAATTTGGCGAATTTCGAATAGGCAGTCGATTCAAAGACTGATATAAATCAAAATGGGGTCCAAATAATTAAAAACCTGTCTAGAATATGAGTCTAAACAAATAATTTATTTCTGATTTCTCAGAATATTCACGCTGATCTCAAAGGACCAAAAGTAAAATATAAACTGCACTATGGTTGAATGATCCGGCAAAGAAAGACAGAGGAAACATACTGCAATTTGGCGAATTTCGAATAGGCAGTCGATTCAAAGACTGATATAAATCAAAATTGGGTCCAAATAATTAAAAACCTGTCTAGAATATGAGTCTAAACAAATAATTTATTTCTGATTTCTCAGAATATTCACGCTGATCTCAAAGGACCAAAAGTAAAATATAAACTGCACTATGGTTGATGTACGTGGAGACTTTTTACGGCCGCCACACGGCACAACACCAGCTGCAGTGAAGGCAAATAAAAATCAAAAATGAGTTCCTTTAAGAGCAATGAAAACATTCATAAGACAGAAGATGGGTCATACTACGTAGTTTCGGCTAATAAAGCCTCATCAGTGACCCTGTAATGATCCGGCAAAGAAAGCCAGAGGAAACATACTGCAATTTGGCGAATTTCGAATAGGCAGTCGATTCAAAGACTGATATAAATCAAAATGGGGTCCAAATAATTAAAAACCTGTCTAGAATATGAGTCTAAACAAATAATTTATTTCTGATTTCTCAGAATATTCACGCTGATCTCAAAGGACCAAAAGTAAAATATAAACTGCACTATGGTTGAATGATCCGGCAAAGAAAGACAGAGGAAACATACTGCAATTTTACGAATTTCGAATAGACAGTCGATTCAAAGACCGATATAAATCAAAATTGGGTCCAAATAATTAAAAACCTGTCTAGAATATGAGTCTAAACCAATAATTTATTTCTTATTTCTCAGAATATTGACGCTGATCTCAAAAGACCAAAAGTAAAATATAAACTGCACTATGGTTGATGTACGGGGAGACGTTTTACGGCCGCCACACGGCACAACACCAGCTGCAGTGAAGGCAAATAAAAATCTAAAATGATATCCTTTAAGGGCAATGAAAACATTCATAAGAAAGAAGATGGGTCATACTACGTAGTTTCGGCTAATAAAGCCTCATCAGTGACCCTGTAATGATTCGGCAAAGAAAGCCAGAGGAAACATACTGCAAACATACTATAAAGTTTGAACGAATTTGTCCCCTGGGTACAGGAGGAATCGTTGTTTAAAGTTTTTATTTTATTTTATTTTATTCTCAGCTCTTGCAGCCATCTTGTGCATTGGAGTAGAACATATATTGACTATTTTGGTAGGAAGCCACCTGGCCAACATCCGTGTGAAGTTTAAAGCAAAAAGGTCTCAGGGTTTAGATGGAGCCCGAATTTAAGCAAATTGTTGAAGTTTTATATTTTAAGCTCTCACAAACAATTTGCTCATCACAGCGGAATCGTTTTTGCCCGAAGGGCTTCATGCTAAGTTTGTAATTAAGGCGCAACTATACCAAATTTAGTGACACAGAGGCCTTTATGATATTTTATCTTCATCAGTGTGTCTAAACCCCAAAGTTTTGAAACCAAAACGGATGATGGACAAGACTCAGCGGACACAGCACATCCCCCTCCGAGCACACACCGACCGACGTAGCTCATGAGACAGGTCAACTGGAGGCATCAGGCAAGAAACGCCCACCATAGGACTTATAGGCGTCCCCGACCAAACCAACATTAGCAAACATGGCCCACAGTCCACCGAAATTCCCAGGCATCAGGAAGGAGATGTCCAAAGTAGCGAGACTTGCATAATTTAAAATACAACGAAAAGCTTCAACCAAATCCGCTAAGATGCATCTCTCACCTGACATGTAAGTGAATCGCCGGAGTTTACATATCAATAAAAGCCATAAAAATGATGATTCATTCCTTATATTCGACTTCTGTCCTCGAAAAGTTAAAAATGACACCAACATGGAATCTATTTTAGGAATTCTGTTGAAAGCGTAAGAATGAACTAACAATAAGAATAGAAGCAGAGGCAACGATCAGAAATCGATACGATCAACCAACAGCTCCCATCGGAGACACCAAAGGGAAAAATACACAAACATGAAACAACAAACCTAAAGGAAACATCAATAGCGGAAAGCCAAAAGGACTGTTACTTTCCCACAAAATGGCCAATTGGCTATCCAAAATAAAATAATATAAGCGCCACATACACCCAAAGACAAGCCATAACAAAAATAAACCGCGACAGAAGAACCGCCTTGCAACGGTCAGCGGAAACGTATTCCACTGGGGTGGTGGGAGGGGGGCAAAAGAAAAGAAGCCGGCATCTTTGAAAGAAACCCAATCAGAAACCGTCAAGTGTTCATATTCCGTTTATTTGTTTTCTAACTTTATCCTTTTCTGTACTTTCGAGATATTGACTCGCTCCATATACAATGAGGTAGCACGCGGTTTCTAAACGTGCTCTTTGATATTACGTTTTATTACTATCTGTCGCTGTGTAAAAAAGTTCTGAGACTCTTGTTCATTGACTTTATCAATGAAAGAAACTGTATTTTTTTTTCAATTAATAAAATCGCTCGAATAGAAAATAATGATCGAGAAATAGACTTATTACGGTAAGGCATCCGTACGATAAAATGGCGTCTACCTTTTCTATTAAACTAACATTTTTCGGATGAAAATGATTGACACTTTTCTTATTTCTGGCTCCAGTATAGATTGTGAATACTCGTTGGAACCGCCACAATTAGGCAATCCTAAGGAGAAGCCACATTGAGCAAAGATTAGGAAAATAATGAATATCCTCGTAAACCCCACTTTTCTATACATAGAGTGGGGTTTATGGGGTCCTCATTTGACAGATTTGTATATCTGGGCCGCGGATTACAATGCGTATTTAAATTTTAAGTACATACTTAAATTAAATATTTACATAACGTATAAAGTGAACTTGACTTCAGCACCCAATTTCGTAAAAATCATTCTTCGATATAAAAAGATTGGGTACAACATGGATATTATACGACAGACCGCATGCATGGTAGCTAACCCAATCACGGTTGGCAACTTTGCTTCCCTCTTTAATTGCACGCCGGTGGGTCAGGCCTCAGATTCTATGACGGCTCAAACGTAAAGGCTTATTGAGAATTAGAGAGATAATGTTGGTTGGTGCCTGATGCTCTGTCTCTGGTCGGGCTCATCGGAGTCTAACTGTTGGTTTTCTTTTGCTCCAGCATTTCAGTGGTTTCTTGCTGTCGAGTCCTCACCGTTGTCTCACCTCTGTGGTTCTTTGATTTTTGTGTTCACGGAGATGTTGCACTGATGAGTTAGGAGGCCTTCATGCGGACTGAATAAATTATTTGTCTAAATCGCGACGGAAGTAAGGGCGAGGATTGTGGCCACGTAAAATCGATTTAAGCCCCCCAGTGGAAATCTTCCACTGACCGTTCCAAGGCGGCTCTTCTGTGGCGATTTATTTATGTTGTTGTTTGTTACTTACTGTGTGTATCACTTGTGTCTTTTACTTTTGGATGGCCATATGGCCATTTTGTGGGAAAATAACTGTCCTTATGGCCTTCCTTTGTTTAGGTTTCCATTATGGTCTGGTCGCTTAATGTTTGTATTTCTTTCCCTTTGGTGTCTTTTATGGGTGGTGTAAGTTAATTGTATCAATTCCTGATCTTTGTTTTACTTCTACTTCAACTAAATTCTTTCGCTTAAGTCGTCCTTAACCTAAGATAATATTTCAATATTTCAGGTACCCTAAATATGTACCTTAACTTTTAAGATTTGACCTTAAATATGAATGCGTCTGATGTGAACAATGGCAAAGACTCGGGCTTTGATTGGCTTCAGAAGGCATCGAATATTGCGCAAAAGAGAAAGTTTCCATGCCGCAGAGAGATGCAAGTCCTCTGAAAAAATCGGCCGAATCGGAAATATGGGACCGGTATCGCTTCTCATCTTATACCGCCATAACCATGGATTCGGACCGGAAACGGAGCATAGTATATCACCGTTTCTGCAAGTTCTCTTGGCGCTAAGGTTCTATGCTATTTTAAGTATTTTCCCTGGTTGGAGATTCCCAGGGTGTGTCCAAAGGTGCGGTGTTTCGCGTTTACCAGGCAGTTCGATCTCATCTAGAGAACATGCCTTTATACTCGTAGTGTGTGAAGCTCTAACCTTTTTGCTTGATAATATTTCCTTTACATACGATTTGGTACTAAGTTATTTAGACAAGTTGTGGGGTTACGGATGGGATATAAATTGCGCACCCCTTGTGACTGATCTCTTCTTGTTTTGTTATGAAAGATACCTTACGAATTTCCCTTTCCGTTAAAAACCAATCTGAAATCATTGAAGGCTTCAGCTCGATTTCTGGATATTTGGATGATTTATTAAATATTGACAATACCTATTTCGATTGTTTGATCGGTCAAATTAACCCCAGAACTTCAGTTAAATAAAGCAAATTCTTCAGATACCGAGGCCCCGTTTTTAGATTTACCTATCTATTGCAGATAGATTTGTTTCTTGCGAAATGTATGATAAACGCGTTGATTTTCATTTTGAGGTTGTAAACTTTCCTTTTTTTTTGGATGGTGATGTTCCTCGTGCGGCATCCTATGGCGTTTATATTTCGCAATAAATTCGATTTGCCACAGTGTCTAGTCATGTTACTGACTTCAACATTCGTAATAAACTCTTATTAATCAGGATTATCGGTACCATAAACTACGCAAAGCCTTTTCTAAATTTCATAGACGTCATACCGATTTAATTTCAAAATTAAATGTTGGCCTTAAATCTATTCTGTACGGCCCCGTCAATCGGGGCTTGCAGAAATATATGGGCTGCACGATGCTTCTACGCAGAGCTAAATCCGACCCGCACACGAGTACTGGTAAACCGCTTAGAGGATCTAAGCCTTCCCAGGCAAAGCGGCGTGAGTCGAACCGTCCATGCTTATAAACCCTATTGGTTTCATTGGACGACAGTGCTTGAGATGTCATTCCATCTCAACGTCGGGTAAAACTCCCACAAAATTGGAAGCAACGTCTCAAAATGACGTTAACAGTGTTGACGGGGACATTTAACCTCAAACCAATCAAAAATATCTCATCTGCAACAAGGTCTGTCGGAACACGAATTTTATGGTGACTTAGTATATAAATTCAGGAAAAAATTATAATTGCAATGACTTCAGCACCCAATTTCGTAAATTCATTCGATATAAAAGATTGGGTACAGCATTAATGTTGAACGACCGACTATATGCATGGTACATGTAGTTAACCAATTGATGATTGACAAATGTGCTTCTCCCTTTAACTGAAGGCCGATAGGTCAGGCCTCAGATTCTATGATGGTTCCAGCGTAAGGGGATACTGAGAATTAGAGAGAATCTAATTTTATGTAATGTTGGTTGGTGCCTGATGCTCTGTCTCTCGTTGGGCCCATTGGTTTCTAACTGTTGGTTTTCCTTTGCTCCAGCATTTCCATGGTTTCTTGCTGTCGAGTCCTCACCGTTGTTTCATCTATGTGGTTGTTTGATTGTTTGTGTTCACGGAGACGTTGCACTGATGAGTTAGGAGGCATTTATGCGGACTGAACAAATTGTTTGTCTAAATCACGACGGCAGTAAGGGCGGTGATTGTAGCCACGTACAATCGATTTAAGCCCTCCAGTGTAATTCGTTTCATTGACCCCCCCCCCCCCACCACAGTGGAAGTCGTTTCCGCTGACCGTTCCAAGGCGGTTCTTCTGTCGCGATTTATTTTTGTTATTGGTTTGTCTTTGGGTGTTTGTGTCGCTGGGGTTATTTTATTTTGGATAGCCGATTGGCCATTTTGTGGGTAAGTAACTGTCCTTTTGGCTTTCCGCTGTTGGTGTTCGTTTGTGTTTCTTTCCCTGCTGATGGGAGCTGTGGGTTGATTGTATCGATTCCTGATCATTGCCCCACTTCTATTTTCACAGGGTTTACAGGGGTATACAATATTTTTCGTATTTCTGCTCAAATGCATAAATTGTTTGTACACGTTAGAACCGCCTCGCCAAGCATGTTCTAACGGGTGCCCAAGGTCTATGTTTAGAGCAGATATATGAAAAGAATATCTGAAAATGTTCATGTTTTACGTGGTATACGTTTCAATATATGTTGATAGATGTGTTTTCCTAATGTACCACAAAATCCATTTTCTTTCCCAGCGATGTAAAGCATTGCTGAAAAGAAAGTAGTTTATAGTTTGAGACAAACGTATTGGCGTAAGAACGGTTAGTGGGGATCTCTCTCTCTCTCTCTCTCTCTCTCTCTCTCTCTCTCTCTCTCTCTCTCTCTCTCTGTGTGTGTGTGTGTGTGTGTGTTTGTGTGTGTGTGTGAGGGGCGATAGCCCCCCCCCCCCGCAAAAAAAATAAATTAAATACTACACAATTTCAGTTGACATTATTTCCAAATTAACTCAAAAAGGTTGCATCCATGCGCGTTAAACATAGGTCAGAATTAATACCAAAATATTTATCAAACTACCATATTTGAAAATGAGCTGTATATTAGTACTTTAATGATTGAAAATTCTCACGTAAAAGGAGTATGATATTCAAATTTTTTATAGAAGGTGTTTTAGGAATTCCAACGCTTATTTCCTCAGCTGACCTTAATTCCAAATAGACAAAGCTGTGTAGCGAGAAACTGTATCTTACCGCTACACGTCAAATCAGCCATTACTATTCACATTTAATGTACGTGTAGACTTAAAGAACTTTTACTTGGTTTTGATAAAGAACTTTTGTTTAATCAGAAACAAAATGACAACAACAACAGTCATAAGGCAGGCTGCAAGCTGATACAGTTTTATTTTTACGCTACTAATGTTTGCATCTATTAATAGCGAGGAGGTCCGACATAGGTAGCAAAGGGGAGCTTTATTAATAAGGGAGGACCAATATTACCATTTCTTTATGCATGCTCAAACGGTGTATTCGTCGGTGACGTAGGTTAGGGAAATAATCCTGAACTGAGAATTGCACTGTTCATTGAACCCTTAAATTCAAGTATTTTAAGAGGCGACCTGATCAGGCGTCGCATTTTTTTTTTTTTTTACATCTGATTAGGTATACACTGTTTGCCAATGCCCACGTGCACGGGCACAGTCCAGCATTTACTTTTTACACTGCGCTCTGATGTCTTAGTTGCATTAAACAACCAGTACCTGGATTTTGTAAAGGGTCAGCGACAGTCTTTGGTAAATAGCAGGCGGGAAGCTTCTGTACTTAGAATCTTCGGGTCGATTGATGAGCCAGTACTTCGTACACCAGCCCAGTCCAGATTTTCTTTGGGTCGATTGATAAGTCAATACCTGGTTCACGAGTCCAGTCCAGATTTAACCTTTTACACAGCACTCTGATGTCACAGGAAAAAAGACTAAACACTGCTGTGAATAACCGTACCTGAGTTTTGTGCAGTCACTGGGACAATAGCAAACAATATAACGTAGATTGTGGGTACTCGTTAAAATGCTTCGTTATAGGAGAAGTATTTAGTACAGTTTTGTACAATTCTGTCTGAAACAAATGACGTTCTTGTTTTTGCTTTGGTAGCATTTTCATTCAAGGTTTTCAAAGTTATTAACTTACGGAATTTACAATATTTCATGGACAATGCTTAACATCATATGCAAGACAATATGTGCTGGAAAAGTTATTACATGTATAACATTTTATCCTTCTGCTCGTTTTAAACAGTGTAGACCCATCGATGGCTTCTGCTAATCAGGATCTACACTGTCATAGTTTCTCGACTTTCTCTCTCACCACTGCACCCAAGCTACTGAATAACCGTGTGAACTGATACAGTGTTCCTTCAGCGGAATGTTCAAACAAAATAGTTCATTCTGCCTGTTGATGCAGGTCCGTACAGAGTGGACGGGTGTAAATGCACCTCTCCCCCTCTACTTGTTTAGGGAAAATTATCTCAAATTAAATCAGTATTTAACCCTCTGAATATTACCAAAACTCGCACCCTCCCCACCCCAAAGCGTCTGCGTGTTCTAAAATGTTGCTGTTTGTTTGTTTGAATTGAGGTTTAGCGTCCCAGTCAACACTGTATAGGTCATTTTGGAGATGTTGCTTCCAATTGTGTGGGACTTTTACCGGACCTTGAGCTGAAATGATATCTCAAGCCCTGTCGCCCAATGAAACCAATAACATTTATAAGCATGGACTGTCCGACTTGCATCGCTTTGCCTGGGCTGGCTTAGATCCTCTAAGCGGTTTACCAGTACTCATGCGTGGTCGGTTTTAGCTCTGCGAGGAAGCAACATGCGGCCTATCTATTTCTTCAAGCCCCGATAGGCGAGGGCATAAATGTTGCTGTATGTATGGCGAACTGTGCCGACCCTAATCAGACGCAATGGACCGTCAATCCGATCTGGGTCTATGTTGTATGTCTAATAAGGATGCCGCCTTTAGAAGATTTCTTGGTTCAAAAATTTATTTTCTTAGCGGAATAGCGAAAAACAACGTTATGTCGTCTATTTTTGTTCGAAAGAAATTAGATTTCTTAGCATTCGTATGTGTAAACGTCCGAATGTTTCGAAAATCGTCAAGTGACATCGAGGGCTTTATTAAGATATTGCTTTTGTTTTCCTTTCATGACGTAGGGAGGTCTGAACTCTTTCGTTTAACCCATAAATGACAGTATTTAAGCAAACAGCTAAGTCCCTAAGCAGCCCACTGAGCAGATGGCACATTCCGCGCCACATTCTAGTGAAGCGCTGTGGTGCAGCGGTAAAGCATCGGATTTGAGATCGAGAGGTAGCCGGTTCGATCCTGCCAAGCGTCACGTGTTGTTTCCTTGAGCAATAAACTTTATTCACATTGCTTAGTACTGGTTCCTACCCAGGGAAAGAGTGCCGCATGGAAGATTAGTACTAGTACTAAATGGGTTACCCTCTATAAATAAGGTCGATTATTATTATTATTATTATTCTGATCTGGGTAGTTGGTGTTTGCCAAACCCAGCACACGATTCCTGACCAGACTCTATAGATAGCTCTCACCTACATGTTACATCGATAAAACAAGTGCAACGTAGTCTACTAACAACTATAATATTGGTTTCCCTAAATCAGCGACAGTCACGTTAATTTTTTTAGTTGTCATTTAGTTACTTTGGGTCGATTGAACAACAATCGACCCAAAATCACCGCGCTGTGAAATGTTGGTGGTCGCAAATGACAAGTTATGGTTGTCTCATGACGTGACTCATGGAGTAGAAACGTTCAAGCGTCAATTTTCAAGTTCGACTTTGAAAACCCCTTACAAACGAAGAAAGGCTAAAACTTCAGGTTTACCAATATAAGAATGTAGACGAGAAAGGGCATATAAACCATTCAAACCAGTTGAAGTGCTCAAGCAACCCAGTGGCAGAGGTCATGAAAATATAGATAAAGCCAACAAGTTGGCTGACCACTATCAAAACATAAGCAGCGATGAACAACTGAACCCAAATTTTAGGGCTAGGAAATTAAGAGTCGAACCAGAAGTCATAAACTCTGTGAAAGAAAACATTGGTGCTGTCAACAATGAAGCTTATAATGAACTGTTCTCAATAAAAGAACTCCAAACCGCATTAAACAAGAAAAAGAGTACATCTCCAGGGGCAGACACAGTACATTATGATATGCTGAAAAACTTGTCTGAGAAAGCAAAATGGCAGTTATTAAGTCTTATAAATAAATCGTGGACAGTTGGTAAACTTCCGGATGAAGGGAAACTTGGGACCATTATTCCCATTTTAAAACCAAATAAACCACCAAATGAGGCAGGATCGTACAGACCTATTTCTCTAACATCACGATTTGCAAAATTATGGAAACAATGATTACAAACAGGCTAACCTCTCATTTAGAAAACAATAATCTTTTGGCACCAACGCAGTCTGGATACAGAAAAAATCGATCAATTTTAGACCAAATCAGGAAACTGCAATCCTCTATACTAAAAGCTAAAATGCAGGACAGGGCTCTAATGTGCATATTCCTAGATCTTGAAAAGGCCTTCGATTTGATGTGGACTAATGGGGTTCTATCCCAACTAGTAAAATTTAAAATTAAAGGTAGAATGTTAGCATGGATTAAGGATTTCTTAAGTGACAGACGAATACAAGTAAGGGTAGGGCAAGACCTTTCAGAAATCAGAAAATTAGAGAATGGATCCCCACAAGGTGGCGTACTAAGTCCTATTCTTTTCAATGTTCTAATGAACACTTAATATGATGCACTTAAGGAATTTGATGCAGATCTCATACAATATGTCGATGATTCTGCGGCATGGAGAACAGCTAAAAGCCTCAGATATTAGCTGTTCTGTGCCAAAGAATCCTAGATCAGATTGAATCATGGGCAGAGGAATGGGGGATAAAAATATATGCAGAAAAAACTGAGTGTGTAGTCTTTAACTATGGAAAAATACCATATGAAGACATCCCTAAATTAAAAATTGGGAACAAAACCATTGAATACAAAAAGCAGGCAAAATTATTAGGGATAACCTTTGATAGCAACCTAAACTGGAATTCTCATTTTGATTCACTCTTAGAAAGGTGCAAAAAAGATCTCAATCTAATGCGGTACATTTCTGGAACCAAATATGGTGCTGATAAAAAAACTCTACTGATGTTGTACAAAACCTTAATCAGAAGCAAACTAGACTATGGTTGCCAAGCCTATGCAACAACAGCAAGCTCATCTCAGCTGAACAGGTTAAACCGAATACAATCCGCAGCTTTTAGAATCATAACTGGGGCATACAAATCAACATCAAATGTATCTGTAGAAGTTGAATGTAATGTCTTACCGCTAAATCTCAGAAGAGAAGAGATGATACTAAAATATTGGGCAAGGTCAATTCCACATGGTAACAAATTACCACTGAATGAACTTTTTGGACACTCTGTCTACGAAACTGAATTAAAGCGAGTAAAGAAAAAGATACCTTATGTCATTGCTGTGGAAGATCTTAAAAAAGAATACAATATACCAGATATTCAAATACAAGAACCAATATATAGAAGTAAATTCGCTCTCAGGTCAATCAAACCAAAAGCTACACTGTCAGGCGAAATTAATAAAAAGACAGATAATATTAAGGCTGTCGAATGCAAGGCTAAAATACACCTACGAGAAAAGTACAATTCTGTATTGCAAATTTATTCAGATGGAAGTAAAGATGAAGAAAATTCTCTCACAGGATGTTCTTTTACTATACCAGAGTTAAGGATTACCAATCAATATAAATTAAATGGGAATCTTACTGTCTTCACTGCAGAATTAATTGCAATAAGGGAAGCCCTTAAATGGGTCGAAGAGAACCAACCACAAAAGTCAGTAATACTGACAGACTCCTTAAGTGCGATACAGACTCTTACTTCTGGAACATGTAATTCTAGACCAGATATCCTCCTAGAAATTGAATACCTTATTGATAAAATTATCAATAAAAATCTCAATATTATATTGGAATGGTGCCCATCACATTGCAATATTGAGGGCAATGAATTAGCGGATAAGGCAGCTAAGTTAGGGTCTAAAACAGGCAAACCGCTAGATATAAAGCTCAGCAAAAATGAAGTATATTCAATTATTAAACGTCAAGTAAGGAAGAAATGGTCATCACAGTGGGCACAATATGGGCATGGTCAGCGTTGGGAACTTGACAGCACGCTTCCAACGAAGATCACCCAGTACTCAAATAGTAGGCAAATGGATAGAGCATATACCCGATTAAGGCTAGGGCACAATGGACTTAAAGCAAATAACCAATATCATAATGAGATGGACCCTCTATGTCCTCATTGTGGGGATTTACAGGACACAGCTCATTATTTTCTCCACTGCTCCCAACATAATGAACACAGGAAAATGCTTAATGAAACCATCAACAGTATACAGGGGTTAGCAGATACTAATTTAAGTGTAAAACTGATACTGAATCCAAACAAAAAATATTCATTTGAAATAAGGGAAGCAGTTTTTACATACATTAAAAATACAAACTACCAATCTATTATTTAAACCAAGAAGCAGGGATGATAGAGGATAAAACTTACTAATTTTGATTGGTTACTGACCTCCCCCGCTTTCAGCGGGGCGAGCTTGAATCGCGTACCTCTATCATCATAAAAGTGGGAAAACCTTAATTTTACCATATTCATTATATCAATACCAAGATGCAGGGATGATAGTGGACAAAACTTTCTTATTTCGATTGGTTACTGACCTCCCCCGCTTTCAGCGGGGCGAGCTTGAATCGCGTACCACTATCATCATAAAATTGGGAAAACAAATCAAAAGGAACCTTAATTTTACTATATTCATTATATCTATACCTAGATGCAAGGATGTTAGTGGGCTAAACTTTCTACTTTCGATTGGTTACTGACCTCCCCCGCTTTCCAGTGGGGCGAGCTTGAATCGTGTACCACTTTCATCATAAAAATGGGAAAGTAAATCAATAGAATAGGGCATTTAGGAATTAAAAATATAACTTGCTTAATTCAAGGGTATATGAAGCTGTAGTACGGTGAAATAACGAAGAGAGGGGCAATCACTAAAACCTGCAGGCCAATCCTCTAAATAATCAGTAGCTGTATATATGTACACAAACATCAATATTTGATGCCATTGAATGAATCTCTATACCGGTATGTGTCTGTTTGATGGTCAATGCGGCTAGTATGATTGCTTTACCCTTGTCCTGCTGAGACAGGATATGCCTTGTCTTTCAAACAATGTAGTTCCAGATCAGATGGCTTCTGAAGAAGCCATCTGATCAGGATCTACACTGTTTGGCATACAGTTTATGAAATTGTAGCAATAGATTACATCAAGTAATTTGATTGGCTGATAATCAGTAGACGGTGTGGTATGTTTAAATATTCAGCAGGACAAGGGTTAATTGGTGTGAAAGCTAAAACTTTCCAACTTTTTTGTATGTGAGTGTGTTTGTTTTGTTTATTTTTTGGCTTTTTTTTTCCTCTGTTTATTTCTCTTCTTCTCGTGGAAACCAGGGACCATTTAGCAACAGAGTTTTAAAAGCAATTAAGCTACTAACAGTTCTGTCACACACCAGAGGTAATCAATCATGTTTCTATAATTACCTATCCAAACCTTGATACATCCCTTTGTGTTTTAAGATCTATTATTTGAAAATTTCAATAAATTTATTAATCAGCCATTTGCATAAGCAGCTTGTTTGTCAGGTATGTTTACAAATCAATTTAGGATCTTTTGTCCAACCAAACATATTAACCATCTGTCTACAGATGATATTAATAACAAATGGTATAATCAGCCTAACTTCACACAAGTCTGAATACAAAAGAAAAAATCTTCAAAGGATCAACAGTTCCCACATCAAGTGTTACAGCTGACCAAAGACAACACCTTTATACATGAGTAATGATATTGTTTACTAGTTTGTTTGATAAGAATTTGGTCCCTGGTTCCAAAATTACATCAAACTATTTTTGCCACATGTTTGGTCTTTTGTTTTTAAGTATCTATTGTATTAACAAATGTTTACCCTCAGCAATGTCCACAAAAAAAAAAAAAAAAAAAAAAAATCTTAGAAAAAAAAAAACACACACGTCAAAGCTGGATTTGAAGAAGAAGAAGATAGCAAATAAAGGGTCTCTTCTTTCCCTTTCCATATAATCTTCTCTTCAGATCTCTCCTCTGACACTGTACATAAAACCTGTCTTGTCTTTGTATAATCTTCACCTTCCTTTTCAGCATGTAAATAGTATGTTAAGAATCAACTTAATCATGTAAAACTGTTAACTTCCATGAAAAACTATGTTCTCGTACGGTTTTCATTCTGATTATAATAATCATATTTTAAGTCTGTCTTTTCTTAGTATAATCTTCACCATCCTTTTCAGCATGTAAATAGTATGTCTTTATCATTATTATTATGATTGTCTTCTTTTACTATTACTAATATCATTATCATAACCATTATTATCTTATACCATATGTTGTCTCAGTGTTGAAAGCAAGACTTGCGACCAGTCTTCTTCCTCTCAACTTTAAGCCGTGTGTGTTCCTGCATGGAAACCTGCATAGGCATGCTCCATTTGCAGCCTTAGTCAAATGGCCAATATCAAGCGGCAAAAAGAAAGAGCACTATTGAATCCCTTATCGCTCATGGGCAAAGTATAGAAATCACGATTTGCAGTCGTATTGGCACTGATTTCTACACATTTTCGGCTCATTTTTCGATCAGCCTTTTAAATTCCAAAAAAACAGGCAGTGCTTCATTTTTCTATGGTCGGGCAGCGGCAGCTCAACGCTATTATTTACTCTTGTTGGACAAACTGCCACGATTTGCAGCCCAGAAGCACTTAACATATGTCTTGTTGTGGAGCTATGGAGTTCTGTCCGCTTGACCATGGCAGACATAAAAAGCCTTAACCTAAACGAACGAACGAACGGCATATAAGCCGGTACAGATCTATAAAATTATAAATGGAATAGCCGAAATAGATACAGAAACACCACAGACCGTCTTTAACACGCGGATTGTCGCATAACATCCATGCTATAACTACTTTTCTTGCATTTAGCAATATTTTTCCTGAAGTGACCAGGAAAATATCACTACCTTGTATTCTTCTGAATTTATAAACTAAATCCCCGTAAAACTCAGGTTCCGACAATCCCTGCTGCAGAATTGTCATCAAAGAAATGTTATATATAGAAATAATGTCGTCATGTCGAAGATAAAACATTTGAAAATGTTTTGCGCAGTTTATGATACCGATAGCCTTGTTTTAGAAGTGTGGCTGTTAAATCCTGTTGCTATCATTAAAGGCATCAACATGACTGCAAGCTCTAGCAAAACGAATAAGCTATGACATATAAACCCCTTAAGACACAGACTTAGGGACGTCACCATTCAAGAAATGAAAATTTACAATTCCAAATTTTAAATCATCTCTTGAAAAAGACAGTACCATTAGTAAATCCAAAAAAATGGGGCTTCAGAATCATGGAAATAACTTTAATTCTTTTGGATACATTCTTTGGGCGGCAGAGTTTGAGATCTCATATCATCTCAAGTTTGGGTAAAAGTCCCACTAAATTGAAAGCAACGTCTCCAAAATGTCATATACACGGCTGCCGGGTACGTTAAACCTCAAATCAAACCTCAATTCAAAACAATCCTTGCTTCCATAGGATAACCCTTTCTAGAACATATATAACGTCACTACAGCTGGTGTCTGGGAATGTGTGGCGGCCGTAAAATGTTTCCCTGCCGTACATCATAGTGTAGTTTACATTTTCTTGTATTTTGGGATCATTGATTCCATTGTTGAATTGTGAATATAATTGAGGGTCACTGATTAGGCCTAACTAGCCGAAACTAGCCATTCTGGCCAAAAAAATCATGTACACTCCATATTTTCCAATTCTGTTGTGTATTCCTTGCTTCCAAAGGATAACCCTTTCTAGAACATATTAACACTAATGTGCTGCATGTTACATTACCGCCGATCTAATACAAGAATTCCGCCGAAGGCTATGTCGCGCCTGTGGTAAACTTGAACCTTAGGGTGAACGCTAGGGTGGTCGCAAATGTTGACGCCTTGACGAACGGACGGACGAACGAACGGACGGAAAACCGGGCGCCTATATCGCGCCATGCTAATAGCAGGCGCGACAAAAACCGGACTGACACAGCATATGCCTAAATTTCTAAACTCATCATAAAAAGCAGCTGATCATAGTTACAGCACGTTACAATAAGTCAAGTTAGATAAAACAAAACACAACGAATGTCCACGAGAACTCGTTTCTCTTTTGATGTGGGGACTGCCAAGCTGATGGTTCAAATTCGCCCCCATCAGTACTCTCAGTAAGTTGATTGTGTTTATTTTCTCTGGACGGGAGCGAGTGTCTGTGTGTAGGGGGGGGGGGGGGGGGCTGCATAACACCTATTTCTGTCATTGGGAACCTGACACTGTGGCACAAGTCATCATGTACATGTTCCATCGCTCACGCATATATTGTTACTTTTACGTGTACAATTTGCACACAAAATCATTCCTAGAAGTTAAAACATTTATCATTTATTTTACATCTGAAACGAATAAAAATGATATTTTCACGCTGTGGAAATATTTGATATCTTCAACTGTGTTATCACATGACGTTTTTATATTCATTGGATAATGTCGTGACATAAATTCGTATGGCGACACATGTAATGCCGATTTGGCGGAAACATGCAACGTAATGGCAGTGTCTCAGCCCTCGCCCATCGGGGCATGAAGAAATAGATGGGCTGCACAGAGCTGAATCCGATCGCACACGAGTTCTGGTAAACCGTTTAGAGGATCTAAGCCCTCCCAGGCAAAGCAGTGCGAGTCGGACCGTCCATGCTTATAAACCATATTGTTTCATTGGGCGACAGGGCTTGAGATGTCATTTCATCTCAATGTCGGGTAAAAGTCCCAAAATGACCTATTCAGTGTTGACGGGGACGTTAAACATTAAACCAAACAAACAAAAACAAACATGCCAATGTATATGTCAACAATGTACTTTTGTTGGACGAATTGTCAATGTAAAGCCGAAAAAATCAAATTTAAAAATTTAATCCAATTTAAAGGCTCGTTTCGTGAGATTCATGTAGAATGACCACTACTGTAAGATCCTCGATATCCAAATTCATGAAATACATACATAAAAAAAAACAAGCAAAACTAGGCAAAAAATGTAAATATTTACTTGTAAAATAAAATTTTGGAATGCATGTATGCTCCTTTACTGATGCTTCTTCATTACCCAGATCTCTCACCCATTGGACCAGAGTTTTCCCTTTGTTAGGCCATCTGATATTTGTCCGTCTCACACTTTCTGTATCGCACTAATGTAAAAACGCTGACTCGATCAATCAATCAATTTAAGGTTCCAGTTTATTCATCCTCTTGGATGATGAAATTGGGCCTATTTATTTTCCAGGTTTCCGAATGTAATTTGCTGCATTGATGGAACGCTCATTCTTGCATACAATCCTATGAACATAGCTGTCTTAAGCTCTTAAGGACATACTTCACATTGGGACAGTAGTAATTTTTAAATGTTTTTACTCAACGGTTTGTTGCAAGTCGCTAAATAGAAGTGGAGGTAATGATCAGGAATCGATACAATTAACCAACAGATCCCATCAGAGACACCAAAGGGAAAGAAACACAAACATGAAACACTGGACCCTAATGGAAACATCAATAGCGGAAAGCCAAAAGGACAGTTGCTTTCCCACAAAATGGCCAAAAGGCTATTTAAAATAAAATAATAAAAGCGACACAAACACCCTAAGATAAACCATAACAAACATAAGACAGAAGAACCGCCTTGGAACGGTCAGCGGGAACGAATTCCACTGGGGGCTTAAATCGATTTTACGTGCCCACAATCCTCGCAACCCTGATTAAATCATTGCAATGACATTGGCTGGGTTCGAACGCTCCTAGCGGCCTAGTGTTCGAACAGCTTCCTCTGGACCTGGCAAATGAAAATGCATGAAAAACCATGGCTGTCATTGAGTGATCCTGGCACATGAAGACGCACGCGCACATATGCTGTCAATAACAAGAAAATGTTCTGTCAAACGAAATATTTAATAATAAAAAAAGTCGGCGGCTTACCTGATTTACGTGACCACTCCTTCGAAAACACTTGTTTGTGTGCGCCAGTGTGTTGGTGAGTAAGTGAGCGTTTTACGTCTCATCAACAGTTAGTTTATTCGCAGATAGGGATCGATTGCGAATTCTTCCACTGAGACAGGTTTATAGTATATAAAGCCATTTTAACCATGTTTATAGTAGTGTTCCATATTTTCTATTGTTTCCATTAAAAAAAAAGACAAAAAGCGAAGTTTGAAAGATTGTGGGAAAGTTGTAGGCCGCCTACATCAATGTGTTATTGAAACTTACGCGTTAATCGTCGTGACATACGAACTTGTCAGAAGTGAAATTAGTAAGAGAATGTTACTCAGAAAATGCCACAATCCACGAACGCAACCGTCTCAAGTCACCTATAGAAAGTGACACGGAGGGGCACACAAAAACAGACGAAACATGAACCGACGGCACAAAGCCAAACTGCAAAAGAACGACCGCTTTGGGATGGTCAGTAGTAAAACTACTGTGGGGCTTCATCTCCGAAGTTTATGAAATTTCAACCCTCGCCCTCAGATCCAGTACAGTATCAAACAAAATAACACTAACAAATTGATCCGCATGGAGGCTCTCTGGCTCAACAGTGAGTTATAATAAAATACATGGTAAATTGGTTATGTATAGATTAATATTATCATGAATCAGGGTTGAGAACTCAACAACAATCCGACGTCAGAGCAGAAGAAAACCACCAATTAGAGCACGGAGTGTCGAACTCATGAAATATCCGGCTCCATCCTTATCGAATTTAAAGGATTTAGGGTGGGACTGTCATCAAAGAGTTCTGAGTCCGGCCCACAGCCGTACAACAAAAGAGACATCAAAGTTGTCCACTGTAAAAGGGTCGACAACCAAACACGCGGTCTGTTGCATAACATCCATGCTATAACCAATTTCTTGTATTTAGCAACATTTTTTTCTGAAGTAACCAGACAAATCACTACCTAGTATTCTTCTGAATTTATAAAACTTAATCCCCATTAAACTCAGGTTTCGACAATCCCTGTAGCAGAATTGTCTTCAAAGAAATTTTATATTTAGAAAAAAATGTCGTAAAGTGGAAGATGAAGTTTTGAAAACGTTTTGCGCAGTTTATGAAACCGAGAAGTTTAGCTGTTAAAATCTTGTTGCTATCATTAAATCATCAACATGACAGAGTAGAAAAATTGTACGTCGACAAACTAGATCCACGAAGTCCTCTTGCGGAATGTTTATATAAAACTTCACTTGAATTTTTATAGACCAAAATAAGTTAATGCCAGAATGTTCGTAAGCCTTTTCACAGTAGGCAGAAACATGATTTTAAAAGCTGTTAAACATGACGTAAGTAATTAAGAAAGTTCGGTTGTCGTATAAGAACTAGAACTGGCTATAAAACGAGCTTTATAAGGATTTTTGTGAAGCTTTGGTAACTAGTATAATGTAGGACGTTTTTCTTAGTTTTCCGTTATACTAACATTGAAACTTGGTTTGCGTTACATTATAGGATAAGTACGCATTTAAAACATTTTATTTTTTTTTTTTCTATTTTCAGCTCTATTTTGCTTATTGGGCTAGTACTGTTTTAGCTTCCGTTATTTTCAATTTGGTACTGGGTCACTTGACCAACATTCCTTGAAATTGGTCCAAGTGTACAGCAGGAGTTGTCGTTTTAAGATTTTTATATTTTTAGTCCAGGTGGGAATATTGTTCATAAGAGCAGAGCGAATTTAGTAATTTTTGTAAATGCCACCCAGGTAAAATTCCTGTGTTTAGGAGGAGTTCGCATTAAATCAAATTCTTGACGACATTTGACATTGACCGATCACAATACTTTCCAATGACCACTTCGTGGTTAGGAACTGCTCAGGTGAGCTCATAAGACCTTCATGGTCGTTTTTGAAAACACTAACCAAGTAAATCCGAGATGGTGGTCAATTTTGTATGGACACACTAAGTTTAAGTTCACTTACGGTGAGTATATGCTGTGTGGAGATTTTGTTATCAACATCAGTGTAGAGATCAATCAAGGGGACGTTGTCATAGCGCATCAGTGTGACCAGTAGCGAAACAATGTCGAAATTAGCTTCACTCCATTTACCTCCGGGGTTATTACCTAGAACTGGCCAGCCTCCTAGCTCTTGCATCACAGGGAAAGCCACGCTGACATTTTTATCTTCAATCAGCTCTGAAAAAAAAACAAGTGTAATATTACCAGAGTCCATGTTGACTTTCGGATGAGTCCCTACATCATAGTGTAGATTATATTTTCTTGTCCTTTGGGATCATTGTTTCCATCGTGGAATTTCGAAAATATCTGAGGGTCACTGATGAGACCATATTTTTCAGTTCTGTGGTGTATTCCTTGCTTCCAAAGGATAACCCTTTTATAGAACATATTTAAACCGAGGTCCCGTCTCCGTATGACCTTGGTGAGACGAAACACACACATACACACACACACACACACATATAGACACCCACACACACAAAAAAACAACAAAAAAAAAAAAAAAAAAACAAAAAAAAAAAAAACAACAACAAAAACATAAACACCACAGATCATGTGACAGTGTGACAGATGCGATTACGCCGTATCTGTTTATTGCAAATGGAAAAAACCTTGCCCCGAGGTTGTAAACCTTTTCTAAGCGCCCCACCTTCTCCTTGGAATCAAAGATTTGGGGCATATAGTTTTTTGTCTGTCTGTCCGTCTGTCCGTCTGTCCATCTGTCTGTATTGTCCTCAGCAAATTTAACATTGGGCATATCTTTTGAAAGGTAACTGATAGGGCTTTCATAATTCTCATATATATATAACTTGTTCCAAGACCTTTCCAATGGTACATAATTTTTGGGCTTATAATCTTGGCTTTGACAAATGACCTATTTTTAAAAAGAAATAACATTGGCCATAACTTTCGATTGGTGGGTGAAAGCGCTTTCATATTTCACATGTGCATCCTTTCCGGAGATACCGTATTATATCGTTTGACCTACGTTTTAAAACGCGTTAACACTTGCCATAACTTTAGGTTGGTAAGTGATATGGCTTCCATATTTCATATGGGCATTCCTTGTCATAAAACCCAGTGATACCACCATTTTTGACTATGTTACCTTGACCTTGACCTTTTTTTAAACTAAACTTGAACATTGACGACACGCTTTGATTGATTAGTGATAGAGCTTTCTTATTTCATATGCGCATTTCTTGTGACAAGACCTTTCAGTTGGTGTCATTATTTTTTACTTTGTGACCTTGGCATGTGACCTCCTTTTTCAACACGGAGCCCATGGGCCACTACGCTTACCAGAGATTGTGTGTTAAACCATATGCAGGCATAGTGTCCATCTTGGTCATGTGACTACAATCTGACGAATTACATTTCATTGCCTCAACCCACTGAGGCTCTTCATGAAATTTGATTCCAATAAGTCCAGCAGTTTTAATCGAGAAAGAAGATCAAAATATTGAATCTAAGCCATCCAGGATAAAGGTCAGTAAATGACCTTGACCTTTGGAATTAATAAACGTCCATTTGACGTATTGGAAATCTCCATTCTGATGCAATAGGCTACAACAGAATCATAAAAATCCACTGTTTAACCACTTTTCCATTCAAATGTCTAACTGACCAAATTTGACCTTGACGTAAAACAGGTCAAGGTTAACCAAAGGTCATCATTTGAACAAACTTGGAAGCACTCCAGCCCCTTCCAAGTCTGAAGGTTACTGGTCATGGGTTCCGGAGTAGAATATCTTTAACTGTTTTACCATATAATGGCAATGTGGCCGTATTTGTAGCTCAGTCGCAAGCGTGCCTGACTGGCGATCAGGAGGAAGCGGGTTCGATACCTGCCGGGGTCGGCAACATTATTTCGTGGATATCGATCATAAAATCTTTTCTACGGTCATTCTCTACCTTCAGCTGATTCAAGAAGGACAGTTGTCAGTTTCTGGCGAATGAATGTGCACTGTACGGTTAACCGCTTACGTATTAGCCTGTCCAGGAAAAGTGTGACCTAAAATAGTGTTGACAGGGCCGTTAAACTTCAAAACAAACAAACTTTCCCTAGTGTTGCTACCCTATCATTTTGGATATCCTTAGATGTAATAGCTTTTTATGCAAATATTTGATCATTGCTCTTTCACCGATTTTGACGATTTTGCAAAGGCTTCTTGTCTTGTTCACTTAAGAGTGCTACCTCGTCGATATAAACTGACCAAATGAGACCAGTCCATGGGTACACAGCCCTATACAGTCAGAGAATAGTGGGACTTTAAAAGAACATCCCTGCCTTCCTCCTTCAATACGAGGCTCACAACATATCAATCAGCCCTCGTATATAAAACAAAACTGGCTGCAAGTGTTTTCTATATTTTGCTATCGGTTCTGCTGGTACAGAGTACGAACATAGGAACATATTGGCTAACGTATGAAACCTTTGAATACAGGCATGAATTTCATTTTTGTGGATTTTATCGATGTGTAAACTCCGGCTAATCACTCACAAACACAGCATAAAGCCTGGGCATTTTGGAAAGGGCTGCTGACTCGGTTTACCTGTGATCCGTTGTGTTTACTGTCGTCACTCCATGTTTCGACTTCTTTCCCTAGTGATATTGTGGGAATAATGTTGGATATGTTTGTAGCAGTACCTGATTATTTCTCATTTTAATTTTTATGCAGTTTGTGAGTGATTCGCCGGGGTTAACACATCGATAAAATTCGCAAAAACGATAATTCCCGACGGGCTTAATGCTACGTTTGTGAGGGATTCGCCGGAGTTTACCCATCGATAATTATGTTCTTTGTAAGGGTTTTCCTTTGGAAGCAAGGAATAGACCACAGAAATTAAACGTATGGAGTGTACAGGTTTTTCTGGGCCAGACTATCTAGTTTCGGCCAGTCAGGCCTCATCAGTGATCATAATCAGAGATCCACAAAAATGAAATTCATTCCTTATAATTCCACCTTAGTAATCGAAATGTTAATAATGCCACAAAATGGTAAATTTCATGACTGAACTTATCAACGGCCACGGCGGAATGATTTTTCAATTATCTTTCAAAGAAAACCAACCGACAAACACACAAACACACAAACAAGATAAACAAGCTGGTCCTGTATCGTTCACCTGAGCCAACAGATTCAAAGTTTCAGGAAGTGCCAACCTCTATTGAAGGATTTATGGGAGGACATGGTGATGACAGGGTAAGCGTTTTCTGCAAATCAAGTAGAATGTAACTCTATGATAAATAGGCTGACCTCACCACTTTTCAAACTCATTCAAGCTTTTATCCCTGACTTGCTAAGAAGATCCGATATAAACTGAAGGGGCTATGGTGATGACAAGTTCAAATATAAGCAATTCACTGTTGCAATCAAAGCGATGTTACTCTGTGACAAATAGGCAAACCTCATGAGTTTTCAAACTCCTCCGGGCTTTGATGCCTGGCTTACTTGTTTGTAAGTTTCATGAAGATCTGATCAAACCTGAAGGGGCAGCAGTGATGACCAGGTCGAAAATAGGCATTTTCAGCACTAAAAGGCACGTAACTCTAGGATAAATGTGCCGACTTGGCCGGTATTTGAACTTGTACGAGGTTGCATCCCCAGCCACCTTACATATAAGTTATAGAAAAATCCGATCAAAACTGAAGGGGCTACGGTTATGACAAGGTCAAAATTTGGCATTTTCAGCAATCAAAGGGATGTTACTCTATGATAAATGGGCCGACTTGGCCAGTTTTCGAACTCATCCGTGGTTTGATCCCCAGCCAGCCACCTTACATTTAAGTTTCAGAAAAATCTGATCCAAACTGAAGGGGCTACGGTGATAATAAGGTCAGAAATCAACATTTTCAGCCATAAAAGGGACGTAAATCTATGATTAATGGGCCAACATGACCGGTATTCGAGCTCATACGATGTTTTATCCTCAACCACCTTGCATATAAGTTTCAGAGAGATCCGATCAAAACTGAAGTGCCTACGGTGATGACACTGACAAAAATCGACATTTTCACCCATAAAAGGGACATAACTCTATGGCAAATTGGCCGACTTGGCCGGTTTTCGAACTCATCTGAGGTTTTATCCCCAGCCACCTTACATATAAGTTTCAGAAAGATCCAATCAAAACTGAAGAGGCTACTGTGATGACAAGGTCAAAAATAGACATTTTCAGCAATCAAAGGGACGTTACTCTATGATAAATGGGCCACCTTTGCCAGTATTCGAACTCATCCGAGTTTTCATCCCCAGCCACCTTACATAAAAGTTTAGGAAAGATCCGACAAAAACTGAAGGGGCTACAGTGATAACAAGGTCAAAAATCGGCATTTTCAGCAATCAAAGGGACGTAACTCTATGATAAATAGGCCGACTTAGCCGGTCTTCGAAATGATCCGAGTTTTTATCCCTAGCCACCTTGCATATAAGTTTCAGAAAGATTCAATCAAAACTGAAGGGGCTTCCGTGATGATAAGGTCAAAAATCGGCATTTTCAGCTATCAAAGGGATGTAACTCTATGATAAATGTGCCGACTTGGCTGGTTTTCAAATTCATCCAACGTTTTATCCCCAGCCACCTTACATATAAGTTTCAGAAAGATCCGATCAAAACTGAAGGCGCTACGGTGATGACAAGCATTTTCCCATAGTAAGTATATTGGACCTTGTGGTTGCCTTAGGAACCAAAGTTTAAGAGCGATTTTGAAAAAAAGTTTATGTCATCAATGCCCTACCAGAGGCATGCTACAGATGAGAAATGATTGAGATCAGCCTGCAGGCTGCAGAGATATAGCCGCTCAAAAGTGTGGACGGACGGACGGACGACGGAGGACCCACTATACTATAAGCTCCCCTGGAGCCTTCGGCCCAGGTGAGCTAAAAACCCCGTAAAGTCTTAAAAATCAGTTTATATGTCTTCTAACATTGATATTTTCAATAGTTTTCCATCTTTTATTTGAACGCTGTTGACGTCGTTTTATATACAATGACGTAACGCGAGGTTCTAAATGCGTTCTTTGACGTTACGTTATATTACTACCTGTCCCCGGTTGAATTAATTCTGTGATTCTTTCTCAATGAATTTATATCGAAGTAGAAAACTTTTAGAAAACTTTTATTCAACAAATCAAACCACTCGAAATGATGGGGAATTGGAAATATTAAAGGATGGCAAATCAATTTATCTGTCTTATCTATTGGATAAGTTGGTTCCAGATTGTTTGGTGTTTTGTTACCAACATGGCTGAGTAATACACTTACATGCGTATGTATTAACCAGGTGTTCACTACCTAAAATAGAGCGATATTAAAATGTTATTAATCAAGTAATTTCGTATTGGCCCAGGTTCTGGTGTGAGGTCTACTGCATTGGCTCGATGCCGAATGCCGAGGGCCTATGCAGCTGACCGAGGACCTGTACCTGGCTCAATGCGAAATTACGTGATCAATGACTATTTTATTAATTGACACAATCAAAAAAGCATGATATTGATTTTTTGACCTCACTTGACCTCAATTAATATTGGTTGAACTGGTGTTAATACGGATGACCTCCGATCAATACAGGATAGTAAATTAATAATATACTTTATTTGAGTCATCAAAGACATCTTATATCACGCAGATGGTCTCTGCACAAAGTACAGTGTCATTCAAAACTCGACAACTGCGTCGAAATCTCTTTATAAAGTGCACGATGCGATATAAAATATCAAGTTTACTATTCATCCGTATCTTCTTTATAAGAAATATTTAAAGAAATTCCATAAGTTCAATTTATCATGTGACGTCTTGTCTTTGAATGTCTCGTAATATCGCCATATATTTTTGGTATTCTACAAGTGGATTATATATTTACAATAGTTAAATTCGCCTCGTAATGTTACACGTTACGACATCCATAACGACGTTGCATTTACTTATGGCGGAATATTGGCATTTTTGATATAAAAAACGTGAATGAAATGCGTTTTAATTTTAAATAACATATGACAAATAGAAACTTGCATTCGTGCTCATTTATTATGAAATTCATTAAACTCGTTCAGGAAAAGACATACAATGCTCAGCTAAGCCTCGCATTTTATCCCTTCCCCCCAACTCTTTTAACAAATTCAAAAATACATGAACACTTATATAAGATCTCCTAGATATTCAGCCTATGTAAAGATAGCGAAGAAAATATACTAGGCAAAAAAGTTCTGCACAACTGGGATTTTTGCCAATTTATTTTACCCACATGTAGTATTTGTTTACATATTACATATCAGCTTTTAGCTTACCCTTTTGGAAATACTTTGCTTTAAACAGAATCAAAATCGTAGAAGAAATGCTGGAGATTTTGGCTTGACAAGGCACCAGGGGTCGGCAGTCAAAAAAGACAAAATTATCGATTTTCAATGCGATCGTTTATTACCTGTCCGTCTGTTAGCTTAAGACGTTTAAACACGTATAGGACGAAAGACATTATTTTAATGGGTCTTTGGTTAATTTTGGTAAAATATTGTTGCTGCTACTGCTGCTGCAGACGTTGGCGTGTGATGTTCTGTTACCTGGCTTTTGTAATATTGGTGCTGCATGCGATTTTAAGAGTGAACATTTCTGTCAAAAGTCACCATCAAATTTCTTATCCAATAACATGCATGGAATTAAAAGTGCTCACCGGGCTACATATCCAACTACATTTTTTTGCATGATTTTTTAAAGATGTTCATCATTTCATTAAATCAATTTTAACTGCCCATTATTAAGCGTTTGGTTACAACAATGGCGAATGCTAGACCTTTCCGAGCTTTGAGAAAGCTAACTGATGAAGAAAGAGCCCGGGCGCATGGGCGTTTAGAGGCGGGGGCTCAACCGCAAGATTTTGCTAATCAGTTCAACGTGCATCGCAGCACTATTGTCCGCATTCGTCAGCGTCATCAAGCAACGGGGCTGTTTCCGACCGACCCAGATCCGGACGACCGAGAGTTATCACCCATCGTGAAGACCGATACATTGCGGTAACTGTAGCAAGGCGGCGTTTTGTAGATGGCCCCAGTCTGGAGAGAATATTGCGACAACAACGGGAGCCTGGCGCAACTCGAATCTCGGTACAGACAGTCAGGAACAGAGTTCAAGCCTCGGGGTTCAAATCCAGAAAACCGGCTAGGAAGCCCCAGCTTTCTCAACGGCACAGGGCTCTACGGCACCAGTTTTGAGCACGACATGGCAGATGGAACCGACGGCAGTGGTCGGAAGTTCTTTTTCCGACGAGTCGAGATTTTGTCATCGGAAAATTGATGGTCGGTTTAGAGTTTGGCGTCGCACTTGGGAGAGGCACCTTGAGCCTAATGTCCTGCCAACAACAGCTTACAACGGCGGCAGTGTAATGTTTGGCAGGTATCAGTTCTAAAGGCAGAACTGCCTTTGTCGTATATCCCGGAACCTTGAATGGTCGTCGGTACATTGACGAAATTCTAAGACCTCATGTTGTACCGTATCTCAGATAGATGGGCCAGAACTCCATCTTCCAGGACGACAATGCGAGACCACTTCGTGCCAGGATTGTCGATGCTTTCCTGCAGCAGAATTGTGTGGCCACCGATGTCACCTGACTTGGCGTGCATTGAACATTGGTGGGATATTCTTGGTCGGGCTGTAAACAAACGGGTCAATCAACACACAAGACTTCCAGACTTGCAGAGAGTTCTACTCCAAGAATGGGCTGCGATTCCCCAGCATCATATACAGAGACTGGTGAATTCCATTAGGAGGAGATTTGACGAGTGTCGTGTGAATCTTGGTGGCTATACCCATTATTGATTATTGAGTTACAGTTCAGAAACTGTGATTTTGTCATTTTTGACAACCTACTTCATGTGCCTTCGGAGAAGCATTATTCATGCCTCAGTGATGATATTCTTGTTTTGATTTCTGTTTATTATCAGGATTGAATTAAATTTTCTTGTGGTGTATTTATTTTTACTGTATATTTATGTTTTAGGCAAACAGATCGAAAAAACCCAGTAGTGCAGAACATTTTTGCCGGGTATATATCCATCACGTGAACTAGTCCGTAAAATGAACACCCCCCGTACACCCAACTTTGTATAGAGAAACTTGGGGTTTACGGGGGAAACAGTATTTTTCTTATTTTTACTCCAAGACATAGGTTTTGGGTACCCGTTAGAACCGCCTCAATCAAGACATAGGTTGTGAGTACGCGTTAGAACCGCTCCAATGAGGCGGTTCTAACGGGTACCCAAAACCTATGTTTGCAGTTTTAATAAGAAAAATATCATTGATTTTTATCCGAAAAGTTGCCATTTTTGAAATGTGAAAAATGCACTTTGTCGCACGGGTGTGTTAGCGTAATGAATCGACCCAGAGGCACTTATCAAATACTTCAGACGTTTTCCTGCGATTGTCTAAGGGATCATCATTCACCACTAAACTTTACACGGGAACAAACAGTGGAAATTCGAGTTTTTCAGTTTCAGTCCAATTTCTATTTCACCGCGTGAACACAAAAGGAGGTATTTTCATGATTGGCGAAACCACGAATAAAAATACTTCTTTTGTTGTTCATGTGTTAAATAAAACTCGACCTTACACTGAACAAAACATATTTTACTTTCATTGAGATGTAAGAAATTTGGCTGAAAACTTTGTGCACTGTGGATTCGTGGATTTTGATAAAAAATTTATCAGGCAAGGTTTCGGGAACGGCTTCGAGAACGGCTTCGAGAACGCTTGTAGACTCGAGAGGCTGGCCGATCCTGATAAATTTGATACCAAATGACACGAATCTGGTATTCTATTTATCAGTTTATCCCCTTGTACACCCTTATCATTGGAAATGTCCTCAGTGCGTCCCAACATTCCGGTGCGCAATAATCGCCCAATATATTTAATATCAGCCTATCTTGATTTTTCATTTGATCACTTTGATTTTTTCCAGTAATAATAACATTTTTACCATTACAGTAGTCCGGTACATTCGTTAAAGGTGCAATGATCAGGGTCAATTGTCCTGGGATAGCATATCTCAATAAGGTCAAGGTGTTACAGTGCAGTTAATATAGGTGGTAACTGATAAACCATTAACTGATCAAATGATTCTTCGGAGAGGTCAAGTTGCAATGATAAAAGGTCAAGTTTCAAAATATAAGATGTCTTTAATGACACAAATGGTATGCTTTGTCGTGAATACCTGCTCAATATATGTAAGCGTGTACTGGTATATTGGCCAAAACTAGCTACTCATACGGGACAACTGGAATCATCATGCCTCATGTCAAATCAATGGACATTACCTGTACTAGCAGTTTTTCCAACTACGAAAATCCCGAAAACATTAAAACAACCTCAAAATGACCCAATTTGTTTTTATTTGATTTTATCAAATTTAACATTTGAGGAAAGAAAACTTCATTATTCTACTTAAATTTTCAGCCACATTTCTCATTGCATAATGAATGTTTTAATTACTGTAGTTTAAAATCAGATATTGTCGTGTATTTTTGCTAATTTACTATTTAAGTGCATTAGACATGGGGTCCTATTTTTATTATAAAATTGACCAATCTTAATTTGATGAAATATATATAAAATTATATTCAAATTAACGATACGATATTGAATTTTTATAATCTTTAACCACATTTTCGCTATCTAGCGTAGTATTGCAAAAACTTATGACAGAGAAAAATGTACCCTATTAACTTCTATAAATTTTTTCGCGGAACTTTAATCGGACACATGTCATTTAGTGGATAACACATGCTGGCCCAGAAAAACCTTTACACTTCATACTTTTCACGTTTGTGATGTAGTCTTTGATTTTAAATAATAACACGTTTATAAAACATATGAGCCCGGGCACAGCATTTCTTACCATTTATATGTGCACCCAGCGAAGACTCAGCTCAGCCTGCGCATCCACGCAGTCTGATCAGAGTCTTCGTTGTGCATTCTAAGAACAGCTAAGGGCCCAATGCTCCTTCATGCGGCAAGAGAGGTCTCTGGTCAAACTATATGGATGCGCAGATTGATTTGATCCTTCGCTGGGTGCACATGTAAATTATAGGAAATGCACCTCTACAAACCATGACAAAAATACCTGCAACATTAAATTTGATTGATATAAAACTTTATCATGAGATGCGCACACAAAATACCTCCTGTAAGTCAAATGCCTATCCCTCACCACCCAAAAAAGTTTTGGGGAGGGGGATGCCCAGACGGAAACAAAGAAAGAATACGGGTCTTTTTTCATGCAGATGCTGTATGTGGATTTTCAGGCTCTAGCTCCAACCATTTGATACCGACTATAATGCACTTTTATAGAATTTAAACCAAAAAAATCAAAAGTCAGGAGACGATTGTTATAAGCGTTTCGCTTGTTTTCAAATCCTGTCATTGTAAAGTGTACATGTACTGTTCGAATTGACTTGTCAAATGAAATGAATAAATATTGTTTAAACCAACAGTCGAAAGAAGTGAGAAAAATTTAATTGACGATAATGCCAAAACCTTATACACTTCTACAGACCATAACAATAAAAGCACAAAGTTTCAAGTTGATCGGTATAAAATTATACTTTTATTCTTTCTTTGTTTCCGTCTGGGCATCCCCCTCCCCAACACTTTTTTGGGGGTGGTGTGGGGTAGGCATTTGACTTTGTACAGGGGGTATTTTGTGTGCGCATCTCATAATACTGTAATAGGAGTTGCGCAAACAAAGTACCCACCTCTCGCCACGTGAAAAAGTCCGAGAAATGAACACCCCCCTACAGAGAAAACCGGGGTTTAGGGGGGTAGACACTATTTTCCTTTTTTCTGCTCCAAGACATAGGTTGTGGGTACTCGTTAGAACCGCCTCAATGAGGCGGTTCTAACGAGCACACACATCCTATGATTTGAGCATTTCTAAGAAAAATATGAAGGTGTTTCATCAGAAAAGTAGCCATTTTTGAGATTGAAAAATGCCCTATGTCGTACGGGTGAGTTATCGTAATGCATATTGGAATAACTCAGCAAGCAGAACCCTGATGGTAGAAAGGAAAAATATTACGAAAACACGCCTTTACAATTTTGACCCCCTCCAACCCCACTTTTATATAGAAAAACTGGGGTTTACAGGGGTAAAACTTATTTTTCTTATCTCTGCTCTAAAATATAGATTGTGGGTACTCGTTAGAACCGCCTCGATGAGGCGGTTCTAACGAGCACCCACAACCTATATTTTGAGCAGAAATTAGAAAAATATCACAATTTTTCATCTTGAAATTTTCATTTTTTCGGCGATAAAGGTTACACTGTATTTGTATAGGCGTGTTTTCGCAATGATATACGGGTCCGCTTATTTTCAAGCTAATGCTATAAATAAAACTTCAGGATTCTACCCCTAACCATTCATGACCGTATACAAGTGTTTGTTTGATTGTATTGGAGTTTAACGGCCCAGTCAAAACTATTTTAGTTCATTTTAGCCGGTCAGTTTACCTATCCACACCTTCCCTGGGCAAGTTTATACGTTAGCGGTTTACCAGTATAGTGCACATTCTTTTGCAAGAAACTGACAACTACCCTCCTTGAATCAGCGGAAGGGAGAGAATGACCATAGAGAAAATTTCATGATCAATCTCCACGAAAGTATGTTGCCGACCCCGGCAGGTATCGATCCCGCGTCCTCCCGATCACCAGTCAGACGCGCATCCGACTGAGCTACCGAGGCCGGCTTCCGTATACAAGTGTAGCGGACGCACAGACGAAAATACGGACGGACGTACGGACGGACATGCCCAAACTAATATGCCCCTTCAACTTCCTCGAAGTTGGGGGGATAAAAATATCTCAATTTTTCAACTCTTTGGAGATGTGAGAAGCATCCACAATGTCATCGTGATGGCATGCGATTAAAGATTTGGTTCGAAAACATGTACCTGTGATGGTAGAGATTCGAAAAACTTATACGTGTACCTGTGTTGATGCAAGATGCATACAAGTCTTTAGCTTTTTCCCATGCAGTTTCGTTTACACCTAGATTATCAACATCTTCAAGAAGGTCTGCAACATAAACAATCAAAGCACTGAGAGTAATGGGGGGTCGGTTGCCCTTGTGTGTAGATTTTGAAAACGGGCCTGAAAACGCACGTCTTTATAATTTTGACCCCCTTGATTTATTTGATTCGAGGTTTAACGTCCTCGACAACACTGTAAAGGTCATTTAGAAGGAGTTGCTTCCAATTTTCTGGGACTTTAAGCCGACATTGAGGTGAAATGACATCTCAAGCCCTGTCGCCCTATGAAACCAATAGGGTTTATACGCATGCACGGTCCGACTCGCAACTCTTTGTCTGGGCAGGCTTAGATCCTCTAAGCGGTTTACCAGTACTCGTGTGCGGGTCGGATTTAGCTCTGCGTTGACGCATCGTGCAGCCCATATATTTCTTCAAGCCCCGATGGGCGGGGGCCGAGTTGACCCCATTGAACCCCACTTTTACATGTGTATAGTAAAACTGGGATATGTAGGGGAATACCGTATTTTTCTTATTTCTGTTCAAAAATATACATTGTGGGTATCTATATTTTGACCAGAATTAAGAAAAATATGTTTTTTTTTTCGGCGGTAAAGTTTACAATGTATTTGTATACGAGTGCTTTCATAATGGGGCGACTTCTGTTTCGTTTAACATTTTAATTCTTGTACGTTAATCAAAACAGTGTAGACCTTGATCCGATGACGCATTCTTCGGCGTCTGATCTGGGTCTAAACCAAGCAGGCACATGTCGCGAGGGCAACGTCAAATCAACGTCGGTGCAACCTGACGTTGCACCGAAGTTGATGTCACGTTGCATAACGGTCATGACGTTGTACCGACGTTGATGTCACGTCGCAATTACGTCATGTGCTTGCTGGGAAGTGTTTGTAAATGTCACAGTACATGAGCCCTGTCCAGATTGTACTTTCTACACTATGCTCTGACATCACAAGGAGATGACTAGCGCTGCTATAAATAAACGGTATCTGGATTTTGTGCATTGGGGGCGATACTGTTTGCAAGAGAAGGCCTTTTCGTGTTCACCGGGATAAGGGCTTTGGGCTCCAAAAATTGACATTTTCCTTGAGCACATTTCTTTTTTTTATCTTTTATTTTCATCTCCAACTATCTTAATACTGGCAAAATAGGGGAATTAACGGTGCTTCGTAAATAATACCTTAAGGTCAATAGAGTTGCGTAGCGTGACAGTCTATAATATTGTGATGGGTAGTCTGATAAGAGAAGGCTCATTATGAAATCACGCATGTTTAGGCAATTTCACCACCTAAATAATAATAACAAATTTTCGAGGGTATGTGTGTGTGTGGGGGGGGGGGGGTAAGTTAAATAAATTGCATGAAAAATAGAAGTGAAGGCAATGATATGTAATCGATACAATTAACCATAAGAAACTAACAATTAAGTCATAAGTCATTTGGTATCTCTGCTGCTCGTTAGTTTCCGAGATTTATCGTACATTCACGGATTACTGTTTCAACCAAGTTTGAGAATAGGGTTGCTAATTTCAAACTAAAAAAGGACAAAACAGTTGTGCATTTAACTAAGAAAAATTAACTACAATAAAAACGTCTGATATTGAAAAAAAAAACGACCCCGACTGAAAATGATCGATCAGATCTGAAAAGCACATACATGTACTTATCTTTATCTATATTTATTTCGTCGTCATTTTATCTTCATTGTGCTGTATATTTTAATCATTACAATGGTTGTAACAAATAACCCGAAAAAGGACCAAATTATAGTGGCGATAAAATCGCGGAAAAAATATCAGCGTACAGGGATATAAAGTAGCATTCAATGCCGATTGTAAAAAGTTTCTATCTGTAGCAATAAAATTGAAATAGATCATTAAAAAGTAATCTCCTATCTAAATTAATACATGTTTGTGTATCGGTCGTCCAGGTATTAGATTGATATAGTTATTGAAAGTTGGCCATGTTTTATTTATCTATTTATTTATTTATTTATTTATTTATTTATTTATTTATTTATTTTTCTTCATATTCCTGCTCGAAACATAAATAATGGAGCACGTAAGAACCAGCTAGAAAATAACTGGCATAACTTAATATTCTAACCCATGATTATCCTCGCACTTATTTTTATTTATTTATTTATTTTTTTTTTTTTTTAGAAAAAGCAGGGATCGAGCCATTCCCTCCATCAGTCGTCAGTACGTCCGCCTGTTATGTCACACAATTGCTTCTAAGCCATTTTAGCTAGAAGCAAATCATAACAGTCACAGGCAATAGTCCAATGGCTGAGGACTGCAGGAACATATTCTGTATTTTGATGCGACCCCCAGGCCGGGGTGGGGCGAGACTATGCCTGAGGGCTCAAAATTAATCTTGTACAAACATAGCCATTGCCTCCCCCAACCCCATCCCCATCCCCACTCCTCCCATCGGGGCTTGAAATAGATGGGCTGCTTGATACTTCCACGCAAAGCTGAATCCAATCGCACACGAGTACTGGTGAACCGCTTAGGGGATGCAAATCCGTGCGAGTCAGACCGTCCATGCTTATTAACCCTATTGGTTTCATTGGGCGGTAGGGCTTGAGATGCCATTTCATCTCAATGTCGGGTAAAAGTCCCGCAAAATTGGAAGCAACGCCTCCAAAATGACATTTACAGTGTTGACAGGGACGTTAAACCTCAAACAAATAAACTAAAACAAAACATTGACACGTTGAATATCAAACTGAAGGTACCTGTAACAGTTCGACTGTTGTTTCGGGCAATGACCAATCTTAATCACATGCGAGAAATGTTCTTAGATGGCTGATAAGACCAATTACAGCTACAGATTGAACAACATATGTCAGACGACGACAGCTCTATTGGTGATGCCTTAGCTCTAGCTTTACTTTATGCACCGTCACGAAAACACGCCCATATAATTCTGACACCCTCGGAACCCACCTTTATACAGCAAAACTAGGGTTTACACTGGTTAACCTTATCTTCTTATTTCTGCTCTAAAATATAGATTGTGGGTACTCGTTAGAACCGCCTCACTTTCTGCTCTAAAATATAGATTGTGGGTACTCGTTAGAACCGCCTCACCGAGGCGGTTCTAACGAGTACCCACAATCTATATTTTAGAGCAGAAATAAGACAAATACCAAAATTGTTCAAATGAAAATTTTCATTTTTCGGTGAAAAAACTTACAATGTATATGCGTGTTTTCGAAATGAAAGGCAAATGAAGGGTATGAGACATCTTTAC
This sequence comes from Lucinisca nassula, assembly GCA_963580285.1. Classification (NCBI taxonomy): domain Eukaryota; kingdom Metazoa; phylum Mollusca; class Bivalvia; order Lucinida; family Lucinidae; genus Lucinisca; species Lucinisca nassula. Next base: position 36,021,873 of record OY757023.1, on the reverse strand, counting down.
AAATCAAAGGTAATGACGCAGTGAGGTTAGCGTGTTACGCAAAAGGGTTACATGTATTTGTAGAACCTAGGCGTTTTTTCAGCTAGAATTTTGAAAGTGAATAGCCCTATGGATGAGAACTGGAAGTCTGATGGGACTCCCTACTCAACCTCACCCACTTGGGGCGGTGCCAGTGTGACATAGAACATTCTTTCGTATCTCCAAAACTGCATTTGTCTGATGCAATTTTGCAATATTTTTCTTATTTGTACTCGAAAATTAGGTTGTGTGCGCTCGTTAGAACCGCCCCATTGGGGGCTGTTCTAACGAATACCCACAGCCTATGTATTGGTACAGGAATAGGAAAACTAATGTTTACCCCGGTAAAGCCCTATTTTCTTTATTTAAAATGGGGTTTATAGGAGTGTTCATTACCAGGAGTAGTAGTGGGGGCGCTTTGGCGTCACTGACTGCGCATGCGCGGGGATGACGTCACGGCGCGTCGGCGCGGCAGCCATATGTGATGACCTCGGAATAACTTTAACCCCACGGACTGCGCATGTGCGGGGATGACCTCACGGCGCATCAGCCATATTGGATGACCTTTGCCACGTCTCTATTGTTTGGTGAAGGCACTAAACAAAAGGTCAACCCAGCTGCTCCGTGACCTCGGAATAAAATCCGTTTCTATTGTTCGGTGAAGGCACTAAAATTTAAACAAAAGGTCTAAACCCAGCTGCTCCGTGACTTCGGAATAAAAATCCGTGTCTATTGTTCGTAGATGGCCCTATAAATTGAAAACAAAAGGTCGAGGTGAAACGACAAGCCCTGCCAAAAGGGTTTATGGAAGGGCCGATCCGCACCGCTTTACCTGGGCTAAGCGGTTTTCCAGTGCGTGATTCGTGGAAGCATCTATTTCTTCAAGCCCCGAGGGGCGGGGGGCTAAAAAGATTCATGAATCTCTCTCTCTCTCTCTCTCTCTCTCTCTCTCTCTCTCTCTCTCTCTCTCTCTCTCTCTCCTTTAAACAAAAAATGTGACACTGTGTCGTTATTTGAGCTTTCGATCATATTTATCAGATTTTTTTCTATATTTTTGTCGTAAACATGTTTGAATAGGTGTATTTGTCTTTCAAAACCAACTTGCGAAAATATCATCTGATAATGGATTTTAGCCTGAAATGCGCCAGTCCGCTTAACACGGAAACACCTGCCATTAGCAGGACTGCTGAACCCAAACAAAGAAAAATGTCATCTTCTAGTGGTGATTAGCGCTTTAAGGTTCATTCACGGTATATTGATTTTTTATTGCTGCGATACGAGTATTGGGCCGGCGAACGAAAAAACCTATAAAGGTAAAACTTTAGCGGCAATATATGACCGATCAGCCTGCGTATAAACGCGGTCTCATACGCTTTTCGCATCAGTCTAACCCGTAAACACCAAAATAATAATCCAGATTGGCTTAATAAGCTGGTTTATTCACGCTTAAATGTGTCATGATTCTTAAATATGGGTTATATTGGGCCGTTCTCTAAGTGATGTTCTTGACATAAATCAAGTTAGGAAAGACTATACCCTGAACTGTAAGCGAATAGTTTACACACTGATCAGATGTTGTGTGGCGTCTGATCCGGATCTACCATTGTTTGCGAAAACTAATAGGCCTTTGTTTTTATCCGAAGGGGATCGTATTTGGACTCGTCTCAAAGAGATCTACGCGATGAAATTATCTCCCTCGGCTGTTCAGATTATCTCCCTTTGGTCTAATGTAAACCCCATATTTTGCTCAAAATCATAGACTGCGGCTCAGATGCGCGCAGCCTGAACTGTAAGCAACCAGTTTACAAAAGGTCATGACCAGTTGAATGTTATTTTCTATTAGCATGTCATTGTCTATATTGTCCACGCCTCTTGGCGTAGACTGCCAAACGTTTACTTTTGCTCCAGAAGCATTAAAGAAAAGAGCATTACTGGCTGGATGCTATATTCTATTGACTGGTCATCATTGTTATTTGTTATAATGATTAAAAACCGGGATTGACCGGAACACTTCCGTAATCTTATCACACCCTATTCGCATACCAAATAAACAAGTTTCTGGGTTCACATTATGTTGATTTCCCTCAGATGATACAGTACATCTATTTCGGGTTTTTTTTTCACTAAAAGAACGCATATGCATCTGTCCTACTGATTTTTCGTTTCCTTGTACGAGTAGTTTTCATAGTAAAAGATTGTAGTTTTGCTAATGTATGAAACTATTATACAAATTTCCGTATTTACTGGCATACTTATACACGAATAGCTTTGTCATTTGACTTTCCAATCCTTCGACTACTCAGATTGATGTGTGCTAAGCGAAGACCCAAGGTTTTAGTAAAAGCTAATACTCGCAATATTACAAACATTGCTCGGTCCTACGAATTGCCGGAGCTTATCAGTGAAGGGCTTAATACACACTACAATCGCACATCCATCCGGCCATCCGTCCATACACACAACCACGCACATACACACATATACACACATTCTCTTATACACACGCACATACACACGTACACACACATACACACAATAATACTCACATGCACGCAATAACACACGCACACGTACACACATACGCACATACATATATACATACATACATACGTACATACATATATACATACATACATACATACATACACACACACTTGCACACGCACATACATACATAAACACACACTCATGTACATACATACATACATACATACATACATACATACATACATACATACATACATACATACATAAATACATACAAACATACATGACTCACACTCATGTACATACATACATACATACATACATACATACATACATACATACATACATACATACATACATACATACATACACATGCACAACGCAAACAAACTGCTTCAAACCTTAATAAAAAGCTTAAAACGACATACCCGATCCGAGCTCTACGCCATTCTAACAGACAATAACTTCTAATGGATAAAGGCCTATGTTTTAATATGGCTACGACATATTTTGATTGGTTGCTATTAATAACCGACCTATAATACTTATGCTGTAAACAGTCAGTGGGGATCTTTGAGATGGAGGAGGAGCTTTGAATGCGTAAAAAGACAAAATGAACAATGCATTATGTAGCTGTTGCGAAAATATGCCTCACAGATACGTATATGAATGGCCTATATGTCATAGAAAGAATGTGTTGTATATTGTTTCTCATTTGAGAAAAGTACACCGTGTGACTGTAGAAGACTGGTTGGAGAAAGTAAAAAGAATACGTGTAATTATTGTAGGTAGTGTTAATAGTTGACCTTTCCAATAGAACGTATAATCTATAATCAAACGTGACTTTCAAAAGCTATTTGAGTTCTAAAAATAAAAACCAATCAGAAAGAAGTATGGAACGTAAGAAGAAGAGTTGACGTTTTCATTATGATTCTGACTTTGTTGTGCCTCTGTCACGAATACATAGCCAAACCTCTGATACCCAATTACAAGTTGCGATTCGAAGCTAGAGAAGGCGCAAACCGGTTTATCTACTGTTGGAAAGAGGAACTTGACGAGCATGACAAGCAATCAAAAACAAACTTATAAAGTCCAACAAGAACAGCTTGGGCGTCCTATAAGAGCCGTCAAATGGATAAGCGTTATTGGTATTATCGTTATCACGCTTTCCTCTCCTATATTTGTCTTGGCTAGTATCGACTGGAGTCAAGACCCTCCCTTGGATTACCATGTCAAAGTGGAAGGTAACCAGACGGCTTGCTCGTATTTGGAACAATTTTATCTAACGGACAATGTCATAATCTCGGTGTGCAACAGAGACGACGACATCGTTCTCGACATTCGTCTCTTCTTAAAGCGAACGGCTACCATTCGCGGTATTCCTTTGAACTTGAGACAGTGGAGGACTCTAGAGAAAATCTTGCCCGGCGTGAATCGAGCTATTGAAAAAGCAAGTCGAGATGCGGATGACAGGTAGCGAGGAAAAGAATGGATTAATTTTAGAAAGATTCACCCAAGAAGCAAATTCGTATCAAAACAGCCCTTTTCAGGGCTTCCAACAACTCGAGAAAGAAAAACCTATTTAAAATAATTGTAATACATACAAAGTATATCCAGGCACTTTAGCTCAGTTGGTAGAGCACCTGTCTCATAAACAGGAGGTCATAGGTTCGAGCCCTATTCGTGCCATATTTTTACAATCTAGAAACTAATTTATTTTCATAGAAAAACCCTTGAAAAGATTCCCGGAAAGAACCCCCCTACAAGATGCTTCCAAAAAAGATCCCTCCGAAACGAACCGTCAAACAAAAACCCCTCAAAACTAAGTTATTTTCAAGCATAGCCAGGAAGAAATTTATTGAGACGCAGAAATGAAAGCGATTTTCGCAAATCGAATATATGGGACCAGTAGCATTATCCAACAAATTGAAACGAGGTGGACTTGACATTGGTGTTGGTGGCTGTGGTGGTAGTTGTGGTGGTGGTGGCTGTGGTGGTGGTGGTGGCTGTGGTGGCTTTGGTGATGTAGGTGTTGGTCAAAAATGTGAAAAGTTTGTAAGAATGACCCAACTGCAAACTCTTGACAAACCAAAAATGAATCGATGCTCAGACTGTAACTTCGTGTTCTCCAGACGTGATGCTTTGTTAAGGCACCAACGCAATAAGAACGGCAGCGGGATAGAGCCGCAATCAGACATGACTAACAGCATTACCTTTCAACACCCGTTTTCTATGGTGGTGACTGGTCCTAGAGGAAGCGGTAAAACGGAGTGGACTAGAAAGTTACTCCTATCCGACCTCATATACCCTCCACCTGAACGTATCGTATGGTGTTTTGGTCAATGGCAAAGACGAGGACTTGCAAAGCAAACTACCCCAGACAGAGTTTGTACACGGTATACCGGACAGCCTGACTAACTCCGAGTATGTCGATACCCGCAAAAGGAACGTACTGGTTTTTGACGATTTGATGACAGAGGCTAAATGCGATCAAAGAATTGCGGACCTCTTTACCAAGGGAAGCCATCACAGAAACTTGTCTGTCGTATATCTCACACAAAATCAATTTCCACAAGGAAAAGCCTGCAGAGACATCGCTTTGAACACGCAATACCTCGTCCTTTTCAATAATCCAATCGACAGACAACAAGTGGCGACGTTGGCGAGAAGAATTTATCCGGCATCTAATTCAGTGTTTATGAAACGATTCGAACAGGCTACGAGTCAGCCTTATGGGTACCTGATAGTCGACCTAAAATCGAGCACGCCCGAACAAGAGCGTTTACGCAGTGACATATTTCCGGTAGAAAGAAAGCGGAAATTGGAGGTATCCGATGAGTCCGATATAAATGATGAAGACAGTGACGTTGACATGGAATCGATAAGTGAAGTAAACGACACGCATTACCCCTTATTGGGACCTCCGGGTAAACGTGCCAAAGATGATCTGGAAGAAGACCGCCTATGTCTAGAAATATGGGAGAGAAGGTTTAAGGAACCTCTAAGGCAATCGAATGCAGAGCGCTTTAAAGATAAGGTTAATAGCTACATCGAAGAAGGGACTGCACCTGAGGTCGCTTATCATCGCGCAGCAAACGAGGACTTACCCTCCCTCAGGAAAAGACTAAGACACGATTACGCGATGTTTCTAATGGATTATCACCAGCTGCAAAAGGATCATACTCAGCGGCAGATTCTACAGTCGGCTAAAACTTTAAGAATACAGCATGGTTTGAATGTCGACGAATCCATCCAGCAAGCCGTAAAACTGAGAAAGGATTTATTCGCCAGTGTTTGGCCCGACCATGTCTTGACAGAAAACCAGGAATCTGATGACGAATGAAATAAACGTAAGAAGGGTAAAGCATCGCTATATTTGGAGAAATTAAAAAGATGGGTTCGATAGAAGTGTTTGACAATAAACTGCTAAAATGGGTGCCTTATGTTCCGGACTACGACGCATGGTATCAACATTTCAAAGACTTGAGCGTGGGCTACGTTCAACCCGATTACAGGGGGCGTTATATCGTCGGTAGTGGGAGAAGAAACCGTCTTCTACAGGAAATGGCAGATGAACGGCAAAAAGAAATAGAAATGCGGGAACAGCAAAAACCCGTGGTGAAATTGGTCACTCCAGTGGCTCAAGCGGTTGAAATGGCAAAGTCAGATCTAGCACGATTACAAAAGGAGCATAAGGGCGAGACCTCTGCTCGTAAGAAACCAAGAGTAAAAAACGGGCAGTTGGTAGACTGGACAAAATTAAAATATTAAGCGACGATGAACAGTGATCAATTGACTCGTATTCTTTCTGGATGTCCCGTGACTGTCTGCGCAGCGGACCAAATTAAAAAACGAAGAGGAGGGTTCGTCATTTCCAACACATCCACCAGTTATCAAAGAGGGAAACACTGGGTAACATTTTATTTTCCCAAACACGGACCGTACGAATTTTTCGACTCAGTAAGAAACGACCCTAGAAGTTATGGCGTTGGATTTGAAGAGGTACTCAATAAACCCTATCTAATGAACAATAAACAGCTTCAACAATCTAGTTCTAACGTATGCAGACTATACTGCGCATACTATGTGATTGTGAGATCTCGTGGTAAAACCATGCAAGACATTATCAAAGAATTCAACCCACACCAGAAGAAGTTCAACGACCACCTGATTGTGTCTAAAATGAACAGAATGCTTAGAAGAAGACATTTATAATGTGTAATTAACCACTATGTCGTTGATAAATAAATGCGTAAAATATACTTTTGTTTTGTAATCATTTCTATCCTAAGTAGAAGTAAAACAAAGATCAGGAATTGATACAATTAACTTACTCCATCCATAAAAGACACCAAAAGGAAAGAAATACAAACATTAAGCGACCAGACCATAATGGAAACCTAAACAAAGGAAGGCCATATGGACAGTTACTTTCCCACAAAATGGCCATATGGCCATCCAAAATTAAAAGACACAAGTGATACACACAGTAAGTAACAAACAACAACATAAATAAATCGCCACGGAAGAGCCGCCTTGGAACGGTCAGTGGAAGATTTCCACTGGGGGGCTCAAATCGATTTTACGTGGCCACAATCCTCGCCCTTACTTCCGTCGCGATTTAGACAAATAATTTGTTCAGTCCGCATGAAGGCCTCCTAACTCATCAGTGCAACATCTCCGTGAACACAGAAATCAAAGAACCACAGATGTGAGACAACGGTGAGGACTCGACAGCAAGAAACCACTGAAATGCTGGAGCAAAAGAAAACCAACAGTTAGACTCCGATGAGCCCGACCAGAGACAGAGCATCAGGCACCAACCAACATTATCTCTTTAATTTTCAATAAGCCTTTACGTTGGAGCCGTCATAGAATCTGAGGCCTGACCCACCGGCGTGCAATTAAAGAGGGAAGCAAAGTTGCCAACCGTGATTGGGTTAACTACCATGCATGCAGTCTGTCGTATAATATCCATGTTGTACCCAATCTTTTTAACACTCTCAAAATAGAATTGAAGGCAATGATCAGGAATCGATACAAGTAGCCAACACCCACTTGAGATGCTCAGGAATGACCTCGTCCCCGTATTGTCAATTATATTTTTTTCATGACCTCGCTAGTGGCTTGGGTTAAAACGAAGAAAAGTACTGTTTCAAGTCTGACATGTTTTATTGTAAACATATAAATACATCTCTTACAAATTTACAACGCAATACAATTTACAATATAACGCTATATGTATGTTCACATGGGTTCGTCTCTGCTATCTCTCCAGTTTTGAAAGTGTTTTGGATCCAATGTTCTCACAAAATTATCGGATCCTGTCCCGAAACCGCCTAAGGTCGCACTTGATCCGAACATGAACCCTGTCTGTCTTTGAGGCGGTGCCCCGACCATCTTGATGTATGTACAATTCGGTGACCATTTGTAGTGTTCTTTGATGGCGTCATCATCTTGTTCCCAAGAGCTGAGATTTACGTAACAACTGAAGCACTGACATACGTCCGATTTCCCCGTGTAATAAAGTCCCGCCCGTGCTAGTTGGTATTTGTCCGGTCGCATCTGTTTAGGATAAGTATCGAATGTTTTGAGTCTGTTTTCGAAGAATTCCATGTCGAGTTGATCAGCTTTACTGTCCATGACGTTTATGATGAGAATGACGATACATCGTACACACGTCGCTTATATACATAATGCCTTCTTTCTGATTGGTTTTTTATTTTTAGAACTCAAATAGCTTTTGAAAGTCACGTTTGATTATAGATTATAAGTTCTATTGGAAAGGCCAACTATTAACACTACCTACAATAATTACACGTATTCTTTTTACTTTCTCAAACCAGTCGTCTACAGTCACACGGTGTACTTTTCTCAAATGAGAAACAATATACAACACATTCTTTCTATGACATATAGGGCATTCATATACGTATCTGTGAGGCATATTTTCGCAACAGCTACATAATGCATTGTTCATTTTGTCTTTTTACGCATTCAAAGCTCCTCCTCCATCTCAAAGATCCCCACTGACTGTTTACAGCATAAGTATTATAGGTCGGTTATTAATAGCAACCAATCAAAATATGTCGTAGCCATATTAAAACATAGGCCTTTATCCATTAGAAGTTATTGTCTGTTAGAATGGCGTAGAGCTCGGATCGGGTATGTCGTTTTAAGCTTTTTATTAAGGTTTGAAGCAGTTTGTTTGCGTTGTGCATGTGTATGTATGTATGTATGTACATGAGTGTGAGTCATGTATGTTTGAATGTATTTATGTATGTATGTATGTATGTATGTTTGTATGTACATGAGTGTGTGTTTATGTATGTATGTGCGTGTGCAAGTGTGTGTGTATGTATGTATGTATGTATGTATATATGTATGTATGTATGTATATATGTATGTGCGTATGTATGTACGTGTGCGTGTGTTATTGCGTGCATGTGAGTATTATTGTGTGTATGTGTGTGTACGTGTGTATGTGCGTGTGTATAAGAGAATGTGTGTATATGTGTGTATGTGCGTGGTTGTGTGTATGGACGGATGGCCGGATGGATTTGCGATTGTAGTGTGTATTAAGCCCTTCACTGATAAGCTCCGGCAATTCGTAGGACCGAGCAATGTTTGTAATATTGCGAGTATTAGCTTTTACTAAAACCGTGGGTCTTCGCTTAGCACACACCAATCTGAGTAGTCGAAGGATTGGAAAGTCAAATGACAAAGCTATTCGTGTATAAGTATGCCAGTAAATACGGAAATTTGTATAATAGTTTCATACATTAGCAAAACTACAATCTTTTACTATGAAAACCACTCGTACAAGGAAACAAAAAATCAGTAGGACAGATGCATATGCGTTCTTTTAGTGAAAACAAACCGAAATAGAGGTACTGTATCATTTGAGGGAAGTCAACATACTGTGAACCCAGAAACTTGTTTATTTTGTATGCGAATAGGGTGTGATAAGATTACGGAAGTGTTCCGGTCAATCCCGGTTTTTAATCATTATAACAAATAACAATGATGACCAGTCAATAGAATATAGCATCCAGCCAGTAATGATCTTTTCTTTAATGCCTCTGGAGCAAAAGTAAACGTTTGGCAGTGTACGCCAAGAGGCGTGGACAATATAGACAATGACATGCTAATAGAAAATAACATTCAACTGGTCATGACCTTTTGTAAACTGGTTGCTTACAGTTCAGGCTGCGCGCATCTGAGCCGCAGTCTATGATTTTGAGCAAAATATGGGGTTTACATTAGACCAAAGGGAGAAAATCTGAACAGCCGAGGGAGATAATTTCATCGCGTAGATCTCTTTGAGACGAGTCCAAACACGATCCCCTTCGGATAAAAACAAAGGCCTATTAGTTTTCGCAAACAATGGTAGATCCGGATCAGACGCCACACAACATCTGATCAGTGTGTAAACTATTCGCTTACAGTTCAGGGTATAGTCTTCCCTAACTTGATTTATGTCAAGAACATCACTTAGAGAACGGCCCAATATAACCCATATTTAAGAATCATGACACATTTAAGCGTGAATAAGCCAGCTTATTAAGCCAATCTGGATTATTATTTTGGTGTTTACGGGTTAGACTGATGCGAAAAGCGTATGAGACCGCGTTTATACGCAGGCTGATCGGTCATATATTGCCGCTAAAGTTTTACCTTTATAGGTTTTTTCGTTCGCCGGCCCAGTACTCGTATCGCAGCAATAAAAAGTCAATATACCGTGAATGAACCTTAAAGCGCTAATCACCACTAGCAGATGACATTTTTCTTTGTTTGGGTTCAGCAGTCCTGCTAATGGCAGGTGTTTCCGTGTTAAGCGGACTGGCGCATTTCAGGCTAAAATCCATTATCAGATGATATTTTCGCAAGTTGGTTTTGAAAGACAAATACACCTATTCAAACATGTTTACGACAAAAATATAGAAAAAAATCTGATAAAAATGATCGATAGCTCAAATAACGACACAGTGTCACATTTTTGTTTAAAGGAGAGAGAGAGAGAGAGAGAGAGGGAGAGAGAGAGAGAGAGAGAGATAGAGAGATTCATGAAACTTTTTAGCCCCCCGCCCCTCGGGGCTTGAAGAAATAGATGCTTCCACGAATCGCGCACTGGAAAACCGCTTAGCCCAGGTAAAGCGGTGCGAATCGGCCCTTCCATAAACCCTATTGGCAGGGCTTGTCGTTTCACCTCGACCTTTTGTTTTCAATTTATAGGGCCTTCTACGAACAATAGACACGGATTTTTATTCCGAAGTCACGGAGCAGCTGGGTTTAGACCTTTTGTTTAAATTTTAGTGCCTTCACCTAACAATAGAAACGGATTTTATTCCGAGGTCACGGAGCAGCTGGGTTGACCTTTTGTTTAGTGCCTTCACCAAACAATAGAGACGTGGCAAAGGTCATCCAATATGGCTGATGCGCCGTGAGGTCGTCCCCGCGCATGCGCCGTCCGTGGGGTTAAAGTTATTCCGAGGTCATCCAATATGGCTGCCGCGCCGACGCGCCGTGACGTCATCCCCGCGCATGCGCAGTCCATGACGCCAAAGCGCCCCCACTACTACTAATTATTAATTGATTATCCTATATTACACAAGGTGAACCAATATTCAAAAATCATAAATCATGTTTTTAATTGCATCAATTAATAAAATTGCCATTAATCGAGTAATTTCGTATTAGCCCAGTTACAGGTCCTCGGTCAGCTGTATTGGCCTCGGCCTTCGGCCTCGTGCCAATACAGCAGACCTCGGACCTGTAACTACGCCAATACGAAATTATTTGATTAATAACATTATATTATTGGCGTGATGATTCTCATTCCTGCTTTTATAGCAATAGCCCATATTTTGATTGTATATTCAAAATGGGTTTGGAGGGTGTTTTTTTTTTTTTTCACATGCACGTGACAACAGATGTAGTAATTTTTCCTGGATTTGTTTGGTTAATTGAAGATTTAACGTTCCCGTCAACACTGTATATATCATTTTGAAGACATTGATTTTTAATGGAAAATAAACTTTCATGCCGTTAAATAAGATTTCACAATTTTCTATGCCAAAACCTTTCCATTTCACTAGGTATTCTTCTAACATAGATTGTTGGTACTTGTTAGAAACGCCTCGTCGAGGCGGTTCTAACAAGTACCCACAATGCATGTTTCTAAACAAAAATATCAGATTTTTTTGGTCAGAAAATTGTCCTTTTTTGATGGAAAAAATGTCAATGTATTCGTAATGTCCACAAAGTTAAATTGCTTATTTAAATCCCGACTTTGTCCCCACCCATCGGGGCTGGAAGAAATAAACAGATGGGCTGCATAATGCTTCCACGCAGAGCTGAAACCGACCGCACATGAGTACTGGTAAACTGCTCAGAGGATCTTAGCCTGCCCAGAAAAAGCGGTGCGAGTCGGCCCGTCCATGCTTATAAACCCTATTGGTTTCATTGGGCAACAGGGCTTGAGATGTCATTTCATCTCAATGTCGGGTAAAAATCCCACTAGAGTGAAAGAAACGTCTCCAAAATGACCTATACAGTGTTGACGGGGACGTTAAACATCAAATCAAACAAAAATGTCGTCTTCTACTGTCGTGGTTAACGCTTTAAGATCATTTATTAATGTCCCGATAGATCAGCGGTTAACCAACCTATCGGTAATTGTACTATTGCAACTCGATATTAAATTATTACGGCAATGAAACTCAAAACCTTATACAATGTCCCCGACCATCGGGGCTTGAAGAAATAGAAGGGCTGTATGATACTTCAACGCAGAGCCGACGGCACACAAGTACTGGTAAACCGCTTAGGACCTACATGTAAGCCTGACCAGGCAAAGCAAGGCGAGTTGGATCGTCCATGCTTATAAATCCTATTGGTTTGGGCTTGAGATCTAATTTCATCAAAAGTCCCACAAAATTGGGTGCAACGTTCCAAAATGACCGAAACCGTTGAACCTCAAATCAAACAAACAAACAAAAACCTTATACCACTAGAGAAAGTATTAATTTGTATTATTTTTAAGATTTTTTGTAGTGGTCATTTCACAAATTTTTACAAACACAAATAAATACTATTTTCAATAGGAAACATGGTTTGCGTGTGTTCTGTTGAATCGCCGCATTCATTACGAAAACATGCCTATACAAATACATTATAAACATTACCGCCGAAAAAAACGAAAATTTTAGCATGAAAAAATCGTAATATTTTTCTTATTTCTGCTCAAAATATAGATTACCCACAATCGAGTACACACAATCTATATTTTAGAGCAGAAATAAGACAAATAACGTACACCCCTGTAAACCCCAGTTTTGCAATATAAAAGTGGTGTTCAATGAGGCCTAATTGGCCGAAACTAGCTAGTCTAACCCAGAAAACATGTACACTCCATATTTTTCATTTGTGTTGTGTATTCCTTGCTTCCAAAGGATAACCCTTTTATAGAACATATTTAACTTCACTACAGCTGGTGTGTGGGAATGTGCGTCGGCGGTAAAGCGTCTCCCTGCCCTACATCATAGTGTAGATTATATTTTCTTGTCCTTTGGGATCTTTGATTCCATTGTGGAATTTTAAAAAAAATCTGAGGGTCACTGATGAGACATTATTGGTCGAAACTAGCTAGTCTGGCCCAGAAAACATGTACACTCCATATTTTTCACTTCTGTGGTGTATTCCTTGCTTCCAAAGGATAACCCTTTTATAGAACATATTCAAGGTGGGGTCAAAATTATAATGGCGTGTGTTAGCGATGGATAAGGTTTAACTACTAGCCACATTCATCACGTGAACAAGTCCGTGAAATGAAGACCCCCCTAAACCCCACTTTTTATAGAGAAAACTGGGGTTTACGAGGGTATTCATTATTTTTCTTATTTCTGCTCCAAGACATAGGTTGTGGGTACTCGTTAGAACCGCCTCAATGCGGCGGTTCTAACGAGTACCCACATCCTATGTTTTGAGTATTTATAAGAAAAATATGAAGGATTTTCACCAGAAAAGTAGCCATTTTGAAAATGTGAAAAATGCACTATGTCGTACGGACGAGTTATCGTAATGAAAACTCATTAAGAAAACGCGCCAATATAATTTAGACCACATTTTTTCATACAGTAAAACTGGGATTTACAAATATATGCATTATTTTTATTGTTTCTGCTCAAAACCATAGACTGTGTTAGCACTGTCTCGCCGTGGTGTTCTATCGAATACCCACAAACTGTGTTGAGACAAGAAAATAGTATCAGAATTTTTACCAGGTCATTTTGATGTGGCAAAATCCTCAATATATTTGAATGGACTTGTTTTCGAAATGGGTATATTTTAGTGTTTTTCACAATCCAAACAAGGTCAAAGCTGATGAAATATGAGACAGATTTACCTGGAAGAACATGTTTTTATAATATTATACAACTATTTTCGGCCTCGGGCGATAGTTCATCAGGTGCTCCACAGCACCTCGGGGCTGATAGTTTTGACTGTCGCCCAAAAAGGTATGAAATAGTTGTTTTATTACCCAACTCGTATAAAGAGTTATTTTGATCACAATAAGCAATTACTAAATTAAAACTATCTGCACCAGGCAATAGTTAAAACTATCTGCACGGGGCAATAATTCAGTGCTCCGTGTGATAGTTCTCTGAAAACCGGTTCAATCCGATTTCATGCGAAAAGGTGTTAGATAGTCGAAAATGCTTAATAACTTCTTATATAGTAGGTTGGGTAATAATATATAAATATTACATTCCTGAGTAGGTGATAGTGAAAAATGTCACACTGACGAATTTGAATATCAACCGAGGCGCAGCCGAGGTTGATATTAATATTCCGAATAGTGATATTTTTCACTATCACACGCTCAGGAATGTAATATTAATTTTATTATACATGTACCCAACAAAACTCAATTAAGGTAACGAAAAAGACAGGACAGCTAACAAGCGACAAGTAATCATGGCATTCCAAATTATAGGGCAACTCTCACATGAACAATCCAATCGCCCCATATTCGAACTCGCACAAGGTTTTATCGCTGTCCTTATTACCTACAAGTCTCTTGAGAATCAAGTAAAAAATAAATCGTCTATCGTCCGGACAACATTTTCCCCATTATAAGTCTATGGGAGACGAAAGGGCAAGTAACTCTGACACGAACGTTTCTATCTGTCCCAAATTTGAATTTGTCCAAGATTTTATGGCTGTCCTTATTGCCTGCAAGTTTGTTGAGGATCAAATAAAAAATAAAGTGTCCATCGCCCGGACATTTTCGCATTATAAGTCTATGGCGGATGAAAGGGCAAGTAACTCAGACACTAACAAACCGATATGTCTCAAATTCAAACCCGTCCTAGACTGTATGGCTGTCCTCATTGCCTACAAGTTCAATGAGCATCCGATCAAAAATAAAGTAGCTATCGCCAGGACAACATTTTCCCCATTATAAGTCTATGGCGGATGAAAGGGCAAGTAACTCAGTCAAGAATAATCAGATCTGCCCCAACTTCTAACTCGTCCTAGATGATATGGCTGTTCAAATTACCTACAAGTTTGATTAGCATCGAATCAAAAATAAGTTAGCCATTGCCCATACAACAAAAGTTCATTACGCTAACACGCCTATACAAATACATTGCCACCTTTATCGCCAAAAAAAATGAAAATTTTATGACGAAAAATTCCGATCCTTTTTTATTTCTGCTCAAAATATAGATTGTGGGCACTCGTTAGAACCGCCTCATCGAGGCGGTTCTAACGAGTATCCACAATCTATATTTTAGGGCACTCGTTAGAACCGCCTCATCGAGGCGGTTCTAACGAGTATCCACAATCTATATTTTAGAGCAGAAATAAGAAAAAATAAGGTATACCCCCGGAAACCCCAGTTTTACTATATAAAAGTGGGGTTCAAGGGGGGTCAAACTTATATAGGCGTGTTTTCGCGATGTAAACGACGGGCGACGGAGACATGACGGACAACAGGCCACGACATAAGCTGACCTGAGCTTATAGTTCACCCTTTTAAGTCAGAAACTGCATAGCAGGGTATTTCCTGATCAGAAGCAATCTAATCTGGATCAACACTGTTTGCAAAGGTAGGATTTGTCGTGCTCACCAGGATAAGTGACTCCAAATATATCTGTCTGAGGCCCATTGCCGATATTTTTCTTATTTCTGCACATGCTCGTTGGAATAGCCTCGAATCATTGCCTTCTAAGTAAGGTCTCTATCTATCTATCTATCTATCTATCTACTAATACTGCGTCGGTCACATTTGACCATTACCGCAGGTGTAGATTACATACACTCCAGGTTTTGCAGGATGAAAGCCTACACAGTAATCATGTAATTACGGTAGGGATCTTTAACCTGCACAGGGGATGGTTCTCCCTGCACAGGGCATAATACACTACAATCACTTACAACGTAACAAGTATTAAATTTAGTTCACTTCATTCTGTCTCCGCCCATCAGGGCTTGAAGAAATAGACGGGCTGCATGATGCTTCCACGCAAAAGTGGATCGCACACGGATACTGGTAGACCGCTTAGAGGATCTAAGCCTGCCCATGCAAAGCGGTGCGAGTCGGACCGTCCATGCTAAGAAACCCGATTGGTTCCATTGGGCGACAAGGCTTGAAATGTCATTTCATCTCAATGTCGGGTAAAAGTCCCACAAAATTGGTAGCAACGTCTCCAAAATGACCTATATAGTGTTGACGCGGACGTCAAACCTCAAATCAACTAACCAACTGTAAACGTCATTACTTCACAACGACATTTAAAGCCCCATTTTAAGCGTACTTATTTTTATCTATTTATTTGGTTTTACGGCCGTTTCAGGATAATAGCTCTTTTTTCCAGCCGATCATTAATCAGAGGAGGGCAAAAACTGGAGTACCCGGAGAAAAACTACCTATCCTTCCGATTCAGAACTCGGCGTTTCGCATATGAACTTACTTTTATTGATAGCTTGGATCTTATCACGCAAAACTGCATATATAGTCAGAGTGGACCTGTCCTCCGGTATCACGTTGGTTTCTTTCCAGCCGCCACAAGCGAAGGTGTAGAAATCGTCACAGGGATTCACGCTTCGGTCCATAGATTGAAGTACCCGGGAGGCTACGATTGTGCAATCGTCCGACATACATACATCTAAAAAAACACACCCACACATCACTTGTGAATCAATTGTTTCTGTTTGTTTGTTTGTGGGTGTAGACCGGGAACATGGTCCTGAACGGTGACTAGGACTATTTAGTCTTGTATTACACTGGCGCCTATACAAATTTATTGCAAACTTTACCGCCGAAAAAAAAACGAAAATTTTAAGATGAATTTTTTTTAGATTTTTCCTATTTCTGCTCAAAATATAGTTTATAGGTACTCGCTAGAACCGCCTCGTCGAGGCGGTTCTAACGAGTACCCACAATCTATGTTTTAGAGCAGGAATTACAAAAAATAAGGGTTACCCCTGCAAACCCCACTTTTAGAATATAAAAATGGGATTTAAGAGGGTCAACTTCATGTAGGTGTGTTTTCGGGATGAACCCATCCCAAAACGGGTAATTGGCCAAAAGCGCAGGTCCAGATCAGATGCCACTGAACGCGTCGTCTGAGCAGGGCCTTCACTGTTTGCAAAAAGTAAAGTCGTTTTATTTTTCAATTATATCTGAAGAAAAAACAAACTGACAACCCTAAATAACGTAACGGGCTCCTGCAATATTTAAACAGGAATATTCCATTTGGTACAAAAAGGGTTAAACATATTGATGACAGTTATCAGACCCGCGTTATATGGCGTCTGATTTGGCTCTAATCAGTTTAACCATGTCCTAGGACGTGAGTCAGCGTCACGAAACAACACCTATAGAATGTTAACCCCCTTGAAACCCACTTTCATACAGTAAAACTGGGATTTAGCGGGGTAGATAACTTTATTTTTCTTATTTCTGCTCTAAAATATAGACAGAGGGTACTTG
This sequence comes from Lucinisca nassula, assembly GCA_963580285.1. NCBI lineage: Eukaryota > Metazoa > Mollusca > Bivalvia > Lucinida > Lucinidae > Lucinisca > Lucinisca nassula. The sequence goes on along the minus strand of OY757023.1, from coordinate 36,004,364 downwards.
TTAGAACCGCCTCATCGGGGCGGTTCTAACGAGTACCCACAATCTATATTTGGAGCAGAAATAAGAGAAATATTAAAAAATGTTCATCTTAAAAATTTCGTTTTTTTTGTTTTTTTTCGGCGGTAAAGTTTACAATGCATTTGTATAGGCGTGTTTTCGTACTGGCCAATAATTAACAGATAGCCCTGCTCTGACATGAAAACGTCAATATTAGCGCGGCTTTCAATAGCCGTTACTTGGATTTTGTACAAACCAGTGATAGTCACATGAATATCAGCAACGTAAAGCTTATGTGCCTAGTAACTTTGGGTCGAGTGATATTTAGACTTTACGATAACACACATTTTTTTTTTGGGTTGCTGTTTCTTTATCTCTGAAACTAGTATTTTTACGGATGAAAATATTTAATAGTTTTATTTTTAGTCCAAATATAGACCTCGGGTGCTCTTTAGAACCGCCTCAGGTTCTAACGACAACAAGGAATCTATATTTTGACCACAAATAAAGAAAATAACACGCCAATCAAAACTACCTTTCTCTATAGAAGGTGGAGTTCAGAGGGTGTCCGTTACTCGAACTTTATTTGCCCTATAAATCATAAGACGACGAAAACAGAAAGCGTGAAATTTGACATCATTGGTCGAATTACCTATTGTTCTTATATTCATCTTGTCTTTTTCTCAGTGTTACAGTCAAATTGTAACGTTATCCGTATCCCTACTGAACAGTTTGATATAAAACCCGACTTATTTTTCAACAACAAAAAAAATCGGATCAACCGTTCTTATGTCTATGCCAAAAATAGCTAATAGCTCAGATACATGTATTTGCAGCAATGTTGTAAGAGTGTGTGTGTGTGTGTGTGTGTGTGTGTGTGTATGTGTGAATTCGGGTTTAACGTCGCTTTCAACAATTTTTCAGTCATATCACGACGGTGTTTGGTTGCGACAGGTAGCTCAATGCTCACGTTTATAGTGCTGCCTCACTGAAGTATCATGTCCCAGACACGTTACATGATACCACACCCAGTCACATTATCCTGACACTGGATCGACCAGTCCTAGCTCTACCCCGTAAATCTGAGTGCCAAGCGAGGAGCAGCTAGTACCATTTTTAACGACTTTGGTATGTCGCGGCCCGGGATCGAACCCGAGACCTCCCGTTCCCCGGAGCGGACACTCTACCAACTGAGCTATCGGGGCCGGTGTTGTAAGAGTAGTAGTAATAGGAGTAGTAGTAGTAGTAGTAGTAGCATCGTTATTAGTTGGGGTTGGGGTAGGATGGGGAAAAGGGGTTACTGGTCAAATGTCATAGAGAATTAAAACTACTCATCACAAATCACAGACTTCACAACTGAATACTTTATTCCTGTCTTTAATGTAATGTCAAGTATGAGTAGAGGGGTGTAAAAGTGGTCTGAGAAGCCATTTACAGAGTGGCTTGAACAGGTTCAGGATGGAAATAATCAAAAGAACAGAAAACGACATTCAAAGATGAGGTTAATATGTTAGGTTTGACAATCTTCGCTATAAAAACATTAGGTACATGTACAACATTTATGATATACGACAGACTCCACGCATTTTGGTTAGCACCGAAGCAACGTCTCCAAAATGACCTTAACAGTGTTGACGGGGACGTTAAACCTAAAATCAAACAAACAAACAAAACTTTGATTCCCTCAGTTAGTGTACGCCGGCGCTTCAGGCCTCATATTCCATGACGATGCCAGCGTAAAGGCTAATTATCCCCTCGCAACAACGTTGCGAATGGGGATATAGCATCGGTGCCGTGCGTCCGTGTGTTAGTGTGTCTGTGTGTGTGTGTGTGTGTGTGTCTGTCCGGAACCTTGTGAGCAGGATAGAAGACACAGTATTCATCGTAGAAGCATCAAACCTTCCACAAATGTTCACCATGTACAGAGGATGAACCCTATTGAATTTCAAGGTCAGGGGTCAAAGGTCAAGGTCACAATGGACTTGACCTTGAAAACCTTGTGAGCAGGATAGAAGACACAGTATTCATCGTAGAAGCATCAAACCTTCCACAAATGTTCACCATGTACAGAGGATGAACCCTATTGAATTTCAAGGTCAGGGGTCAAAGGTCAAGGTCACAATGGACTTGACCTTGAAAACCTTGTGAGCAGGATAGAAGACACAGTATTCATCGTAGAAGCATCAAACCTTCCACAAATGTTCACCATGTACAGAGGATGAACCCTATTGAACTTCAAGGTCAGGGGTCAAAGGTCAAGGTCACAATGGACTTGACCTTGAAAACCTTGTGAGCAGGATAGAAGACACAGTATTCATCGTAGAAGCTATGGACTTGACCTTGAAAACCTTGTGAGCAGGATAGAAGACACAGTATTCATCGTAGAAGCATCAAACCTTCCACAAATGTTCACCATGTACAGAGGATGAACCCTATTGAATTTCAAGGTCAGGGGTCAAAGGTCAAGGTCACAATGGACTTGACCTTGAAAACCTTGTGAGCAGGATAGAAGACACAGTATTCATCGTAGAAGCATCAAACCTTCCACAAATGTTCACCATGTACAGAGGATGAACCCTATTGAACTTCAAGGTCAGGGGTCAAAGGTCAAGGTCACAATGGACTTGACCTTGAAAACCTTGTGAGCAGGATAGAAGACACAGTATTCATCGTAGAAGCATCAAACCTTCCACAAATGTTCACCATGTACAGAGGATGAACCCTATTGAATGTCAAGGTCAGGGGTCAAAGGTCAAGGTCACAATGGACTTGACCTTGAAAACCTTGTGAGCAGGATAGACGACACAGTATTCATCGTAGAAGCATCAAACCTTCCACAAATGTTCACATGTACAGAGGCTGAACCCTATTGAATTTCAAGGTCAGGGTCAAAGGTCAAGGTCACAATGGACTTGACCTTGAAAACCTTGTGAGCAGGATAGAAGACACAGTATTCATCGTAGAAGCATCAAACCTTCCACAAATGTTCACCATGTACAGAGGATGAACCCTATTGAATTTCAAGGTAAGGGGTCAAAGGTCAAGGTCACAATGGACTTGACCTTGAAAACCTTGTGAGCAGGATAGACGACACAGTATTCATCGTAGAAGCATCAAACTTTCCACAAATGTTCACCATGTACAGAGGATGAACCCTATTGAATTTCAAGGTCAGGGGTCAAAGGTCAAGGTCACAATGGTCTAACATATTTAGATCGGATTTTCATATTAATGAATGGTATGCAGTTGCGAGGGGATGCTACGCTTGCGTTGCCTTGTTTAAATTTTGTTTTTAGGTAATGTTGGTTGGTACCTGATGTAATATCTCTGGTCGGGCCCATCGGTGTCTAACTGTAAGTTTCCTCTGCTCAAGCATTTTTCATGCTGTCGAGTCCTCATCGATGTTTCATCTCTGCATTCGTTTAATTTCTATGTTTTCGGAACTGAAGCACTGGTGAGCTAGAATGCCTTCATGCGGACTGATCAACCACGACTAAACCAAGGCCGAGGATTATGGCCGTGTAAAATCGATTTAACCCTTGACCTGCTGAATATTTATATATGCCACACCCACTACTCATTATCAACCAATCAGATTACTTGATGCAAACTATTGCACCAAATTCATGAGCTGAATGACAAACAATGAAGATCCTGATCAGATGGCTTCTGAAGAAGCCATCTGATCTGGATCTTCATTGTTTGAAGGATAAGACATATCCGGGCTCAGCAGGACAAGGGTTAAACTCCTAGTGATATACATTTTACTGACCGTTCCATCGCGGTTTATTTTTGTTGTAGTTCGTATTTTCATGTATGTATTGCTTATATATTTTGATTTTGGATAGCAATTTCGCCATTTTGCGGGAAAGTAGCTGTCCTTCTGGCTTCCCGCTAGTAGTGTTTTCGTCAGAATTTAGTTATTCCATGTGAGCCCCGCCAAGCGAATTTGTGTCTTCGAGCATTCCGTCATGACAAATTTTAACTGCGGTAGCCCAGCCATTCAGAGGGGCCAGGGATATCGCTTTCTGTCTGAAGGTTCCTCTTGGTTTAAACAATATTTATTTATATATAAATCACATACATTTTCATACAGTTAGAGGTGTTTCAGGATCTGACAGTAAGCGTAGCGCTTATGTAGAAGTCATCTCCTGGGACAAATATATTTTACATTAAATGAATGGCTTTTGTAGTACATATAAACCAAGTGATTTCAGAGAAAGAAATACACATAACAATGCTGATTAATTCCAATAGGAGGGAGAGAGAGAGAGAGAGAGAGAGAGAGAGAGAGAGAGAGAGAGAGAGAGAGAGAGAGAGAGAGAGAGAGAGAGAGAGAGAGATCAGTGACAGCTGATGAGGAGTGCATTCGCTTACATATTAGTGTGTTAGTGACGTCAGTTTTTCAGAAGAATAGTGCGACTGGCACTTCCTGTACTATTTCAGTTGCTAAAGTTGCTGTGCCCGCGAGTTAATTAATAAACTGTCACTGATGTCTCACAGGAGAAATTTCATATAGAAGAGCAAAAGAAACGCTAGTAGTTGAAGGAGACCGATTCATCTCACAAACTCAAGGTTCCTCTTGATTCACTGCTTGTATGAGCGAGCAGCGAAGGTTCTGGCGAGACTGCTCGCCTGAACCTTCGCTGCTCGCATAGGCGATAAGTACCAAAATCGCTTGACGGGGCCCATGTTAGTGTTTCTTAACCTTTGGTGTCTCTGATGGGAGATGTGTGGTAATTGTATCGATTCCTGATAACTGTCACCGCTTCTATTTTGACAAAAAATGGACACTGGCAGTAAATTAATTGGACCTGTAAGCGGCATGGGTCTGGATGACTTTACCCCCCCCCCCCCTCTCCCTCCCCTCTTCTGCCATATCCACCATGAAAGCCATAGGACAGCATTTTGGGTTCTGGTGTGTGTGTGTGTGTGTGGGCGGGGGGGGGGGGGTAATCAAATAGTGGAAATTCGATTTCGGTGAATGATTAATACAAGAATTCCGCAGAAGGCGGCGTCGCACCTGCTTGGGGCAAAAATCACGGGAGCCGCAATCAGAACGTAGTTATTAAATAAGTTAATTTCATATCTTAGCAGTTGATAGTTGATGTAAAAGGAGTCAAAAGGCACTGGACCAAACAATATAGGCCATGGTCACCAGGTCAAGGTACGTGCCAAATCAGTACATCGAGGAGAAGCACTATGCAAGGTTTGGTGGCTGTAGTCCATTTATTTTAGGACATAACGAACATTGACGTAAAATGTGTTAAAGTCACTAGAGTGCATGGTATAGGTCAAGGTCACCAGGTCAAGGTATCCACAGAGTCAGTAAATGTAGGAGAAGCACTATGCAATGTTTGGTGGTTGTAGGCCTTATAGTTAAGAAGATATGGAATGTCGACCTAAAATGTGTAAAAGTCAATGGAGTGTGAAAAATAGGTTAAGGTCACCAAGGGAAGGTACCTGCACAGTCAGTACATCAAGGAGAACCACTATGTCAGATTTGCTGGTTGCAGGCCTTTTATTTGCGAAGATCTGGAACATTGACATGAAATGTGTCAAACTCGCTTGAGCTTAAAATATAGGTCAAGGTCACCGGGTCAAGGTACCTGCAGGGTCTGTACATCTAGGAGAAGCACTATGCAAGATTTGATTATTGTGGGCCTTTATTTGAGGGGATCTGGAACTTCGTCGAAAAATGTGTCAAAGTCAGTGGAGCGTAAAATATAGGTCAAGGTCACCATGTCAAGTTACCTGCAGAGTCAGTACATCTGGGAGAAGCACTATGGAATATTTTATGGTTGTAAGCCTTTTTTGAGTGTAACAGCGACGTAATTTCTGTTAAAGTCACTGGAGTGTAAAATATAGGTCAAGGTCACCAGGTCAATGTGCTTGCCTAGTCAGGAGCTCAGGGTGATGTTTCATGAAAGGTTTGATGGTTGTTTAGTCTTAAAGTTGATTACAATACAAACTTCGACGTAATGTCGAACTTCGACGTAATGGTCAAAGTCACTGGAGGGTAAAATAAAGCTCAAAGTCACCAGGTCAAGGTGCCTACAGAATCAGAAAGTCAGTGAGATGCTTTATGTAAGGTTTGATGGTAGCTGAGGTTTGTAGTTTACTTAAATAAAAAATCTGACGTAAATGTCGAACTTCGACGTAAATGTTAACAGACGGACGGACGAACTGACTGACGGACGGACGGACGCACGCACGGACGAACGGACGGGAAAGCGGACGCCTATGTCGCACCCTGCTACAAGCAGGTGCGACAAAAATGATTAGGGCATAATTAAAAAAAAGCATTTCGCTAGCAACAGCAGCAGAGGGAGAGAAATGCGACGTATTACCAGCAAGGGGGTCGGGGTGGGCGGGGGGAGGGCTTCGCCCTCACCCCACCAGGAGCCAAAGCTTTTTAGGTGAATCACAGATCACAGAGAAACCGGGATTAAAATCACAAGGCGCTGACTTTAAATTCTTTCAATCACAACTCACAAGGAATTTAATTGGGTCATCATAGATCACAGATAATACCTCTGTCACAAGCCATGGACTTATTTTCAGCATTTTCACAAATCATCGATTTGACAAAGTCCAGTAACAAGTCTTTAGCAGTATTGCACAAATATTACGAAACTTTTCAGTGCAATATGGATGATGTTTACTTTTTTAAGGTGGATACCAAAAATATTTCATCGAGTGTGTCGAAACCACCCGAAGTTTCACAAGTGCGAAGCACGAGTGAAAATTCGGAAGTTTTCTGCACACGGGATAAAATAAATCTAATTTTGGTATCCGCCGAAAACAAAACATTTTTTTTTCATTTTCTTTTATAGGAGAACTCCATTTATTACAGAGCATAAACAAAAAAAATGTAATCCGGGCTCACAACAGTGAAACAATGTAATTGATATCAGTTACTAGTGAAATGATACGATATAATTTCACCGGTGTTTGATATCATTTTTATTTGTTTCAGATATGCATTGATTTCACTGCTAAGTAACAAATAAAACGCTTGACATGTATTATATTACCATATTTTGAGTCCTTACTATACATGTAGTTTTAGTTTTATCAGCGTAACAATGTTTTCACCTAGCGTGATTAGATGCATTACCGCCTAACGGTAAACTTCGAAGGCATCCAAGTCAATGGCACGTGCAGATACCGAGAATATATTCCTCGGGTTTCGTCGCCATGGGATGAAATAACGGTAAAATTCGAAGGCATCCAGGTAAAGTTGTTATATCAATGGCGTGTAACCGGCCCCGATAGCTCAATTGGTAGAGTGTCCGCTCCGGGGAACGGGAGGTCTCGGGTTCGATCCCGGGCCGCGACATACCAAAGTCGTTAAAAATGGTACTAGCTGCTCCTCATTTGGCACTCAGATTTATGGGGTAGAGCTAGGACTGGTCGATCCAGTGTCAGGATAATGTGACTGGGTGTGGTATCATGTAATGTGTCTGGGACATGATACTTCAGTGAGGCAGCACTATAAACGTGAGCATTGAGCTCCCTGTCGCAACCAGACACCGTCGTGATATGACTGAAAAATTGTTGAAAGCGACGTTAAACCCGAATTCACACACACACATCAATGGCGTGTGCAGATATCGAGAATATATTCCACGGATTTTATCGTCATGAGATGAAATATTGCCTAACGGTGAAATTCGAAGGAATCCAAGTAAAGTTGCAATATCAATGGCGCATGCAGATATCGAGAATATATTCCACGGATTTTATCGTCATGAAATTAAAGATCGCCTAACGGTTAAGTTCGAAGGCGTCCAAGTAAAGGTGCCATATCAATGAAGCGTGCAAATATCGAGAATATATTTCTCGGATTTTACCGTCATGAGATAAAATGTCGTCTAACGGTAAATTTCGAAGGAATCCAAGTAAAGCTGCACTTTCAATGGAGCGTGCAGATATCGTGAACATATTCCTCGGATTTTGTCGTCATGAGATGAAATGTCGCCTAACGGTAAAATTCGAAGACATCCAAACGTAACGTCAACTTAAACTAGACTCAAGATGTCCGTTGAATGACTCAATAGCCAATGATATATATAATTACACAGATAAAAATTTGACGGACTTGTTCACGTGATGGAAGCAACGTCTCCAAAATGATCTATACAGTTTTGACGGGGACGTTAAACCTCAAATCAAACAAACAAAAAAAAAAAAAAAAAAAAAAATAAAATCATGTAAGGTCATTCTTAAACGCTCACCTTGTGGCTCTACTTTATCATCAACTACTACAGCCAGTCCAATTAAAAGTCCAATCACTACCAAAAACAGCAAAGCTACGACAGAAAGAAGTCCCTTCACTAATGTTGATCGTGGACTGAAAAGAAACATTAATTTTGACCCAAAGGAAACTTGGCAAGTTGGTTTGTCAAATTCAATAAAAGCAATTTTAGAAACTTTTCCAGCATATGGATATTAGAGCGAGACCATATGACCAAAACTAATATTTAACAATCAGGGCCCAGTTGTTCGTTAGTGGTCAAACTGTTCCAGCAAGTTTAATATTTCCAAAAGCTGCTCACATTTTTTCAGCAAAACTATTCGCATATTTGCCATAATAAATGATCAAAGTTTCAACGATACGTTAACTTACGATGTCGTTAGTTTTGAACAACTGGCTCCAGACCTTTTAAATGTTCCAACATATTGGTCCAAAACTGGCTTAACCAAAGCAATGAAGAACTTGTGCCTACATTGTTATAAGAATTTCTTAGGCACATTGTTACACGATGCAATAGGATTTTAGGCACCTTCAAGCTGGGGTGAGGATTATGGCCACGTAAATCAATTTAACCCCCCCCCCCCCCTCCCCCGGTGGAATTCATTTCCGCGGACCGTTCCGAGGCGGTTCTTCTGTCGCGGTTTATTTTTGTTATGGTTTGTCTTTGGGTGTTTGTGTCGCTTATGTATTTTATTTTGGATAGCCTATTGGCCATTTTGTGGGAAAGTAACTGTCCTTTTGGCTTTCCGCTATTGATGTTTCAATTAGGGTATGTTATTTCATGTTTGTGTTTCTTTCCATTTGGTGTCTCTGATGGGGGCTGTGGGTTGATTGTATCGATTCCTGATCATTGCCTCCACATCTATTTTGTATGATTTGATAGGCACCTTGTCACAGGATTCTTACAGACAGGTTGTCACAGGCATTGTGGCACATTGTTATAGGGTTTTAGAGGCATGTTGTTAGAAGAGTTTATTGTTATAAGTTTTTAATAGCCACTTTGTCAACAGATTTTTAGGCACATTGTCAAAGGATTTTCATAGGCACCTTGACATAGGAAATTTATTGGCAAGTTGTTACAGGACTCTTATTGGCCCCAAGTTATGGGACTTTTATTGGTACCAAGTTATAGGACTTTTATTGGCACAATGTTATAGGACTTTTATAATATTTTTATAGGCACCTTGTTCTTTATCAATCGATCCAAAATTATAAAGCGCAAGTACGTCTTCAGTGCAAAAGTCCACAGGAGTCTCACCGAGTTGTAGGAAATCCAGGTAACTTGTTTATAGAAAATAGCAGCGTTAATTTTATCGAAGTGGGGTCATTGCGTTGCGTAATAAAGTTATCTATAGAATCTGGGCTGGCATTTCAAAAACACTCCTATACAATTTCATTGTAAACTTTGCCGGAGGAGGCGGCTCTATCGAGTACCCACAATCTTTATTTTTAGAGCAGAAATGAGAAACATAATGGTTACCCCAGTAGACCCCAGTTTTACTATATAAAAGTGGAGTTCAAGGGGGTCAAAATTTTGTAGGCCTGTTTTCGTCACTGTGTTGCGTAATAGGGTTATCTATGGAATCTGGGCTGGAATCATGGGTTTGGCTTGACAAACATTGTAGATCCAGACCAGATACCGCTTAACGCTAACGGCATTACGATAATACACCTGTGCGCTAAAATGGCGTCTCTCATCTCTAGAACTAACATTTCTCATATAAAAATGTTCGAAATATTTTCATTTCTAGTCCAAATATAGATAGTATGTGCCTGTTAGGGGACTATTTATTTATTTATTTATTTATTTATTTATTTATTATATCTTATTCTTTCTTTCGTTAACGCCGCCTCGATATCAAAGACCTTGGCCTTTTGGTTTCAGGAAGAAATAGATTGGGCTGCACGCAGAGCTGAAACTGACTGCACAGCACATGAACACTGGTTAACTGCTAAGAGGCTCTAAGCCTGCCCAGGAAAAGTGGTGCGAGTTGGACCGTCCATGCACATAAACCCTATTGGTTTCATTGGGCGGCAGAGCTGGAGATGTCATTTCATCTCGATGTCGGGTAAAAGCCCCCAAGAATTGGAAGCAACGTCTCCAAAATGACATATACAGTGTTGGCGGGGACGTTAAACCTCAAATGAAACAAACAAACAAAATCCTTTTAAAATTAACATAAAAAAAAATACTTGGTTGTCTTTGGTTCTTCCTTTAGATCCATCAGCAATTCATCCCTAGATGAAGATGTCGCCATGTTTGTCTCTTTTCTTTCTCTGTCCGTACTTTCAAATGCGTGCACTGTTTTTATTCTCGTGATGAACACGCTGTCTGTCTGAACTTAGGGGGAATATAATTATATAATGTTTCGGGAGACAACTCTAACAGCATTATGTTTGTAATCCATATCAGTTATGGGATAACTGTATTGAAAATTGTCATTTGGAGAGGTAAATCGGCGGTTTTATTGTCGAAATTTTGTAAAACGGAATTTGCGACTACAACCCTGCCGATTTACCTCCCCAAAATGACGATTTTCAATAGAATTACTGTACCCCCATTCTAATGCATTTATACAGTTCTTTTGTTAAAAACTGTGCTCTTTTGCTCAAAGTGGCAAGCGCTAAATGCATAAAAAAGATTTTAAGATATTATTATTTTAAGAATGCATGTATCAATCTTGGAGATACGGCCCCCGCCCATCGGGGCTTGAAGAAATATATGGGCTGCATGGTGCTTCCACGCAGAGCTGAATCCGACCCGCACACGAGTACTGGTAAACCGCTTAGAGGATCTAAGCTTGCCCAGGCAAAGCGTTGCGAGTCGGACCGTCCATGCTTATAAACCCTATTGGTTTCATTGGGCGACAGGGCTTGAGATGTCATTTCATCTCAATGTCGGGTAAAAGTCCCACAAAATTGGAAGCAACGTCTCCAAAATGACATCTACAGTGTTGACGGGGACGTTAAACCTCAAATCAAATAAACAAACAGAACAATTTTGGAGATAAGTAAAAAAAATGCTTTTTGCCGCATACCGGGTGCAGGGTGTGTCATTGCTCCTTAAAACATATCATATGGGTAGGGGAAATTAAATACGGTGTTCTGTAATTGATAGACATGCCAATTTTAAAATTAAATCCGACACTAGATAACATACATTCATTACAAAGTTGAATCATCACGTGAACTAGTCCATGAAATGAACACCCCCTAAACCACACTTTATATAGAGAAAATTGAGGTTTACAGGGGTATTATGTTATTTTTTCATATTCCTGCTCCAAAACATAGGTTGAGGGTACTCATTAGAACCGCCTCAATGAGTCGGCTCTAACGAACACCCACAACCTATGTTGGCAGTATAAATAAGAAACATATAAGGAATTTCCATCAGAAAAGTAGCCATTTTGCAGATGTGAAAAAATGCACTATGTCGTGTTGTAATGTATAACAAGTGAAAGTAACACGCTCATTTCACAAAGGTATGTCCATAAGTCCATAAGCTTTATCTGCCCCCTTTATGCCTTTGTGACGTATTGGTTATGTTTATCGAGTTGTAAACCAGGGATCATGGGGTTCGATCCCGGGCTTCTCCATACTTTAAAAAGAATTATAATAAAATTATAATATTTTAAAATCTGTTTTATGAATAATTCAAAGAGAACGCATGTGTAATATGCACCTTTAAAGAATGACTTTAAAAGCTACACTATTTTAGTTATTTCCGCTCCAAAAATAGATTGTGGGTGCTCACTCTTATCATCCGTCTTCCTATCACTGTGACGGATCGGTGTTCCACCGAATATCAAAGATCTGATCCTTCCTGTTTCAGACAAGAAGATATTTAATGGTTTTCCCCATGTAAGTCTATGTAAAACAAGTCGGCCCCAGGACGGGGTCATTTTGGGCCCCCGTGCTATAATTTGAACAGTTTTGGTAGAGGCCCAGTTAACAGCAGAAGAGAACCCCCGATCGGAGTCAGGGGAATCTCTTTTTACAGTTATATTTTGTTTCCATATTTAGTAACTTGTATCCCGATCGGGGCACAAAAAGGCCGTTTTTGGGTATGCTCACAGAAATCAGTCTGTGCAAAAAGTTAGTCATCCAATCAAATAGCTTAAAACACCAACTTTTAAAACACATAAAGGTCTAACCTTTTACCGTTCAGAATTTTTTAAAATGATTTTGTTAAAAAGTTATTGATCCCCGAAGTTGATTGATTAACTCTTTTCTGTCAAAAACTTTCATGACCCCGATCGGGGTACACAGGACTCCAATCGGAGTCTTCAATACCATTCTGTCCCTGTTTGGGGTATCTGTCAAGGCAAATTTCCTTCATACGTGTCATTGTTGTCCCGAATAGAGTTGTCTTAGCATTTCAAGATTTTGTCACCGACTGTAAAGTTCTCCAACTGGAGCATGAGTAAAAACATTCAACAAATGAAAAACATGCTACGAAAACATATCTCAGGAAAGTTGCGAACCCCTATGGCCACATGCCTGTGAACACGAGCATTGTCCAATGATGAGAAAACAATGTACAACCCTGACATTTATACTGAATGTTAGTGTTTTCAACAGGCCATATGACCAGTAGTTGAGTGTCCATTTGACTAGTAGTTTAATGTCAATTTGACTAAATATCCACACATATATACCTGGTTACTATAATGTTGTCACTGTAGCTCTCACAGAGGTCCAAAATATTTGGACATGTGAAGACTGTGTGTGTACATCCACAGATAAGACCACACGAATGGCGTCTGATCCATGTTTATAAAGGCAAACAGCACAAGTCCAGACCAGACTGATCCAGGAAGAACAACCTATTCTGAATCTGCATCATCAACCATGAGATCATGGAAATACTTATACTATTAAGTTGTTATTTATCCAGTCCATCATCACAAAACCTTATTATTAACAATACATGGCATCAAAGACATCCTGTAGTTTAACCAGTTTAAATGCTCATTTTAGTAGATAACTACAAAAGTTCCAAACTTCAGGAGAAAAACTACTGCTGCAAATATCAGCATAAGATAACAACACAGCATACAGCCCCAAACCAAACTTCTTCAAAGAGCAGCATGGCCCAGGTATATACCCATGCAAGCAGTGCGGGCCCAGGTCCAAGCCAGTGTTCCAAAGAAAAAAAAACTGAGTCCAAACCATCCACAATTACAAGCATGCCCTAAAACCCGTGAGTTCCCCCGCGTTGTTTAACTTGTTAATAATCCAGTCCATCATCAATGAATATGTTCTAGAAAGGGTTATCCTTTGGAAGCAAGGAATACACCACAGAACTGGAAAATATGGAGTGTACATGTTTTTTTTACCAGACTAGCTAGTTTCGGCCATTTAGGCCTCATCAGTGACCCTGAAATATTTTCAAAACTCCACAATGGAAGCAATGATTCCAAAGGACAAGAAAATATAAATTACACTATGATGTAGGTCAGGGAGACTTTTTACGGCCGCCACAACCATGAACTGCATTATTAAATGTTCTTAGAAATTTCCTGAAAAGTTTCACAAGCACTTTGCAGAATTTCACAACTTTAAAAGGTAACTGACAATCACTACTATTTCAACTCATGATATTCTCAATTTTTATAGAACATGTCTCTTGGCAATAACATATTTATTTTCGAAAATCTTCAAAATAAGTAACATATAGTGGTATTCACCTACAAGTCTGTGAAGTGAACATAGCTCACAGATTCTTTCGTCCCTTGCAGTACCTAGGAATCTTCCCATTTCGATAGACATTTCGTGGTTGAGAGACCATAAGTGGTAGAATGGAATTGAAAAATTAGTTGGTAAAATGTTGAAAGTTTTTATGGGAGGTGTGAGGTAATTGTATCGAATCCTGATCATTGCCTTCACTTTTATTCTATTCTGTTACTCCTTCTTAAAAACCTTATAGGTTAAACATTTAGGAGCTTTATTTCTTGCACACCAGACAAGGAAATCCGTGATTTTACCCTGGGATAGAAATTTATGTTCTGACCCTGGTGTTCCGATCCCAAATCGAATATAATCGCGTGGTTGATAAATGCATTGGTTGATTACAACCTCAAATGTGTCATGCGTGACGTCACTAAACATTCCTGTTGTGTCATCACAAAATGGCGGACGTCGGTAACCGAAGTGACAGCAGCATTAAGAATTCGCAATAGAAATGGAAGGTATGCAAGAAAAAGAATCCAATATTGGTGTGAGGGGTGGATAGAAAAATCCGACCCTCGGGATCACTGTCCAGCATCACTCGGCAAGCCTCGTGATGCCGGACAGTGTCCCTCGGGACGGATTTTTCAATCCGCCCCTCACACCCATATAAGATTCTTATACTACAGATCTCTTGTCCACAATCCTTGCCCTTGGTTCTGTCGTGGTTTAGGCAAATAATTTGTTCAGTCCACATGAAGGATTTCTAACTCATCAGTTAGAAGCCTCCGTGGTGCAGTGGTTACGCTACTCGCCTTGTAAACCAGGGATCGCAGGATCGATCCCGGGCTTCTCCAGACTTTCGGATGAGTCTTAAACCGAGGTTCCGTCTCCGTATGACCTTAGCTGTTGGTGAGACGTAAAGCTCAAACACTCACTCAAACTCACACTAACTCATCAGTGCAACGTGTCCGAGAACATGACTACAGAGATGATACAACGACAAGGACTCGGCAGTATGAAATAACTGGAATGCTAAAGCAAAAGAAAGTCAACAGACGCCGGCGGGCCCAACAAGAGGCAAAGTCCAAACTTGCTAATTCTATAACTAAGTACCTACTTTTACAGGTAGGACATTGTAATCTATCTATCTAGCTATCTATCTATCTATCTATCTATCTATCTATCTATCTATCTATCTATCTATCTATCTATCTATCTATCTATCTATCTATCTATCTATCTATCTATCCATCCATCCATCCACCTACCTACCTACCTACCTATCTATCTATCTATCTATCTATCTATCTATCTATCTATCTATCTATCTATCTATCTATCTATCTATCTATCTATCTATCTATCTATCTATCTATCTATCTATCTATCTACCTATCTATCTATCTATCTATCTATCTATCTATCTATCTATCTATCTATCTATCTATCTATCTATACTGAGTCGGTCATATTTGGCCATTACCTCAAGTGTGTGTGTGTGTGTTTTTTGTGTTTTTTTTTTTTTGTATGTTCTTTTTCTGCCACCGAGTCTCTGTGCTTATTGACACATTTACATGTATGTAGTTTCTCGTGGGTCTAAAAGTGGAGCCACTCACTTATGAAACTTTTGACGTGCATTATAACTTTATTTGTATAAATAGGGGAATACTCGTAATTAGCAGGAACAATGCCCGAAATCGGATAACCTTTGGAAGGCAGAGAGCATCATAGTTTGAGAACATTCCAAAAATGCATACAAAATTAAATCAGAGGCACAATCAAAGCCAAATGGGGTACTCCTGATTTCTATTGTTCACTTTAATCTTTAATCTTTAAACAATGCTGTTTGTGTTGGTGATGCTGGTAAGTCCTACTTTCTTTTTTATATAGGAAGAACCTGGGCTTGCAGGATTATATCTTGTCATTACATCTTGTTGATACTGAATATATTAATCTTACGTCTGCTTTAGATATCCATAAACCTCATGTCATAATCTTAAAACCTAGTCAGCAATAACATGCAAATGAAATGGCAAGCAATACACAGTCTCAACTTGGTATTACGCAAACATACCTGTGCAATATACTGTAAATTTAAAAGGTTTCAAAAGATCGAATGAAAACAAATCAGACGAATAGTGTTGTATTGTCCTTATTTCTGTTCAAAGCATAGATTGAGGGCTCAGTGAAATTTTTCACTGATCGTTCCAAGGCAGTTCTTCTGTCGCTGTTTTTTTTTTTGTTATGGTTTGTCTTTGACCGTGTGTATCGCTTATATCGTATTGTTTTGGATAGCAATTTGGCCATTTTGTGGGAAAGTAACTTTCCTTTTGGTTTTTCGCTATGGATGTTTTAATTAGGGTCTAATTATTTCAAGTTTGTGTTTCTTTCCCTTTGGTGTCTCTGATGGGAGCTGTTGTATCGATTCCTGATCATTTCCTTCACTTCTGTTTCTTGTTAAAATGACATCATAAAGGCGTTTCTACTGAGTACCCACAATCTAGGTTATGTATGTTTAAGAGCAGAAATAATAGAAACGCTTGTGCAAACCCAAGGTTTTCCTATATAAAGTAGAAAGTAGGGTTTACCAGAGTCTTTGACGCATATGCATGATACCGTATTAATGGGTTTACGTTGATGGTTATTTCCTGCCGAATGCATTATATATGCATTATGTCATACAAAGAAAATAAACAAAGGTGCTTTTTTAAAGATAAAACTTAAATTGCACAACAGACTAAGATGTCCCCGTTCGGGGACAAAATTGACACATATAAAACAAGTCTACCGTGAAAGAGACGCCGAACGGGGTCAGAATAGTTTTGGAGGCCCCAATCGGAGTCATATGTACCCTGATCAGGGACATTTGAGTTTTTGAGAGAAAAATGTCAATCAATCAACTTTGATGATCAATAACTTTTAACAAAATCGTTTTAAAAAATTCTGAACGGTAAAAACTTAGACTTTTATATCTTTTAAAAGTTGGAGATTTCACCTATTTGATAGAATAAGTAACTTTTTGCACACACTCAATTTTTGTGAACCCACCCAAAAATGGCCATTTACCCCCCCCCCCCCCCCCCCCCCCCCCCACGATCGGGGTACATGTTACTAAATATGGAAACAAAATGCGACAGGTAAAAGGGGATTCCCCTGACTCCGATTGGGGGATTCTCTTCTACTGGTTAATGAAGCCTCATACCAAATATCAAAGACCTGGGCCTTCTGCTTTCAGACAAGAAGATTTGTAAAGATGTTTCCCTGCAAGGGTCTATGATAATCATGTGACCCCTAGGGCGGGACCAATTTTGACTTCAGGGCTATAATTTGTATAACTTTGGTAGATGACTGTTAGGTGAAGCTACATACCAAATATAAAGACCTTGGCCTTCCGATTTCAGACAAGAAGATTTTTAAAAGTTTTTGCTAATTTGCCCATATTTGTTGTCATGGCAATTAGTTCTGAATGGAACTAGAGCTGTCAGTGAAACTGACTAGGGTCCCGGCAGAGCCATCAGAGGAGTTGGATTTTTTTTCAAAGGGTCATAACTCTTAGAGTATTATATCTAGAGTTACGTAACTTGCCATGTAATTGTGTAATGATATTGTGACCTTATATCTAAAGTTTGAAGTTGATGCATTTGACGGTTTGTAAGTTATAAATATTTATAGGAAGTTTCATTTGAATATCTATAGTGGTTTTTAAATAAAAATGAAAAAAAAAGCTGAATTTTTAAGATTTTCAAAGGGCCATAACTCTAGGAGTATTGAAGCTACAGTTACGTAACTTGCCATGAAATTGTGTAATGATAATGTGACCAGATGTTGATAGGTTTGACGGTTTGTAAGTTATTAAGAAAAAAAACATGAAAAATGTAGAAATGTAAAAGTTTTTCAAAGCGCCATAACTCTGAGAGTATTGTAGCTAGAGTTACGTAACTTGCCATGAAATTGTGTAATGATATGGTGACGTTATATTTAAAGTTTGAACTTGATGTAAGTTAATTAGAAAAAAAATGTGGATGGACAGACAGACGGACGGACAGACGGGGCCCATATTAAAAAAATTAATAGCTTTGAAAGAGTGTTATCCCAAGATCATTTCTCCCAAGTTTGGTCAGGATCTGTTCAGCGTTTTAGGAGGAGAATTATGAACGAACAGACGGACGGACGAAGACGACGGGCGGTTACCGATCACAGGTGAGCTAAAAGTGACAAACGTTTTGACCTTTAGTGATTACACGTCTTGAATAGTGTCTTACCACATTCATTCATTCATTCGTTCGTATTCATTCATTCGTTCATTCTTTCAATTCTTAATTCATTCGTTAAACATTTAGTGAAAAGTTATAATGATAAAAACATTGAAAATGCACTTGCACACTTCTCCTATTTTAACTGATCCAGCGCACGACAAAGCCTACAATAAGACATGTGCGCCCAACGAAGACTCAGATCAGCCTGCGCATCCGCGCAGTCTGATCACAGTCTTCATTGTGCGCTCGAGGGATAGCTAAGGGCCCAATGCTCCTCCATGCAGCAAACGTCTCCCGTTAGACTATATGGATGCGCAGGCTTATCTGAGTCTTTGCTGGGTGCACGTCTTATTGTAGGTTTGTCATGCGCTGGCTCAATTTGATTTTATCGTGATTTTCAAACAAGTTAATTTTTATTAATGACAGATTCTTTCTGTCATTCTTCGTCGTGCTGCATGTTTACAATTTTAACGTCCGAACTTCCGGCTTCCACTACTTTTGAAATATGACTCCGCGCAAATAGTCCGTTGTTTGTTGACTTTTCATGCTCGCTGTCTCAAAACTAATTTCTCATGGCATTATTTCCGCATTTTGATTACATGTTTTGTTTCATTTGTAATCAAAATACAAAAATGATCTTTCTTAAATTACAAACAAAACGGGAAAAGTTAATTGAATATGCATAAGGAAAGTTCCCATTTTATACAGACGACCGCATAATGGGTCATTGGCGAATCTTGGAGGCGGCGTCTAACCACGGCCTTCACTGCGGGCTTCACTGTTGTCGAAAGTTAGCCAATTTTTTCCTAAATTAATTCCTATATTTCTAGCTGACGCCCCTTAATTTTGAACCGGGATTTCGAAATGAAATCTTCGTCAGATAAGTGATAATATTACATTCAGTACAAAATGGGTTATGATTAATTATATTTGTATCAATACGCCATTAAAGTACCTTTGTATATTTTTAGAAAAAAACAAAAACAAAACAAAACAATATGTATAGAGCTACAATCAGTGCACACCATTTAAGTAGCTAGATAAACTTTGAAAAATAAAGAAAATAGACCGTATAATAAGCTGTATTTAACTTTTGATTATCGGCCAAGCCGCTTTGTCTGGTCCTGACCCGCACACAACAGTTACAGGCCAGGTTAAGATTTTACCCCTTCAACCCACGAGTTTCTCCAGTTCACTCTTCAGTCACTGAATTTGTACGCGTCCATTCTACACATGTAAATTGGGTGTCTAGTCAATAGTCGTCAATAGCATGTCAAACCATGTAGAACCGAATGCGGTGTATCATTATGAGCCATCTCACCAGGTTCTACACTGTTTGCATCTGTAGGTATCTGTACTTGGCTATAAAGGGCTGAAAGGGAACAGACTCATAACACTTATATGACCTAATCAAATGCGAAGTACGTGACGCGAGAAACTTCACCGTACGGTAGCAAGCCAGCAATAATAAACTCCTAACAGTTATCACTGTCCAATTCTGTTGTAAAGGGCTAAATAACTGAATATGTAAGCACAATGTTGTGATAAATAATTAGTCACATGCCGCAAAACTTCAAACATCGCACAAAAAAGTGTTTTCCTTTATTGTAGCGCACGACATAAGGCAGGTTCTTGACTAAGCCGCGAAACACATCTCAGTCAACAAGTGTAAGCTTTTACAAGAAAGTTGCGGCTATGTGCTGTCATAAAACTGGCAACTATCTCAGCAGGCACATGACGTAATTGTGACGTCACATCAACGTCGGTGCAACGTCATGACGTTGCATCGACGTTGATTTGACGTTGCCCTAGCGACGTGTGCCTGCTGGGTAGTCATTTGCATGTTGTTTTATTTATAATGTCCAAGTAAAATGAAGATGAAAGTGTTTAACAGCCGATTCACCTCAGTTTTGTGAACCAAACTAAAAATCAGCACTCCAGCGCCATTGTCCTTATCACTTAAGAAAGTAAATCTGAATTGCACGACCCGCAGAAAAGCGACCGACTGAAGTCGGTTGATTTTCTAAGAGTGCCCTAAAATCACCGTGTCATTCTGTCATTCTGTCAGTCTGTCTGTCCGTCCGTAACCCGTTTTTGAAAATTGGTGATAGTGACTTAACCGCTTAGAATATTTAAACAATTTTTGTCATACTGAAAGATATCAATGGGATCTAACCAATGAACTTGCGAAATATTACATTCCATTTAGTATAGCCTCACCGAGGCGAAAAATGTGAAAATTTTCGCACTGCTTCTCCTCGAAAACCGTTGGGCCGATTGAAATCAAATTTCATATGAAGCCTCTATGGGATGGGGGAAACCAAAATTTGCTCATGGGGTCCAGGTCACATGACCAAAATGGCCGCCAAGCCATATATGGTCTGTCTGTCTGTCCGTCCGTAACCCGTTTGTGAAAATTGGTGATTGTGACTTAACCGCTTGGAATATTTAAACAATTTTTGGCATACTGGTAGATATCAATGAGATCTAACCAATGAACTTGCGAAGTATTACATTCCATTTAGTATAGCCTCGCCGAGGCGAAAAAATGTGAAAATTTTCGAACTGCTTCTCCTCGGAAACCGTTGGGCCGATTGAAGTCAACTTTCATATGGGCCTCTATGGGATGGGGGAAACCAAAATTTGCTCATGGGGTCCAGGTCACATGACCAAAATGGCCGCCAAGCCATATATGGTAAAAACCCTTCAAAAATAGTCTTCTCCAGAACCACTGGGCAGATTTCAACGAAACTTGATAAATAGCATCTGGGACGTAGGCCCATCATAAATTGCTAAAATGGTGACCCTGGGTTGACCTTGACCTTCGTTGTGCCTAGGTCAAACTTTGACACATATGCTTTTGTATTGGAAAAGTGAGAATGCATTTTATCCTGCAAACCATTCAGAATACAGTACTAAAGTATAAGGTATATTTTTGCTCCTTACGATAAGGCGCATTTATTGGGGGAGCCGTTTTAGGTCCAGGTCACATGACCAAAATGGCCGCCATACCCATATATGGTTACGCTCATAAAGCTAAAAGCATCCGGCGGGTCGTGCACTTCAGCTGAAGCACTGGTTTTTCACAGAATCTGTCATTTCAGTGCCTTTTGGCGCTTTGATATAAGGTTGTTACCGTAGGAAGCACAGTAGACGTTGATATTACCAACATTGTCAAATTAAGAACTAGCTATGGTACTTAGGTCATATCGAGTAGGTCATATACTATTAACGAACTTTTCTTAAACATGCTTTAACATAAGTGTCTGGAGTTTAATGGCCAATTTGACACTATTTAGGTCATACTGAGTAGGTCAGTTAGCCATACCACTATTCCTGGACATGCTTAAACATAAGTGCCTGGCATTTAATGGCTAGGTCAACACTATTTAGGACATATCGAGTAGGTCATATAACCTTACCACACTTTTTCTGGACGAGCATTAACTTTAATAGCCAATTTGACACTATTTAGGTCCTTTTAAGTAGGTCAGTTTAATGGCTAGGTCATCACTATGTAGGTCATACTGAGTAGGTCAGTCAGTCTTACATCACTTTTGTGTCTGGCATTTAATTGCTAGGTCTAAACTATTTAGGTCCTTTTAAGTGGGTCAGTTAGCCTTACCATACTTTTCCTGGACAAGCTTAAACGTAAGTGTCTGGAGTTTAATGGCTAGGTTAACACTATTTAGGACATCTTGAGTAGATCAGATAACCTCACCGACAGGCTTTAACGTAAGTGTTTGGAGTTTAATGACCTTTATGGCACTTTTTAAGTCTGTTGAGTAGGTCAGTCAACCTTACCACACTTTTCCTGGACAGGTTGCAACATAAATACCTGGCATTCAACGGCCCATTTGACACTATGTAGGTCATATAGACGTTGATATTACCAACATTGTCAAAGACCTAGCTATGGTACTTAGGTCATATCGAGTAGGTCCGATAACATTACAACCCTTTTCTTGGACAGGCTTTAACATAAGTGTCTGGAGTTTAACGGCCCATTTAATACTATTAAGGTCATATTGAGTAGGTAAATAAGCCTTAGTGCAGTTTATATTTTACTTTTGGTCCTTTGAGATCAGCGTGAATATTCTGAGAAATCAGAAATAAATTATTGGTTTAGACTCATATTCTAGACAGGTTTTTAACTATTTGGACCCCGTTTTGATTTATATCAGTCTTTGAATCGACTGCCTGTACGAATTTCGCAAATTTGCCGTATGTTTCCTCTGGCTTTCGTTGCCAGACCTTTTCTTGGACAGGCTTTAACATAAGTGTCTGGAGTTTAACGGCCCATTTGATACTATTAAGGTCATATTGAGTAGGTAAATTAGCCTTAGTGCAGTTTATATTTTACTTTTGGTCCTTTGAGATCAGCTTGAATATTCTGAGAAATCAGAAATAAATTATTGGTTAAGACTCATATTCTAGACAGGTTTTTAACTATTTGGACCCCGTTTTGATTTATATCAGTCTTTGAATCGACTGCCTGTACGAATTTCGCAAATTTGCAGTATGTTTCCTCTGGCTTTCGTTGCCAGATCATTACAGGGTCACTGATGAGGCTTTATTAGCCGAAACTACGTAGTATGACCCATCTTCTTTCTTATGAATGTTTTCATTGCTCTTAAAGGAACTCATTTTTGATTTTTATTTGCCTTCACTGCAGCTGGTGTTGTGCCGTGTGGTGGCCGTAAACCGTCTCCCCGTACATCAACCATAGTGCAGTTTATATTTTACTTTTGGTCCTTTGAGATCAGCGTGAATATTCTGAGAAATCAGAAATAAATTATTCGTTTAGCCTCTTATTCTAGACAGGTTTTTAACTATTTGGACCCCGTTTTGATTTATATCAGTCTTTGAATCGACTGCCTGTACGAATTTCGCAAATTTGCAGTATGTTTCCTCTGGCTTTCGTTGCCAGATCATTACAGGGTCACTGATGAGGCTTTATTAGCCGAAACTACGTAGTATGACCCATCTTCTTTCTTATGAATGTTTTCATTGCTCTTAAAGGAACTCATTTTTGATTTTTATTTGCCTTCACTGCAGCTGGTGTTGTGCCGTGTGGCGGCCGTAAAACGTCTCCCCGTACATCAACCATAGTGCAGTTTATATTTTACTTTTGGTCCTTTGAGATCAGCGTGAATATTCTGAGAAATCAGAAATAAATTATTGGTTTAGACTCATATTCTAGACAGGTTTTTAACTATTTGGACCCCGTTTTGATTTATATCAGTCTTTGAATCGACTGCCTGTACGAATTTCGCAAATTTGCAGTATGTTTCCTCTGGCTTTCGTTGCCAGATCATTACTGGGTCACTGATGAGGCTTTATTAGCCGAAACTACGTAGTATGACCCATCTTCTTTCTTATGAATGTTTTCATTGCTCTTAAAGGAACTCATTTTTGATTTTTATTTACCACACTTTTGCTGGACATTCATAAGTGTCTGAAGCTTAATTGCTCAATTGATACTATTCAGGTCATATTGAGTAGGTCAGTTAACCTTACCACACATTTTGTGGACAGTCTTAAACATAAATGTCTCGACTTTAATGGCCTATTTGACACTATTAAGGTCCTACTGAGTAGGTCAGTTAACCTACCACACGTTTCCTGGACAGGCTTAAACATATGTGTCTGCAGTTTAATGGCCCATTTGATACTATTTAGGTCACATACCGGCCCCGATAACTCAGTTGGTAGAGTGTCCGCTCCGGGGAACGGGAGGTCTCGGGTTCGGTCCCGGGCCGCGACATACCAAAGTCGTTAAAAATGGTACTAGCTGCTCCTCGCTTGGCACTCAGATTTACGGGGTAGAGCTAGGACTGGTCGATCCAGTGTCAGGATATTTTTTATTTTTTTTTGGTTTGGGTTTTACGGCCCTTTCAAGATTATTTCACTCATATCGAGCCGATCGTTAATCAGAGGTGGGCGAAAACCGGAGTACCCGGAGAAAAACCACCTGACCTTCCGTTGCAGAGCTTGGCGTCTCACACGTGGCCCGAGCGAGGCTCGAACCTACGGCGGTGAGAGACCTAATGATTAAGAGTCAGGTATCATGTAATGTGTCTGGGACATGATACTTCAGTGAGGCAGCACTATAAACGTGAGCATTAAGCTCCCTGTCGCAACTAGACACCGTCGTGATATGACTGAAAAATTGTTGAAAGCGACGTTAAACCCGAATTCACACACACACACACACACACACACACACAGGTCACATAAACTTACCACACTTTTTCTGGACAGCCTTAACCATACGTCTCTGGAGATAATGAGCTATTTGACACTATTTAGGTCCTATCGATAAGGTCAGTTAATCCTACTACACATTTCCTAGTCAGGCTGAACAATAAGTGTCTGCAGTTTCATGACTAGGTCAAAACTATTTAGGTCCCATTGAGTAGGTCAGGTTGCCTAACCACTCTTTTCCAGGACAGGCTGGAAAACATGTACACTCCAAATTTTTCAGTTCTGTGGTGTTTTTCCTGCTTCCAAAGAATAACCCTTATATAGAACATATTTAACGTCGCTTTAGCTGGTGTCTGGAAATGTGTGGCGGCCGAAAAACGTCTCCCTGCCCTACACTATAGTTTAGTTTATTTTTTCTTGTCCTTTGGGATCATTGATTCCATTGTGGAATTTTGAAAATATTTGAGGGTCACTGATGAGGACTAATTGGCCGAAACTAGCTAGTCTGGCCCGGAAAACATGTACACTTTATATTTTCCAGTTCTGTGGTGGATTCTTTGCTTCCAAAGGATAACCCTTTTATAGAAAATATTTAACGTCACTACAGCTGGTGTCTGGGAATGTGTGGCGGCCGTAAAACGTCTCCCTGCCCTACACCATAGTTAAGTTTATATTTTCTTGTCCTTTGGAATCATTGATTCCATTGTGGAATTTTGAAAATATTTGAGGGTCACTGATGAGGACTGCTTGGCCGAAACTAGCTAATCTGGCCAAGAAAACATGCACACTCCATATTTTCAGTTCTGTGGTGTATTCCTTGCTTCAAAAGGATAACCCTTTTATATAACATATTTATCGTCACTACAGCTGGTGTCTGAGAATGTGTGGCAGCCGTAAAACGTCTCCCTGCCCGACACCATAGTTTAGTTTATTTTTTCTTATCCTTTGGGATCATTGATTCCATTGTGGAATTTTGAAAATATTTGAGGGTCACTGATGAGGACTAATTGGCCGAAACTAGCTAGTCTGGCCCGGAAAACATGTACACTTTATATTTTCCAGTTCTAAGGTGGATCCTTGCTTCCAAAGGATAACCCTTTTATAGAAAATATTTAACGTCACTACAGCTGGTGTCTGGGAATGTGTGGCGGCCGTAAAACGTCTCCCTGCCCTACACCATAGTGAAGTTTATATTTTCTTGTCCTTTGGGATCATTGATTCCATTGTGAAATTTTGAAAATATGTGAGGGTCACTGATGAGACCTAATTGGCCGAAACTAGCTTGTCTGGCCCAGAAAACATGTTTTCAGTTCTGTGGTGTATTCCTTGCTTCAAGGCCGCTAACAACGTCGTCGTTGTGTAACGGCTCCACTATGTTAACACGCTTAAGCAGACGCTTAGTGGTACTAAGGCCTATGAACTTCAGCCTATAGCTGAAGAGAGAGCTATACTAGTAGATAAACATATGTGTCATTCAGCCACCAAGTTTGCTGTGTGTGTTACCGAAGGCCAAGACAAGCTTCCTACGCTATACTGGTTACCAAAACTTCATAAAAGACCTAACAACGCACGGTTTATTGCAAATTCTAGCTCTTGCACTACCACTGAACT
This sequence comes from Lucinisca nassula, assembly GCA_963580285.1. Lineage (NCBI taxonomy): Eukaryota > Metazoa > Mollusca > Bivalvia > Lucinida > Lucinidae > Lucinisca > Lucinisca nassula. The sequence continues at coordinate 35,978,357 of OY757023.1, read as the reverse complement.
TTCTAAATTATTAACTTCATGTCTTACTGCTATTAAAACGCATGTGATTAAATATTGTGATAAAATCTTTGAAAGATCAGGAAGAAATCTGTTTTGATCTATAAAAAATTCGAATGAGGTTTTAAATAAATTGAAATCCAGACATTTTCGTGCTTCAAGTCTGTCTACTTACGATTTTTCCATTCTTTACACTACACTTCCTCATAATCTTATAAAAGAAAAGCTTAATGATTTAATTGAATGGGCTTTTCACAGAGAAGATTCTCTCTATCTTGCATGTAATGTCAGAAATGCATTTTTCACTTCTAAAGAGCATAAGAATTATACACTTTGGTCATGTCAGAAAGTGTGTGATGCCCTCACCTTTCTACTTGCCAATATTTATATAAGATTCGGTACTAAGTTATTTAGACAAATTGTGGGTATTCCGATGGGTACAAATTGCGCACCTCTTGTGGCTGATCTGTTCTTGTATTGTTATGAAAGAGACTTCATGTTGTCACTTTCCATTGATAACCAATCTGAAATAAATGAAGCTTTTAGCTCCACTTCTAGATATTTAGATGATTTATTAAATATTGATAATACCTATTTCGATGGTTTGATCAGTCAAATTTACCCCCCAGAACTTCAGTTAAATAAAGCAAATTCTTCTGAAACCGAGGCCCCGTTTTTGGATTTACATCTATCTATTGTAGATGGGTTTGTTTCGTGCAAAATTTATGATAAACGTGATGACTTTGATTTTTAGATTGTAAATTTTCCCTTTTTTTGGATGGTGATGTTCCTCGTGCGCCATCCTATGGCGTTTGTATTTCGCAATTAATTCGATTTGCTAGAGTCTGTAGTCATGTAACTGACTTCAACACTCGTAATAAATTATTAACGGCTAAACGTCTTAATCAGGGTTATCGGTACCATAAACTACGCAAAGCCTTTTCAAAATTTTGTAGACGCCATTTTGATTTAATTTCAAAATTCAATATTGGACATAAATCTCTTCTGCAACAAGATCTATCGGAACCCGAATTTTATGGTGACTTAGTATATAAATTCAGACAAATATATAACCGCAATGACTTCAGCACCCAATTTCGTAAAATCAGTCTTCGATATAAAAAGATTGGGTACAACATGGATGTTATACGACAGACTGCATGCATGGTAGTTAACCCGGTCGCGGTAGGCAACTTTGCTTCCCTCTTTAATTGCACGCCGGTGGGTCAGGCCTCAGATTCTATGACGGTTCCAACGTAAAGGCTTATTGAGAATTAGAAAGATCTAATTCAAGGTAATGTTGGTTGGTGCCTGATGCTCTGCCTCTGGTCGGGCCCATCGGAGTCTTAACTGTTGGTTTTCTTTTGCTCCAGCATTTCAGTGGTTTCTTGCTGTCGAGTCCTCACCGTTGTCTCACCTCTGTGGTTCTTTGATTATGTGTGTTCACGGAGATGTTGCACTGATGAGGCCTTCATGCGGACTGAACAAATTATTTGTCTAAATCGCGACGGAAGTAAGGGCGAGGATTGTGGCCACGTAAAATCGATTTAAGCACCCCCCCCCCCCCCCCCCAGAGGAAATCTTTCCACTGACCGTTCCAAGGCGGTTCTTCTGTGGCGGGTTATTTATTTTATTGTTTGTTACTTCCTGTGTGTATCACTTGTGTCTTTTTATTTTGGACGGCCATATGGCCATTTTGTGGGAAAGTAACTGCCCTTATGGCCTTCCTTTGTTTAGGTTTCCATTATGGTCTGGTCGCTTAATGTTTGTGTTTCTTTCCCTTTTGGTGTCTTTGATGGGTGGAGTAAGTTAATTGTATCGATTCCTGATCTTTGTTTTACTTCTACTTTCCAAAGGATAACCCTTTGATACAACATATTAGACATAAGTGTCTGGAGCTTAATGGCTAGGTAAACACTATTTGGGTCATTTTGAGTGGGTCAAATAACCTTATCAATATTTTCCTGGTCAAGTTTAAACATAAGTGCCTGATGGCTCCTATAACACTACGCAAGTCCTATTAAGCAGGTAAGTTAAACTTACTATACATTTGCTGACATGCTTAAATATAAGTGTGTGGAGTTTAATGGCTAGATTAACACCATTTACGTCAGTTAGCCTTACCACACTGTTCCTGGACAGGCTTTAAAATACGTTTCTGGACACTATTTACGTCCTATTCAGCAGGTAAGTTAAACGTATCACACTTTTCTGGACAGGCTTAAACTTAAGTGTCTGGAGTTTGATGTCCCTTTTGACATTATTCACGTCTTCTTGAGTAAGTCAGTTAACCTTACCACACTTTTCTTGGACGATCTTCAACATAAGTATCTGGGTCTTCAACGTAAGTATCTGAAGTTTAATGGCACTGTTTACGTCCTATTGTGCAGGCCAGTTATTCTTACCACACTTTTCCTGGACGGTCTTCATCATAAGCGGTGGGAGTTTAATAGGCCTTCTGACACTGTTCACGTCCTATTGTAGAGAGCCAGTTAACCTTACTACACTTTTCCAGGGCAGTCTCTGGTAACATAAGTCTCTGGTTTTTAATGACTAGGTCAACACTATTTAGGTCATATCGAGTAGGCCAGATAACCTTATCACAAACGTTTGGACAGGCTTTAACATAAGCGTCTGGAGTTCATTGGCTCATTTAGGTCCTATTGAGTATGTCAGTTTAATGGCTAGGTCAACACTATTTAGTTCATATCGAGTAGGTCAGTTAGCCTTAACACACTTTTCCTGAACAGACTTAAACGTAAGTGTCTGGAGTTCAATGCCTAGGTTAACACTATTTAGGACATATTGAGTAGGTCAGTTAACCTTACCACACTTTTCCTGGACAGGCAGAAACATAAGTACGTGTATCTGGAGTTTAACGGATCATTTGACACTATTTATGTCATATTGAATAGGTCAATTAGCCGTAACACATTTCCTCGACAGGAGTGTCTGGAGCTTAATGGCCAATTTGATATTTAGGTCATAATGAGCTCAGTTAACCTTACCACACATTTCTGGACATTCTAAAACATAAATGCCTGGAGTTTAATGGTGTATTTGAGCAGGTCAGTTAGCCTTTCCACACTGTTTCTGGACAGGCTTTAACATACGTATTTAGAGTATAACGGTCCCATTAGACACTATTTTCATCCTACTGAGCAGGAGAGTAAAATTTACCACATTGTGCCTGGACAGGCTTAAACATAAGGGTCTGGAGTTCAATGGCTAGGTTAACACTTTTTACGTCCTCTTCAGCAGGTCAGTTAGCCCTACCACACATTTCCTGGACAGGCTTTAACATAAGTGTCTGGAGTTTAATGACCTATTGATACCATTTATGTTTTCATTTAGTAGGTCAGTTAACCATGCCACACTTTTCCTTAAAGGCTTAAACATAAGTGTCTGGAGTTTAATGGCTAGGTCAACACTATTTAGGTCCTATTGAGTAGGTCAGATAACATTACCACACTTTTTTCTGGACAGGCTTTAACATAAGTGTCTGGAGTTATATGCCCAATTTGATACTTTTAAGGTCCTATTGAGTAAGTCAGTTTAATAGCTAGGCACTATTAAGGTCATATTGAGTAGGTAAGTTAGCCCTACCACATTTTCCTGGACAGGCTTAAACATAAGTGCCTGGCGTTTAATGGATAGGTCAACACTATTTAATTCCTATTAAGTAGGTCAGTAAGCCGTATTGCAGTTTTCCTGGACATGTTTAAACGTAAGGGTCTGGAGTTTAATGGCTAGGTCAACACTATTTAGGTCCTATTGAGTAGGTCAGATAACATTACCACATTTTTTCTGGACAGGCTTTAACATAAGTGTCTGGAGTTATATGCCCAATTTGATACTTTTAAGGTCCTATTGAGTAAGTCAGTTTAATAGCTAGGCCAACACTTTTAAGGTCATATTGAGTAGGTAAGTTAGCCCTACCAATTTTTCTGGACAGGCTTAAACATAAGTGCCTGGCGTTTAATGGATAGGTCAACACTATTTAATTCCTATTTAGTAGGTCAGTAAGCCTTATTTCACTTTTCCTGGACAGGTTTAAACGTAAGGGTCTGGAGTTTAATGGCTAGGTTAACACTAGCTAGGTTATTATGAGCAGATAATATAACCTTACTACACCTTTGTTCTGGACATGCTTTAACATATGGGCCCCGTCAAGCGATTTTGGTACTTATCGCCATGCGAGCAGCGAAGGTTCAAGGGAGCCTGCGCATCCGCGCAGTCTCGCCAGAATCTTCGCTGCTCGCTCATACAAGCAGTGTATCAAGAGGAACCTTCAGACAGAAAGCAATATCCCTGGCCCCTCTGAATGGCTGGGCATGCGCAGTTAAAATTTGTCATGACGAAATGCTCGAAGACACAAATTCGCTTGGCGGGGCTCATATAATTCTGGAGTTTTATGGCCTATTTGACACTATTTAGGTCCTATTGAGTAGGTCAGTTAAACTTACCACTTTTCCTGTACTGACTGAAACGTTAAATCTGGAGCTGAATGGCCCATTTGACACTATTTATGTCCTATTAACCCTTGTCCTGCTGAATATTTATATAGGTCACACCCAATACCGATTATCAACCAATCAGATTACTTGATGCAAATTATTGCAACAAATTTATAAACTGGATGGCAAACAATGAAGATCCTGATCAGATGGCTTCTTCAGAAGCCATCTGATTGAAGAAGCCATCTGATCTGGATCTACATTGTTTCAAAGATAAGGCATATCTGGGCTCAGCAGGACAAGGGTTAAGAAGGTCCGTTAACCTTAAAAAACTTCACCTGGACAGGCTTAAACGTAAGTGTCTGTAGCTTAATGCCCCATCTGTTTCAATTTAGGTCATATCGAGTAGGTCAGTGAGCCCTACCACAAGTTTCTGGACAGTCTTAAACATAAATGCGTAGAGTTTAATTGCACATTTGACACTATTAAGGTACTTTTGAGTGGGTCACTTAACCTTACCACACGTTTCCTGGACAGGCTTAAACTTAAGTGTCTGCAGGTTAATGACCCATTTGATACTATTTAGGTCATATTGACTAGGTCAGATAACCTTACCAAACTTTTCTGAAACTAGTGAACAATCACATTTGTTTCTACTAAGTTATTACCGCCCAAACCGAAGACGTCTTTACGTCACCTTATACTGGGTATTCAAGAATTTCATAAAAAGTTTGTTTTGGCTCTAGCAGACAAGGCCGCAAACAATGACGTCGTTGTTTGATCTTGTTGGTACTAAGGCCTATGAACTGCAGCGTTTGGCTGAAGAGAGGGCGGTAGTTGATGACCACATTTGTTATTCAGCCACCAAGCTTCTTGTTGAGGCTCAAACAAAAGTGTCTGCAGTTTAAAAGCATGGTCAAAACTATTTAGGTCCCATTGAGTAGGTCAGTTAGTCTTACCACACTTTTCCTGGACAGGCTTAAACACAAGTGTCTGGAGCTAAATGGCTAGGTTAACACTATTTAGGCCATACTTAATAGGTCAGACAACCTTGCCACACTTTTTTCCTGGATAAGCTTAAACATAAGGGGCTGGAGTTTAATGGCCTATTGAGCAGGTCAGTTAACCTTGCAACTCTTTTCCTGGACAGTCTTAAACATAAATGTCTGGAGATTAATGGCTTATTTGACACTATTTACGTCCTATTTAGCAGGTCAGTTAGCATTACCCTTTTCTTGGACAGGCTTCAAAGTGTCTGGAGTTGAATGGCCCTTCTGACACTGTTCACGTCCCATTGTGCAAGTTAGTTAACCTACAACACTTCCTGGACTGTCTTAGACACATGTGTTTGGAGTGTAATGGCCCACTTGACACTATTCACGTCCTATTGTGCAGGTCAATTAACCTCTTCTTGGAAAAGATTAAACATAAGTCTTGAAATTTATGGCACATTTGACACTATTTAGACTTGCCACATTTTTCCTGGACAGGCTTAATAAGTGTTTGTAGTTTAATGGCCCATTTGACACTATGTACGTGCTATTGAGCACGTCAATTAGTCCTAACACACTACCCTTACAGTCTTAAATATGTGTCTGAGTTTTAATGGTCCATTTGACACTATTTATATTCTATTGAGCAGGTCAGTTAGCGTAACCACATTTTTCCTAGGCAGGCTTAAACATAAGTGCCTGGACTTTAATGGCCCATTGGTCACTATTAAGGTCCTATTGTGCAGGTCAGTTAACCTTACCACACTTTTTCATGGACCGGCTTATACATAGGTGTCTGGATCGGATCAGAAAAGGCTGAGAAAAGTTGGAGACATCATTTTCCCAATTATAAGTCTATGGAACGTGTTTGTTTCCATGGCAACCACAGTTTGGATCAAAACTGGTCCAATACCTAATGCAGTCAATTCCCCAATCCAGTGGTGCTGCACATTACATTTGGTCAAGACTGGCCAGCTAGTAACTGAGATATTGAAGTTCAAAGGTGTAAACGAGGGACGACAAGACAGTCGCCGGAGCCTGCCTATACTATAAGCTCACCTTGTGAGCTTTTAGCTCAGGTGAGCTAAAAATATAACAAATTTTCAACGGAAAGTAGCAACATTGGAGATATGAAAGAATGCACTGTTACTTGGATATGTTAAATGGCCAAGCTGCCACTATTTAGGTCATACTGAGCTAGTCAGTCTCCCTGACCACCTCTTTCTGTACCAGCATTTAAATAAGCAGTGAACAGTCATTATGAAAACACCCCCATATAAAAACAGTGTAACTTTTAATGCCGAAAAAAAACCCTAGAAATATTAAGATGAAAAATTACTATATTTTTCTTATTTCTGTTCAAAACATAGATTGTTGGCACTCTTTAGAACCGCCACATCAAGGCGGTTCTAACGAGTACCAACAATCTATGTTTTAGAGCAGAAATAAGGAAAATAAGGTTTATCCCTGTAAACCCCAGTTTTACTATATAAAAGTGGGGTTCAAGGGGGTCAAAATTATATAGGCGTGCTTTTGTGAAGACAGTGTATATTATTTTGCCAGAAACTGACAAAGTCCCTTCCTGAACCCTTCAATATGTACTCATATTCCATACTCATATTCCAAAGAACTGTACCTAATATGGGTATGTTTTGTTTCAATCTACTTTGTTATGAGCCAATGAAGGGGAAAAACTAAAACAACATAAACTTAAAAAGCGCTGTAAAACTTTATTCAAAAGATACATGTATAATAAATATAGATCTTATATGAAGGTTATAATTTCTATCTATTGTGAGACTTAGCGAGAAGTTTGAACTTACTGAATAGTTTTTATAAGGGAGTAACTTAACCACTAAACCACAGTGTCTTGTAATATTCTCTATAATATAAAGTTGGTTTAACAAGGGTTTAACATGATAAATATGTAGCATACAGCAAACTTTAACAAAATAATCAGAAACAGGATGAGAAGAAAAAAGAGTGACCCAGTTTTCCCCTGAACCCTTAAGATGCCAATCTAAACAATTGCAATCTGCTTTGTTGACTGTTGGTAACTTCAAAAGTCTTTACAGCAAACAATGTGGACCCAGATCACACTGCACCTAGGCGCAGTGTGATCTGGGTCCACATTGTTTGTTTGTATGCAAAAATATGTTTGAAAAGTTTGCATGAAAGATGCAGCAGAGTACATGAACAGATTCAGATATATTTTCAGTTTTTTTAGGCATCTTAAGGGTTAAAATGCATTTTACATGTATATATACGAATGTACATATGATACTATAAAAGTGTAAGGTTTATAATTGCACACAATAATGGGAGGATATAATGGAAAACTATGTATCAAGCCATACAATAATCTTCTATCACAGAGAAGGGTGAAAAGAAAATAAAAGAAAATTACAAAATGTTAATGAAGATATGATATCGAGCATAAATCTAAAAATGAAATGGCTTAGGTGGGTCAGGCCTCAGATTCTATAATGTTCAAGCCTAAAGGCTTATGTTGGTTGGTACCTGATGCTCTGTCTCTGGTCAGGCCCATCAGAGTCTAACTGTTGGTTTTCTTTTGCTCCAGCATTTCATTGGTTTCTTGCTGTCGCGTCCTCATCATTGTTTCATCTCTGTGGTTGTTTGATTTTTGTGTTCATGGAGATGTTGCACAGATGAGTTAGGAGGCCTTATGCGGACTGAACAAATTATTTGTCTTAATCGCGACGGAAGTAAGGGCGAAGCTTGTGGCCATGTGAAATCGATTTAAGCACACCCCCCTCCCCCCCCCAGCGGAAATCGCTTCCGCCGACTGTTCCAAGGCGGTTCATCTGTCACAGTTTATTTTTGTTGTGTTTGTCTTTGGGTGTTTGTGACGCTTATATTATTTTATTTTGGATAGCCTAGTGGCCATTTTGTGGGAAAGTAACGTCCTTTTGGCTTTCCACTTATGATGTTTGCTTTAGGGTCTGTTGTTTCATGTTTGTGTTTCTTTCCCTTTGGTGTCTCTGATGGGAGCTGTGGGTTAATTGTATCAATTCCTGATCATTACCTCCACTTCTATTTTTTATACACTGTCAGACTAAATAAAACCTTTCAGGAATATGTTTCATCTTCTGATGTTTACAACACTGGGTTGTAAGCAAAGGGTACATGAACTAATTTGTTATTTTTTATTTCTTAAAAAACAAAGGCTGTTCATTACCAAACCATGCCTATTTAAATATTTTGAAAATTTTACCACGACACAATAAAAAAATTTTCAGATAAAAATTCTGGTACCTTCTCAAAACATATATTATGGGTACTTGTTAGAACCGCCACATCTTAGGCAGTAGTTTAAGATATCAGAGACTCGACAGTATCAAAACTCGGGTCAACTGGGGTATAAATTATTATCTTATTTCTACTTAAAAACATATATTCTGGGTACTTTTGTTTGATTTGAGGTTTAACGTCCCCATCAACACTGTAAAGGTCATTTTGGAGACGTTGCTTCCAATTTGTGGGACTTTTACCGGACATTGAGATGAAATGACATCTCAAGCCCTGTCGCCCAATGAAACCAATAGGATTTATTAGCATGGACGGTCTGCCTCACACCGCGGTTCCTGGACAGGCTTAGATACTCTAAGCGGTTTACCAGTACTAGTGTGCGGGCCGGTTTCAGCTCTGCGTGGAAGCATCATGCAGCCCATATATTACTTCAAGCCCATATGGGCGGGGGCTTTCTTGATACTTGTTAGAATCTCCTCGCCAAGGTGGTTCTAAAGAGTACCCAAAATTTATGTTTTGAGAAGAAATCTAGAAAATATTAAATTTTTTAATCTGTATTGTTCATTTTTTCTTGGCATAAATTTTCATTTTATATACCACAAACTCATAATAACAAAGATCGATATAACAAGGTTTCAAAAGGGATCCACAAAATGTATAGATTATATAGAAAAATGACCATAAATGGTCATTTTTCTATATAATCCATACAAATTTGTTTAGATGTAATACGGTTTTTTAACTAACACGGCTTCTGCTTTGGACCCCATTAATAGTGTTATAAAGAGGTTGTGGTGTAACTGAATACCGTATTCGCCCTAATTACCGCACCGTGCGCTTAGTTTTTTCAAAATCGTGTCAAAAAATCACAGCGAAAAATCTACCTAATTAGCGCACACTCGATGCGAAAACAATAGCTTCTGAGATGATCCAAACTGATATTTAATGGGACGGAAAAGGGTACTAAGGCATTGCCTTCACTGTTGAAGAAATAACGGTAAGTTTTTATAGATTTACTGTGAGAGCTTACGTTGGGAGGTTACTGTAAAGTGTGCGCTTATGCATTTCCTTTTCAAAAATAGCTTTGGTGCAGAGTTCTCGGAAACGCCGAATCCGGCGTATTTTTACGCCTGTTTTTGCTTTTGTACGCGTAAAATTTCCTGTCGTGGATTCTTAATTACGCCATTTTTTTTTGCATGACGCGGCCGTAATCCAGTGTAAAAATGACCTCAAAAGATGACAGCGGGTGTCCAATTGATCTCCAAATTTAGCTACCGCTTTCGGATCAAAAGTTTACCGTTAATCGTCGCCGCCAGGCTTGTTCAAGCATTACCTGGCGAGGACAGTCGTCTGTATTACTCTCTCGGCCAATCAGTGCGTCACGGCTAGAAGATTGGCAGGTCATTGATGCAGCAATCTCGTGGCTGATTAAATTAATTGACTGTTTTGTTTCCGGATACTTGAATACACAGTTGGATTATCGGTAATTTGATTGTTGAAAAAATGTCGGAGGCATAATTAAAGGATGCGATAGTCTAGTGTATAAATCGTCTGTATCACGATTAAAGAAAATTATGACTCGAGTTTGTCGCATTATCAAGTTACCTTGATTAGGCCTATTTAAATGAAAGAAATTAATTATCAAGTGTTGAACTGCCTGCTAATAGTGGGGGTCCGGAACAGACACCTGTGGCATCTGATCTGGGCCTGCTCTGTTGGGTGTTTTTTTTTAATCCCCACGTGGGGCTATTGTAATGGTCTACGTCATACGTCCGTCCGTCTTACCGGTTACCTCCTAGACAGTGATAGATAGAAACTTGAAACTTTGGGAACAGACAGATCTTTGGTCCGGGGAGTGCATGACACTTTCGGAACTTTGATCACGCCCCAAGGGGTGGGCCCAGGGCGGGGGGACTGGGCCCGCGGGGGGGGGGGGGGGGGGGGTCAAAAATTTACCCAGTCCACTCCTGACTTTCAAAGTCTAATGTAATTTATCCATTCAAATTCACAATCTGAGTGACAGTGTAAATCCTGATTAGATGGAAGCCATCTGATCTGGATCTCCACTGCAAGAAAAGGGTTTGGGAGAACAAGGGTTCAAGCCCCGGAGTCACACTCTACAGCCGTTTGCATTTAGCCATAATTGACACACGTTTTTAGGGTCAAACTCCAACTTTTCAAAATTTGACTCCAACTTTTCATATTTGAATCCAACTTTTTCCATGGATGGATTCTTAAACTCCTGTTTTCAAAATCCTAGTGAGAACTCTGTGGTGTGCGCTTATAGGAGCATGTGCGGTAATTAGGGCGAATACGGTAGGTGTGTTTTTGTAATGACAAGTCTTCAAAATTTCGCATGACCTGCATGATCAAGGACATTTAGATTCTGGTAGATTTTCATATGGACAACACCAAATTTTCACTTGTCCTCGAAAATATTTACTCATCATGGCAAGTGGACAAGTGGAATTTTCTGGCATTGATAAATGAAACCTGTCATGAAAACAAGAGGACTTTGATGATCCTATATCGCTCAACTGAGCAAAGAGATTCACATGTGGGTCCCGGGCAGGGCAAGTTTTGAGCCCTGGTGTATAATTTAAACAATCTTGGTACAGATGAAGCTTATTACCAAGTATAAAAGACCAAGGCCTTCTGGTTTCAGTTAAGAAGATTTTTATAAGTTTTGATTACAGGAGTTTATGTAAAATCGGTGGGCCCCAGGGTCAGCCATTTTTGTACTCTGGCTATAATTTGAACAGCCATTGTAGAGGTCCCCTAGATGAAGCTTCATACCAAATATCAAAGATCGGACATTCTGGTTTCAGACAGAAGATTTTTTAAGGTTTCCATATGATAGTCTATGTAAAAAAGTGGGCCCTGACGAGGGGCCATTTTTGTCCCCAGGCCTATAATTTGAACAATGTTGTAAGAGGTCTACTAGATGAAGATTCTTACGAAATATCAAAGAACTGGGCCAATTGGTTTCAGACAAGAAGATTTTTAAATTTTTTTTTTTCTTATTTTCCCCTTTTCATTGCCATGGCAACCAGAGTTCTGCATGGAATGAAATTCTTTGAACAACTTTGAGAGAGGACCACCCAAAGATCATTTCTGCCAAGTTTGGTCAAAATTTGGTTAGTGGTTCAGGGTAGATGTCTTTTAAAGGAATAATGGACGGATGAACAGACTGACGCTCTAACATGTCGGTTTTAAGGGCTATGTTTTTGTTATTTTCTTTTGTTTGGTTTAGGGGCTAACCTCCTTAACCTTTTGTTTACAGAATAAATCTATTATTTTCCAATCATTTTCTATTGTTCTCCAATCCTGACACTAGTCCCTTAACCTGACATGTTCGTCCAGACAGACGGAGGGACGATGAAGGACGGTGAACGATCACAATAGCTACCCAAAGAGCCTTTGGCTCAGATGTGCAGTTTGCGACACAGGAAGACAAAAAACAGCCTGCTTAGCTATAAACAGTAACAAGTGTTCTAGAATTATAGGGATAGAAACAAGATGTATTATACTGTCCAAGCAAAGGTGAACACATAGAGGATATTTGATTTTTTCAGTGTAAGATCGAATTTTATTTCATCGAATAAACACCAAAACCAGAAAAATACCAGTTTTGGTGTTCATGAGTGAAATAAAATTTGATCTTACACTGAAAAAAAAATCAAATTTTCTGTTTCTTACATGCTTAAAAAGGGCAATATTTAGCTTCAACAATCGCGTCACTCACCTTCAGAGAAATCTAACTTTGTTCCTGTTTTTTTGTATGTTTGAATTGAGGTTTAACGTCCCGTTCCTGGTCGTTTTGCTTCAATTTAGTGGTATCCAGCGTATTTACTGGGTATAATATTGGACCTGAGAAATAGCCTGGGATAACAATTTTATGAATGGTTACTGAAATAATTGAGATATTAGTTTCCCTATGAAAGCGCGGGCAGATCTAATGTTGCTCAATAAAATATGTGAAGTCAGCGTCGAAAATGACGTCATTAACGTCCTTGTGACGTGTGAACGTGCTTAGCGTCAATTCTAATACAGTTCATTGATTTCCAATCATCTGACACCACATAATTAGATTTGGAGAAAAAAGTAGTCCCAAACAGTGAAAAATAAAACTGATATATGTCACTGTTTGAAACAGTGAAACAGTGACAATATCGTTTTCTATTTCACTGAGAAATCTCTATATTTCATTGCAAGAAAAAGGTGCTGATCAGACTGTCTGAATGTGCAATGTTGTTCTCAATAAAGGATCTTACATGAGTGTTCATGTATTATTGAATTTATTAAACAAGTTGAGGAAACGGGATAAAATGCGAGGCTTCGCATTTTATCCCGTTTCCTCAACGAGTTAAATAAATTGTTGACATAGAGGATCTTACATGAGTGTTCATGTTTTACCGGTATTGAATTTCTTAAGAAAAAGGGATAAAATGCGAGGCTTTGCCGAGCATTTTATCCCTTTTCCTCAATGAGTTTAATAAATTCAATACTACATGAGCACAAATGCAAGAATCTATTTATCATATGACATTTAAAACGCATTTTATTCACGATTGTTTACAAAAATGTCAATATTCAGCCATTAGTAAACGCGACGTCGTTAAGGACATCGTACATGTAACGCTGCGGGGCGTTTCTAACAAATTTGCTTATTTAATCCACCAGTGGATTATCAAATTTATTGCATGGCATTATCACATTCTCAGACGCGACGTCATATGATAAAATAGGTTTTCTCACAATGATGCTAAAATAAAATACTTAGCCCTGCTAAAAGGCAATTAAAATAAAATGGAGACAATCTATTTGCCACATTATGTCCTTAGAGAGATAATCTGAGTTAAACCTCAAGTTCTTCTTGCAGACAATTTGAATGAATAGAAAATGTTTGAATGAGAGATAAAGAGTAAAACATGAAAGGAATTGTCAAGCTCTACTTGTAGATAATTTGAATGAAAAGAAAATGTTTGAATGAAAGATGAAGGCTTTTAAATGAACAGTAAAACACAAAAGGAAATGTCAAGCTTTGCATGAAGAAAATTTGAATGAATAGAAAATGTTTGAATCAAAGATGAAGGATTTTGAATGGATGGTAATGACAAAAGGAAATGTCAAGCTCTTCTTGTAGACAATCTGAATTAAAAAGAGAACATCAGAGTAAAAGTTAAGCTATGCCTTTATACTTTGAAAGTGAGGCAGTCTGCCTGAAATGTCAAGCCCTGCTTGGAGACAACTGCAAAATCATATGAAAGGCCAAGCTCTTCTTAAGATAAATAAGTTACATCAAGCCATGTAAAGATGAATAGGATTTGAATGAAAAATATAGCTCTGCACTAGGTAATAAATAAAATGACAAGCCCTGCCTAAAAAATCGATGTATGTGGAGAAGTTGTAAAAGCAGTGTCAAGCACAGAGAACATTGATATGAATTACCAAGCCTTCTCACAATCCCAGCCCAGCTGTTCAAAACCTTGTTAATTAACCCAAAAGTGGCCAAACTATTTAAAAGTTCTAGAAATTACAATATCAAATGCACAGATATGTGTGCTGAAAACAATCAAAGCACTGAGAGTACTGGTGGGTCCATTGTCCCTGTGTGTACACTGGGAAAATAGTTTTGGACTGTGATTTAAACTGTTTTTTTTTTTTTTAGCCCTTAAATTCCATATTTTAAGCAAACAGTATAGAGACCCTGACCAGACTTGGTAATCTCTAATGTCTGGTCTGGATCTACACTGTTTGCCAAGCCCAATCCATGATTCCAGTCTAGATTCTATAGATATTCCTCTTAAGGGGAATGGGTACACCTTCAGGGGAGGCAACTCCTGCAAAAGTGTTTTTGTTTCCCCGTGTCAGTAGGGGTCAACTCTTAAAGGAAAGAATTTGCACCTTAGGAGCAAATTCATTCCTTTAAGAGTAGACTCTCTTTTTTGTTGGGACAGGGCTTATAGAAAAGCGAATGGAAGTTCCGAAAGTTGTCTCCCTTTGAAAAATGGCGGAAAAAATTGTCAGGTGTTCCCATTCCCCTTAACACTCTGACCTCACGGCGGCTATTTTTCTATAAATAACCCTTACCTTGATTTCCAAAATGTCAGTGATAGTCATGTGGACTTAAGCACTTAAGATTGTTATGCTTAGTAACTTTGGGTCAACTGACAATCAATCAACCCAAAAATTTAGGTAAGTTTGTGTAGATTTTGTTTGATTTGAGGTTTAACGTCCCCGTCAACACTGTAAAGGTCATTTTGGAGACGTTGCTTCCAATTTTGTGGGACTTTTACCCGACATTGAGATGAAATGACATCTCAAGCCCTGTCGCCCAATGAAACCAATAGGGTTTATTAGCATGGACGGTCGGTCTCGCACCACGGTTCCTGGACAGGCTTAGATCCTCTGAGCGGTTTACCAGTACTAGTGTGCGGGCCAGATTCAGCTCTGCGTGGAAGCATCGTGCAGCCCATATATTTCTTCAAGCCCCTATGGGCGGGGGCGGGAGGTTTGTGTAGAAATTAGCCTGAGACTTTGGTGCAATATGTCAATGGAACCAGTTTACAAAAATTCATGTATAATTACAGTCGAACTTCGATGGCTCGAACACCCTTGGGACCTCAAAAATCTGTTCGAGCCACTGAGGGTTACTGTCAGGAGGAATAACGGGATACTTGAGACACCTTTTCGGTGTTCTATAATGAAAATGTATGATGTGTGTACTCATTAGAATCGCCTCATTGAGGCAATTCTAACGAGTACACACGGCATACATTTGCAAGGTAAAAGACAAAAATCTCCTAAATTATCCTCCATTATTTCTTATGTAGAGGAATTTCCCAGGGACTCAAAAACGGGTTCAACTCGGCCATGGTATACGAGCCATCGGTTTTTGAGCCATCTAAGTTCTACTGTATTATAAATCATTATCATCAATTGATGTATCGAGAAAAGCGTTCCCTAACACAGCCTCTGTATGTGTCACAGTTGTGGTAACTCTGCACAATTCCATGGAAACTCTTCCATACTTGCTTGTTCTGTAAGCATACTGTACCACCTGGGCGTTTCATCTGGGAGGCCTGAAACCAGTATACCAATACTTGTGTTAACAGTCACCTTCAAATAACAGACAAACTGCATATAATGACCATTAGCCTAAATCCTAGCAGGCACTTTGCACGAACTAAATGCTGATTTAGTCTGTGACTAGTTGATGAGTACATGATATGTAATCCAGAAAATTACCTTTGAATAACAGCCACATTTGGTACTGGGGGCATAAAATAAACATTCACAGTGGTGACGTTTGTAGACAGGTTTGGGGTTTGATTTAGAGTTTTGGGACTTGAAAATCCTTCAGAACACCACGAAAACATGCCTTTAAAATTTTGACCCCCTTAAATCCCATTATAAAATAAACCTGGAGTTTGCAGGGGTATACATTATATTTAGCTTGGCTGTTTTCGAAGAAAACGACAAGGTACTGTCACAGCTCTGGCGTTGCCTGCATCATCGTGCAAAAAACTTGGACATTTTTTAATATTTCTGTCATTACTGAACATATTTACTTGAAAATAGTTGTTCATTATGAAAAGGGGCTGCAGCCGAGCGTTGGCACCCGCATGTGGTGCTCTTGTCTTATTTCTGCTAAAAGCATAGATTGTGGGTACTCCTTAGAACCGCCTTACCAAGGCCTTTCTAATGATGTCCCACAGTCTATGTTTGCAGCAAAAATATGCAAAATATCAGTATATTCATCTGAAATATTTCATTTTTTTGGAGGAAAAATTGTACCAATTAGTGATATATTTGAATAGGCATGTTTTCGTAATGATTTCAATCGTACTGCATACCAAGGACATATACATGTATATTTTCATAACTTTCATAGGGACTAGACAAGTGTAACTCAATATCCTTCAAGAGAAACTCACTGTATCAAGTGGATGAGTGGATATTTTCAGCTCAAGAGTTTAATGACCCAGTCAACACTATTAAGGTCATGTTGAGCTGGTCACTGTACCTAATAACATTTTTCCTCATCACGTACACAAGTCCGTGGAATGAACACCCCCTAAAACCCCACTTTATATAGAGACAACTTGGGTTTGCTGGGGTATAAATTATCTCATTTCTGCTCCTACACATAGGTTGTGGGTACTCGTTAGAACCGCCTCTATGTTTGCAGTAAAAATAAGAAAAATATCCATTTTGGAGATAAGAAAAATGCACTATGCCGCATGGGTGTGTTATCTTAATGTGGATAGGCTGATACTTAAGCAGTTGACCGGTACAGTCAACAGGTGAACACCCCTTTAAACCCCGATTTTAGTGAAAACTTGGGTTTTCAGGGGAATACTTATTTCCCCTCCAAAACATAGGTTGTTGATTTGTATGTTTGTATTTGAGTTTACTGATACAGTCATCACTGTGTAGGTCATTTTTAGCCTACCAATCTGGTTTACCTATCCACACTTTTCCTTGGCAGGCTTATACGTAAGCAGTTGGCCAGAACAGTGCAAATTCTTTTGCCAGAAGCTGACTACTCCCCTTCTTGAATGAGCGGAAGGGAGAGAATAACCATAGGAAAGATTTCATGATCAATCTCCAAGAAAGAATGTTGCCAAATTGAACCCACGTCTTCCTGATCACCAGTCAGATGTGCATCCGACTGAGCTACCAAGGTTGTCATAGGTTGTTGGTACTTTTAAGAACTGCCTCAGTTGTGACAGTTCTAATGAGCCTCCACAACCTTTATCACAAACTTGCTGAGGCAGTTGTAACAAGCACCCATGACCTATATTTGCAGGATAAATAAGACAAGAGGGCCATAATGGCCCTGGAATGCTCATCTGATCCTTGTTGTACAGATTTAGTGGTAGGTCATATAAGGAGTGGATGGTTTGAGCCATTTTGGTGGAGAGTGACCCAAGGAGCATTTCTGTGAAATTATTTCAAAATCAGTCTACCTTTTCAGTAGTAAAAGTCATTTTAAAGCTTGTTTTTTGTTTAGTTTTGATGGCTATTATGTTCAGTGGAGCAAAACTATTTTGAACAATTTTGTCAGGGGGCCACCTATGAAACATTCCTTGCAAATTGTTTTTTTTTTCTGAGAATGAAGTCTTTCAAAAGTTCCTTTCTACAGAGCTGACTTGTATGTTACTATCTGGGCACCTTCTGGACATTGAGGGTCATAGTGCATGGAGATGAATTTGCTGAGTCTAACTTACACAGGTGGGAGTGGTTCGAGTGGAAAGGGGGGGGGGGGGGGGGCAAGAATTGGCATAAGATGCTAGACATATGAGTCAGTTTTTCCCTTTGACAATAGAGAGCTGACTTGTATGTCACTATCTGGACACAATATGGACATTGAGAGTCAGGTCCTAGTGCAACAGAAGTAGATGAAGTGGCTCAGTCTTACTAATAATGTCACATGGCAACAAAGGGAGGAGGAGGGTGGTTATGGGTCTGTGGTTCTCTTTGACAATACACAGCTGACTTGCATGTCACTGTCAAGGCACCTTGTGAACATTGAGGGTCAGGTCCTAGTGCACCAGACAGAGATAGACCAGCTCAGCATGAACCAGCTCAGCCTGAACCCTATATAAAACCAGTGGGCTCCCGGCAGGTCCATTTTTGACCCTATGGGGTTATAATTTGGACAATCTTAGTAGAGGAAGTATCATTCCAAATATCAAAGACTTGAGCCTTCTGGTTTCAGATGAGAATGTATTTAAAGTTTTTTCCTATGTACGTCCATGTAAAACTGGTGGGCCCTGGGGTGGGGCCATTTTTAACCCCAGGGCTATGATTTGAATAATCTTGGTAGATGTCACCCACATTGAGCTTCAAGCAAAATATCGAAGACTAGAGCCTTGCAGTTCTGGGACGAAAATGTTGAATGGTTTTCCATGTATGTCTATGTATGGGGTGGGGCCACCTTTTGCCCCCGGGGCTATTATTTGGGTAGAGGTCCACCAGATGAAGCATCATACCAAATATCAAGGACCTGGGCATTCTGGTTTCAGACAAGAAGATTTTTTAAAGGTTTTCCAGATATAAATTGAAGTAAAGCCAGTGGGCCCCAGGGCGGGGAGATTTTTGACCCAAGGTCTATAATGTGGATCTTGGTAGAAGTCTGCTAGATGAATCTTCACACCAAATATCAAAGAACTGGGTCTGGCGGTTTCAGAGAAGATTTCTTTTTAAAGATTTTTCTATATAAGTGAATGCAAAACCAAAGGGTCAAGGGTTGGCCGTATTTTTAGCCCCTGGGCTATAATTTGGAAAATCTTGGTAGAGGTTCACCAGATGAAGCTACACACCAAATATGAAAGACCTGGGCCTTGCATTTTCAGAGGAGAAGATTTTTTTAGATTTTTCCTACATAAGTCAATGTAAAACCCGCGGACATTTTTGGCCCCAGGGCTACAATCTGAACAATCTTTATAGAGATCCAAAAGACGAAGCTTAACATCTGAGCCTTCTGGTTTCAGACAAGAGGATTTTTTGAGGATTTTCCTATATAAGTCATGTAAAACCAGTGGGCCTCAGGGGGCCTTTGTGGTCCCAGGGCTATAATTTGAACAATCTTGATAGAGGCCCACTAGACACAGCTTCATAACAAATCTCAAAACCTGAGCCTTCTGATTTAAGACAAGAAGTATTTTAAATGTTTTCCCAATTTAAGTCAATGTAAAACCAAAGGGCCCCAGGGTGGGGGCATTTTTTGCCCCAGGGCTATAATCTGAACAATCTTGATAGGGGTCCACAAGACAATCTTCATACCAAATATCAAACACCTGAGCCTTCTGGTTTCAGACAAGAAGATTTCTGATGGGAACTGTGGGTTTAATGTATCCATTCCTGAACATTGTCTTCACTTCTAGTTTTTCAAGGTTTTCCCTATATAAGTCTATGTAAAACCAAAGGGCCCTGGGGCGGGGGCATTTTTGGAACTAGGGCTATAATTTTAACAATCTTGATGAAGGTCTATAAGACAACGCATCATACCAAATATCAAATACCTGATTTGTTTAATTTGAGGTTTAATGTCCCCGTAAACACTGTATAGGTCATTTTGGAGACATTGCTTCGAAATTTGAGGGACTTTTACCCAACATTTAGATGAAATGACATCTCAATCCCTGCCGCCCAATAAAACCAATAGGGTTCATAAGCAAGGACGGACCGACTTGCACCAATTTGCCTGGGCAGGCTTAGATCCTCTAAGGGGTTTACCAGTACTTGTGTGCGGGTCAGAAGCATTATGCAGCCCATATATTTCTTCAAGCCCCAATGGGCAGGGGCAAAGCAAATACCTGAGCCTTCTTGTTTCAGACAAGAACATTTTTAAAGGTTTTCCCTATGTAAGTCTAGGTAAAACAAAAGGTCCCCGAGGCGGGGGCATTTTTGACCCCAGGGCTATAATTTGAACAATCTTGGTAGAAGTCCACTAGATGAAGCTTCAATCCAAATATCAAAGACCTGAGCCTTGCTGTTTCAAAGAAGAAGTTTTTTTAAAGATTTTTCCTATATATGTCAATGTAAAACTAAAGGGCCCCATGGCCGGGGCATTTTTGGCCATAGGGCTATAATTTGAACAATCTTGATAGAGGTTTACAAGATGAAGCTTCATAGCAAATATCAAATACCTGAGCCTTCTGGTTTCAGACAATTTTAAAGGTTCCCCTATGTAAGTCTATATAAAACCAAAGGGTCCATGACCCATATTCGAATTTGACCGAGATATTGCCAAGATGATCAGATGATGATCGGACCAAAACTGTGGTCTCTAGTGTGTTCATAAGGTTTTTCTATGATTTGACCTACTGACATACTTTTTGGCTCGACATGACCCATATTCGAACTTGACTGAAATATTGAAGTTTGATGATGATTGGACTAAACTGTGGCCTCTAGTTTGTTCACCAGGTCATTCTACGATTTGACCTACTGACCTACCTTTTGACCAGAAATGACGCATATTCCAATTTGACTGAAATATTGTCAAGATAATCACTCTGAGCAAGTTTGAAGATGATTATCAGACTAAAACTATGGCCTTTAGTGTGTTCACAAGATTTTTCTATGATTTGACCAACTGACCTACTTTTTGACCCGACATTACCCATATTCTAACTTAACCGAGATATTGTCAAGATGATGATTCTGAGCCAGTTTGATGATGATCTAACTAAAACTGTGACCTCTAGTGTGTTCATAAGGTTTTTCTATGATTTGACCTATATTTTGACCCAACATGACCCATATTTGAACTTGACCAAGATATTGTCAAGTTGATCATTCTGAGCTAGATGGATGATGATCAGATCAAATCTGTGGCCTCTAGTGTGTTCCCAAGGTTTTTCTCTGATTTCACCTGCTGATCAACCTTTTGACCCAACATGACCCATATTCGAACTTGATCCCGATATTGTCAAGATAATCATTCTGAGCAAGTTTGATGATGATTGGACCAAAACTGTGGCCTCTAGTATGCTCACAAGGGTTTTTTATGATTTGACCTACTTTTTGACCCGATATGACCCATATTCGAACTTGACTGAGACATGGTCAAGATGATCATTCTGGGAAAGTTTGGTGATGATCGGACCAAGACTATGGCCTCTAGTGTGTTCACAAGGTTTTTCTATGATTTAACCTACCGACCTATTTTTGACCCAACATAACCCATATACAAACTTGACCAATATATTCCAATGATAATCATTCTGACCATGTTTGATGATGACTGGCCCAAAACTGTGGCCTCTGGAGTTTCACAAGAAAAGTTTATGCAAGACACACGACAACACTAGACATCTCAGTCACAAAAACTCACCATGACCTTCGGCAAGGTGAGCTAAAAAGGAGCTAAAAATTAACACATATGTGCACGTCACATTATTGGTTGATACAAGGCTGATTTTATTGCTTCACTGGAAAACAAAATTTGCAAAGATAAAGTGACAACTAATCTCTGACACTGTTAAGTCTTCTGAAGACAACTATAATATCCTTAAATTACCTGTCTGTTGATATCTCCTATGCATGTCCAGGTGACATCACTGCTGTTTGAGACAGTCCATTTTGAATGGTCCTCTGTTTCATTGAAGGATGCGTCCTTCTCTTGGAAATGCAAACTTGCTACATTGTACACCTACAGATGGAAAATGTAACCATAGCATACCTCAGGTATGATACCTGTGAGCTACAATGACGTTATTCGAGCCCCGCCAAGCGAATTTGTGTCTTCCAGCATTCCGTCATGTCACATTTTAACTGCGCATGCCCAGCCATTCAGAGGGGCCAGGGATATGACTTTCTGTCTGAAGGTTCCTCGTGATTCACTGCTTGTATGCGCGCATAGGCGATAAGTACCAAAATTGCTTGACGGGGCCCATTCATACATGTATCTCTAAAACCACCAATTTTCAGACGAGTTTATTTTCCTCTTTCCAAGCATCGACCGAATTGCCTCATTAAAGCTGTTCTTACAAGTAACCAAAATCTATTTTGCAGGAAAAATAAAGTATACCCCTGGAACCAATTTTTCATTGTACAAAGTAGCTGTTACAGGGTAATCAACCAACTACAACACAAAACTTCTGGCCCACGAGATAAAGAAATCCATAGTTTTAGCTTAAGATGGAAATTCTGTTCTAACCCTGACATTTACCCCAAATCGAATAGTCTCATGTGTTTCATAAATGCATTGGTTTAATATGACCTCATTACACCGTCATTAATGTTGATGTCACAGCACATTATGTGATGTCACTAAACATAACTATATTGTCATCACAATATTGTGGACGTTGGCAACTGAAGTGACTGCAGTATTAACTAGAAAAAGTGTCCATAGGACACGGATGCCCCCGCCAAATGCCATTCATGAAACGGTTTACTATATGGAACTAAATCAAGGGCAGATAATTCAAAAACCAAAAATGCAAGAGTTGTTTTCCTCGTTCATGACACATTGTCTCAGTGTGATGAATGCACCTGTGAAGTTTCATGAATATATTCCATACGGTTTAGGAGTTATGGCCCGGACACGGTTTACTATATTGAACTAAGTCAAGGGCAGATAATTCAAAAACCAAAAATGCAAGAGTTGTCCTCTTTGTTCATGACATATCAACTCAGTGTGGTGAATGCACCTGTGAAGTTTCATGAATATATTCCATACGGTTTAGGAGTTATGGCCCGGACACGGTTTACTATATGGAACTTAGTCAAGGGCAGATAATCCAACAAACCAAAAATGCAAGAGTTGTCTTCCTTGTTCATGACACATCGTCTCAGTGTGATGAATGCACCTGTGAAGTTTCATGAATATATTCCATACGGTTTAGAAGTTATGGCCCGGACACGGTTTCCTATATGGAACTAAGTCAAGGGCAGATAATTCAAAAACAAAAATGCAAGAGTTGTCTTCCTTGTTCATGACACATCGTCTCAGTATGATGAATGCACCTGTGAAGTTTCATGAATATATTCCATCAGTTTGGGAGTTATGGCCCGGACACGGTTTACTATATGGAACTAAGTCAAGGGCAGATAATTCAAACACCAAAAATGCAATAGTTGTCTTCCTTGTTTATGACACATCGTCTCAGTGTGATGAATGCACCTGTGAAGTTTCACGAATATATTCCATACGGTTTAGGAGTTATGATCCGGACACGGTTTACTATATGGAACTAAGTCAAGGGCAGATAATTCAAAAACCCAAAATGCAAGAGTTGTCTTCCTTGTTCATGACACATCATCTCAGTGTGATGAATGCACCTGTGAAGTTTCATGAATATATTCCATACGGTTTAGGAGTTATGGCCCAGACACGATGTCAGGACGGACGAACGAAAGGACGTTCTCACGGATGTATACTTATGTGGCTATTTTTGGCAGGATCGATACTTAAGTGGCTACTTTTAATCACAGAAAAGAAGTATTTTCGGTGTCTAACGGAATAAATCGCATTTCCTTACATTGATTCTGTCCATTTACATAGCCAACTAACTATACATTTGTTAGTGCGGACAAACGAACGAACGGATGGACAGGGGTAACACTTAATGCCCTTTCCACCATTCTTCGAATGGCGGGGGCATAAAAATCTACACTCAGAAATGGAATGTATGCGAGAAAAAGAATCCTACATGGACTGAGGGGTGGACAGAAAAATCCTTCCTGCTGGATCACTGTCTGGCACCACTCGCCAAGCCTGGTGATGCCGGACAGAGACCCTCGGGACTGATTTGTCCATCCACCCCTCACATCCATGTAAGATTCTTATATTCTTTACACATAGTTACTAAAATGGCTTGAACAGCTTTGAGATCATGATATAGGTGACAACTTTATTCAAAATTGTCATTTGGGGAGGTAAAGCGGAGGTTTTACGGTTGGAAATTTTGTTTTACAGAGACACGTCAGTGGAGCCATAAGATAGAATTTGCGAGCATAAAATCAACTGTTTACCTCCCAAAAAGACAATTTTCAATATAGTTATCCCCATTCTAATGCACTTATTCAGTTGTTTTGTTAAACAAGAGCACCGCATGCCGGTGCCAACGCTCGGCTGCAGTTTCTTTTAGTTAAACAAAAATTCTAAGTTGAAAAAGGGGCATAACTGTGCCAAAAATATTTTAAGGGTTACCTCACCTATAGACGGATCCAATGTTTTGACACTGACCTTGTTTACTTGTCACTGCGCATGCGCAAAACTACTTTTCCTTTTGATATCGATCTTTCGTGGTTGGCAAAAAGCCGCTGGTTCCATAAATATATTCTAGACTTCATTCCTGCATCTTCCGCATTTTTAGTCATTCGTTTTGCGCATTTTTATCACAAATAATTAATACCATCCCGCCTCGTTACCTGCCTAAGTTTAACAGGTAATTATCATCAAAACATCCTCAAATATTCTAGAAACCAATAATTACTAGCTAAGACAAGTCTATTTTAAAAGTTTGAAGGTCAATTTTGTCGTTTCGATTCCAAACAAAATACAATTTTACAGAAAATAACATCGCATTTACAATGGCGACAAACGGCCAAAGACGTTTTTTGCCCACCACCGGTACGTCCCGACAAATAGTATTATTGAGTGATGACGTAGTGTTTGGATGTGTCTATTGGTATGAGTTCCCCTTTTCATAATGAACAATGAACAACTTGTCCGAGTTTCAAGTTAATATGTTCAGTAATGACAGAGATATTACAAAATGTCCAAGTTTTTGCAAGACGACGACGCAGAAGACGACAGAGCTATGACAAAAGTCAATACCTCGTTGTTTTCTTCGAAAACAGCCAAGCTAAAAATTGTACTATTTTGCACAAAAGGACAAGCACTGTGAACTGCATAAAACCAAATGCCAGCCAATAAAAAGCAACATTACACGTTGACGCAAGCACTGACTTCAACACAGAAACGAAAACTGTGGACTGTACAATGAGGCGGTTCTAATGAGCACCCACAACCTATGAAGACATAGGTTGTTGGTACTTGTTGGAACCACCTCAATTCTAACCTATGTTTTGACCATTTAATGTAAGAACAAGATGTGTCTGTGAAACACTGATGCCCCCGGACAGCGCATGTTAAATATGAAAGCAGTATCACTAAGCAATCAAAAAGTATGGCCAATGTTCAAGTCTTAAAAAAGTAGGTCAAGGTCACAAGGTCAAACATTATTAGATTGTTGGAAAGGTCATGTGACATAGAATACATATGTGAAATATGACAGCTCTATCACTTACCAATCCAAAGTTATGGCCAATGTTAAAGTTTTTAAAAAGTAGGTCAAACATCAATGTCAAGGTCACTAGGGCAAAATTTATGGTACCACTAGAAAGGTCTTGTGACAAGGAATGGACATGTGAAATATGAAAGCCATACCCCTTACCAATCATAAGTTATGGCCAATGTAAAAGTTTTTCAAAAGTAGGTCAAATGTCAAGGTCAAGGTCACGAGGTCAAAATTTATGGTACCACTAGAAAGGTCCTCTGAAAAAGAATGCACATGTGAAATATGAAAGCCCTATCACTTACCAATAGAAAGTTATGGACTACGTTAAAGTTTTTAAAAAGTAGGTCAAGGTCACAAGGTAAAAAATTATGGTACCATTAGAAAGGTATTGTGACAAGGAATGCACATGTGAAATATGAAAGCCCTACCACCTACCAATCGAAATTTAAGGCCAATGTTAAAGTTTTTAAAAAGTAGGTCAAATTTCAAGGACAAGGTCATGAGGTCAAAAATTATGGTACCACTAGAAAGGTATTGTGACAAGGAATGCACAGGTGAAATATGAAAGCCCTATCACATATCAATCGAAAGTTATGGCCAATGTTAAAGTTTAAAAAAAAATGAAAAAGTAGGTCGAATGTCAAGGTCACAAGATAAAAAATTATGGTACCACTGAAAAGGTCTTGTGATAAGGTATAAACCTGTGAAATATGAAAGCTTTATCTATTACCATTCAAAAGTTATGCCCAATGTTAAGGTTTTTGTAGACAGACAAACAGACAGACAGACAAAACTAAATGCGCCCCACGAATCTCGATTCTGGCGGCATAAAATTATCACGGATTTTCATCAGAAAAGTAGCCATTTCTGAGATGTGAAAAATGGACCATGTCACACAGCTGAGTTATCGTAATGACATTGTGATTTTTGCTAATGACAAAATATGTTTTTTCATATTTCTGCTGCACACATAGAATGTGTGTGCTCATTAAAACTACCTCTGTTTTGAACAAAAATTAGGACAAAAATGAACACCCCTATGAACCCCAAGTTTCCCTTTGTAAATAGGGGTTTTCAAGGGTGTATATTGTAGGGACTTGTTCAGGTATGTATCATCAGGAAACCATGCTTATATAATTTTTGACCCCACCCCCCATCCTGAAACCCCTTTATATAGAATCAAAGTACTGAAAGTACTGAGAGGCGGGCGAGTAATGTCATTCTATCACAACGCTCTTTAGTTAAAACTTGAAAAAAATGACTACAGTCTTTTTACTCTGTCGGCCCCCTCCCATCGGGGCTTGAAGAAATGAATGGGCTACATGATGTTTCCACCCAGGGCTGAAACCGACCCACAAACGAGTAGTGGAGAACCGCTTGGAGGATCTTAGCATGTCCAGGCAAAGCGGTGCGAGTCAGCCCGCCCATGCTTATAAACCCTATTGGTTTCATGCGGCGGCAGGTCTTGAGATGTCATTTCAACTCAATGTCGGGTATAAGTCCCACAAAATTGGAGCAACGTCTCCAAAATGACCTTTTAAGTGTTGACGGGGACGTTAAACCTCAAATCAAACAAACAAAAACTTTTTACGCTCCAGTCATGTGCACATGTAATTGCTCTTCAATTTATCATTGAGTATTTGTATCTTCAAACGGGCTATTCACAGACAGGATGCAGGTCTCCAAGAAGTTGACTCTTTTTTCTAGCTGGAAGAAACTGCTTTATATATATTTATTTATTTTATTTATTTATTTCTGTATCTGAATTAATTTTTCACCGACTTTGCGGACGATCACATATCTGTACACTGAAGACAGCCTACAAATATTCATTTCGGTGATGCCCCTGCCTATCGAGGCTTGGAGAAATAGATTGGGCTGCATAATGCGATGCCCCCGCCCATCGGGGCTTGGAGAACTAGATTGGGCTGCATGATGCTTCCACGCAGAGCTGAATCTGACCACACACGAGTACTGGTAAACCGCTTAGGACTAAGCCTGCCCGGGCAAAGCGGTGTGAGTCAGATCGTCCAATGCATATAAGCCGTCTGGTTTCATTGGACGGAAGGGCTTGAGGTGTCATTTCATCTCAATGTCGGGTAAAAGTCCCACAAAATTCGAAGCAACGTCTCCAAAATGACCTAAATAGTGTTGAAGGGGACGTTAAACCCCAATTCAAACAAACAAACAAATCGGAAATTTCACTCGTGCATCGCACTCGTGATAATACTGATGTTTTCAACCCACTCGTTTTCCGCTGCATTTGATCACTGAGTCGTAGCAAACTTTATTTATACAAGCATTAGATACAAAAAAATGAGCATACGCTTAGCACACATTAATTTGTGTGATTGAGTGTTTGAGTTTTACATCCCACCAACAGCTAAGGTCATACGGAGACAGGACCTCAGTTTAAATACTCATCCGAAAGTCTGAAGAAGCCCGGAATAGATCCTGCGACCCCTGGTTTACAAGGCGAGTAGCGTAACCACTACACCACGGAGGCTTCTACATTAATTTGTGTGGTCATAAGATTGGAATGTCAAATGACAAAGCTGTTCATGTGTATTCTGTATATATGTGCCAGTAAATGATTCCAAAAGTTGACTCCAGTTTCAAATATAAACAAAACTGCCAATTTTTAACTATGCCAACCAATCGTACTAAGGAAACGAAAATTCAGTAGAACAGATGCATCTGCCTTCTTTTAGTGAAAACAACAAAAAAAGATGCGCATACTACAGTGTCAATTAAGCAGGTCTCTATAGATCCCAAATGGTTAAAGTGACTTAGTCGAAAAGGGAGACAAACCAAATCCGACCATAAATAAATAAATATAAATGAGCCTGTTCATTTTTGTTTGTCATGCTAATACCGTAAATTCTAGAAAATAGCTCAACTTTACGCCTCTGTTGCAGTTAGTTAAATAAAGTTCTGTTCTGTTCTGTTCCCCCCTCTGCCTTACAGACACGCCGGAAGTGGGGACATGAAAAGAGGCCAAAAGAAGAAAATAAAGTTTTGATAAATTTACCATTTCAGTGGTTTGACCCTGCATTTTAAACCTTGATCAGATGCTGCGTTTTATGGACTTCAACCTTATCAAGGGCGTATATAAATCTGCAGCGTATTTGCCCATCAGTGCCAAGCGTCCCTTTACTGGGGCATTCGAAAACACTGAAGACCCTGAGTAGAGGCCATAGACTCTGGCGTCTGATCAGGGTATTCATTATTTGCTTAAAGCACGGAACTTGTCAACTCACAGCGAATAAAATTTCTGCATGTAATTAGACCTCTCCAAAGCGGTCGGAATACTATGTTTGATGTCCATCATTACAGAGAAGTGTGTCAACCTTTTCAACCCTGTACATCGCTGCAGATACCGAGTCAGGTACATATACCGATACAAACGTTATAGATCCAGATCAGACGGCACGTGGCGAACAGTCTACTCAGACTCTTCAACGTTTGCCAGCTGTCAATGACTTGAACACAGCATCTTTCTTTAACAATTGGGTACAATGTACACTGAATATCAAAGCTAGAAGGGTTCTGTTCAAAAACTGAGGGATGAAAGGGAATGGTTTTAAGCATAAAACAGCAACGGCGTAGGAAAATAGTGCAGGAATTTTTTACTCAGCTTTCAGCGCAAATTTATTCATGAAATCTAATAAGCAGGTTCATTTGTACAAACAATATTCATTTTTCAAACAGTCTGGTCGAACTTGATTGGATTTATTGCGTGTACTGCTTTTTTCATACTTAGATATGTACGGTATTTTAGTTTTTCTTTTTTTGAGCGGAGGACTACAAGAAGGAATGTCTAAAGAGGTGCACAAAATCTGATGTACGAGGTGTACGATGACTATAGTCGGGCTAACGCCCGCCTAAAAATTGTTGTTAACAGAGGTATACATTATATTTACCTTATTACTGCTCAGAAACATAGATTGTCGGTACTGGTAAGAGGTGGTTCTAATGAGTACCCACAATCTACGTTTTGAGCAGAAATAAGAAAAATATCAGCAGTATCCGAGAATGTTCATTTTTTTATGGTAAAATTTTCAGAACATTTGAACAGGCGTGTTTTCCTAATGAAGTGCGTTTTTAAGGGAGTTCATTGCACAGCATCATGTGAACGAGTCCATGAAAATACCCCTTTCAATTTGAAAACATGCTTATACAAATACATTGTAAATTTTACCGCCGAAAAAAAAAAACACGAAAATTTTAAGATGAAAAATTGTGAAATTTTTCTTATTTCTGCTCAAAATATAGATTGTGGGTACATGTTAGAACCACCTTATCCAGGCGGTTCTAACGAGTAGCCACAATCTATACTTTTGAGCAGAAATAAAAAAAATAAAGTTTACCCCCATAAACCTCAGTTTTAATATATAAACATGGGGTTCAAGGGGGTCAAATTATATAGGCGTAGTTTTCGTGATTAATGCCACTTTAAATATAGAGAAAACTGGGGTATACATTATTTTCCTTATTTCTGTAACAAGAAGCAGTTCTAACGAACATCCATAAACTATTTTATGAGTATAACAAGAGGGCCCAGAGGGCCCTGGTTTGCTTACCTGATCCAATGTATAATAAGTGGGCCCCGGGCGGGGTCAATTTTGGCCCCAGGGCTATAATTTGAACAATCTTGGTAGAGGTCTACACGATGAAGCTTCATATCGAATATGAAAGACCTTGGCTTTGTGGTTTCAGAGGAGAAGATTTTAAAGGTTTACCCTGCATAAAGAAGTCTATGTAAAACAAGATTTTCCCTAAATAAGTCTATGTAAAACCAAAGGGCCCCGAAGCGGGGGCATTTTTGGCCCCAGGGCTATAATTTGAACAATACTGGTAGAGGTCCACTAGCTGAAGCTTCATAACAAATATCAAAGACCTAAGCCTTGTGGTTTCAGAGAAGAAGATTTCTTAAGATTTTCCCTATATAAGTCTATGTAAAACCAGAGGGCCCCGGAGCGGCCGCATTTTTGGCCCAAGGGCTATAATTTGAACAATCCTAGTAGAGGTCCACAAGATGAAGCTTCATATCTAATATCTAAGACCTGGGCCTTGCAGTTTCAGAAAAGAAGATTTTTAAAGGCATTTTCCGCCCCAGCGCAATAATTTGAACAATCTTGGTAGGGGTCCACTAGATGACGCTTCATACCAAATATCAATGTCCTGGGCCTTGGGGTTTCAGAGAAGAAGATTTTTAAAGATTTTCCCTATATAAGCCCATGTAAAATAAAAGACCCCGGTGCGGGGGCATTTTTAGCTCCAGCACTATAATTTGAACAATCTTGGTAGGGGACCACTACATGAAGCTTCATACCAAATATCAAAGACCTGGGCCTTGCGGTTTCAGAAGAAGATTTTTAAAGATTTTCCCAATATAAGCCCAAGTAAAACCAAAGGGCCCCGGTGCGGTGGTATTTTCGGCCCCAGCACAATAATTTGAACATCTTGGTAGGGGTTCACTAGATGAAGCTTCATACCAAATATCAATGTCCTGGGCTTAGCGGTTTCAGAGAAGAAGATTTTTTAAGTTTTTGATGAAAAAAATCTATTTTTGGCTCCTGTGACCTATATGTGCAACAGACCGGAACCATTTGAACAACTTTGAAAGGGGACCACCTAAGGATCATTCCTGTGAAGTTTGGTCAAAATCTGATCAGTGGTTTAGGAGGAGATGTCGTTTGAAGAAAAAGTTTACGGACACACGCACGGACGCACGACGGACAAAAAGTGATCCCAAAAGCTCACCTTGTCACTATGTGACAGGTGAGCTAAAAAGAAAACTAGAACTGTCAGATGATCTGACAATAGTCCCGCTATAGTGCTATCAGAAAAGGAAAATAAATACAAGAAAAAAAAATGTTTTCAGCCATCAGCCTCTAATTAAAGGTGGTAAAAAGGCAATCCAGAGTTATGGTTCATGTGCTCTGCACATTGTCTCATGGTGCTTAACATTTGTGTGAAGTTTCATGAAAATATCTCAAACGGTTTTTGCGTTATGGAGTGGAAAAGGTTAGAATTGCCATTTTTCAATGTTCAAAGGGCAATAACTCCAAAAGTAGGCAATCCATAGTTCTGGTTCATGCACTTTGTACATCATCTCATAGTGCTTTACATTTGTGTGAAGTTTCATGAAAATATCTCAAATATATTTTTTGAGTTATGGAGCAGACAAGGTTGAAATTGCCATTTTTCAATGTTCAAACTCCAAAAGTAGGCAATCCAGAGTTATGGTTCATGCGTTCTGCACATCGTCTCATAGTGCTTTACATTTGTGTGAAGTTTAATGAAAATACCTCAAACAGTTTTTTAGTTATCCTGAATAATGGAATTATGGTTGCCATTTGTCAATGTTCAAAGGGCAATAACTCCAAAAGCAGGCAAGAGTTATGGTTCATGCGCTCTGCACATCGTCACATAGTGCTTTACATTTGTGTGAAGTTTCATGAAAATACCTCAAACGGTTTTTGAGTTATCATGAATAATGGAATTACGGAATTACAGAATTATGGAATCACAGAAGGACAAGGCAAATCCAATGTATCCCCCCACTTTTTCAAAGCGGGGCTATAAATATCACAAATTTTAATCAGAAAGTTAACTGTTTTGGAGATCCGAAAGAATGCAATGTGGTGCACAGGTGTTTTACCGGAATGGGCTTGTCAATGTAATGTACTACCTTATATATTCCAGTACAGTTTGAACACAGCTTGGCCCTCCCATTCTGCCAGGTTTCGACCAATAAGTTCTGTTTGAATTTTGGAGCCAGCCAATCCGCATAAAGATCTAAAATTCAAAAGATGATAGCTAAAAATACAAATGAAAGGAATTAGGATGACAAAATCAACAAACATATCAGAACTAGTTAATCTTAACTCTTGTCCTGCAGAGCCCTGACTGCCGGATATGTCTTTTATTTCAAACAATGAAGATCCAGATCAGATGGCTTCTGAAGAATTCATTGTTTGTCATTCAGCTCATGAATTTGTTGCAATAATTTGCATCAAGTAATCTGATTGGTTGATAATCAGTAGTGGGTGTGGCATATATAAATATTCAGCAGGTCAAGGGTTAAAAGGGATTAAGGCCTGATCCACACCTAGTCCTAGTTTAAACCTCGAATACCATAATATGGCCATCATATATTATTTAATTTATATTCTCAGTGTATTAACAGAAAAACTCGTGAGACGTAATATTGTTCATACTCCAATGAACATGTAGATTCACGCAACATAATTTGATCATTAAGTGACTTAAAAAAACATGATTCTCTTTAACCCATTGCATGCAGGAAACCCCAAATGCGGTACCTTTGCAAACAGTGCAGGCACAGATCAGAATCAGACGCCACAGAATGTGGCGTCTGATCAGGGCCTGCACTATTTGCTAACAGAATTTTCTGTCAATAATAGAGTCATCACCTGAACAAGTCTGTGAAATGAACACCCCTTAAACCCCACTTTATACAGAGAAAATGGGGGTTTGTGGCGGTATACATTATTTTTTATTATTTCTGCTTCAAGACATTGGTTGTTGGTACTCGTTAGAACCCGAGCACACAAAACCAATGTTTGCAGTAAAAATAAGATTTTCATCAGAAAAGTAGCTATTTGGAGATGTGAAAAAATGCACTATGTTGCATGGGTATGTTTTCCTAATGAAAAACGAAAAATTAGGCCTGGCACCCCTTATTTGACAAATAGACGTGTCCAACATATAGCAATGGAAGAGTCCACTAGTATACAATTGTTTGATATAACTGGCAATATTATGACATGAGGTACACTCTGAAAACTGGGTGCACTTGTACTGTTTTCTTGTTTCAATTTAAGGCCCAAACCAGATTATTTGTCAAATAATAGATGCATCACGAAAACACGCCTATATAATTTGGACACCCTTGAACCCCACTTTTATATCTTAAAAACTGGGGTTTGCAGGGGTAAATATTATTTTTCTTATTTCTGCTCTAAACTAAGAAATGTATCACAATTTTTCATCTTAAAATTTTCATTTTTTGGCAATAAAGCTTACAATGTATTTGTATAGACGTGTTTTCATAATGTAAATGTAAGAAATTAAGGTAATTGATTCTACTGTTCACTGAAGTATGAACAATATGGGGACACAAGCATAATTAAAAGTGAACTTTAAGAGACCTGGTGTTCATACTTCAATGAATTAGACAATTCAACAGTTGCCATCGGTCCACGATTTAAGTGCCGGACTCTGTAGCTCAGTCGGATGCGCGTCTGACAGGTGGTCAGGGAGACGTGGGTTCGATTCCTGCCAGGTTCGGCAACATTCTTTTGTGGAGATTGATCATGAAATCTTTTCTACAGTCGTTCTCTCCCTTCCGCTGATTCAAGAAGGGCAGTTGTCAGTTTCTAGCTAAAGAATGTGCACCTTCTGGTTAACGGCTTACACATAAGCCTACCCAGGAAAAGTGTGGATAGGTAAACTGACCAGCTCAAAAATGATCTAAAATAGTGTTGACTGAGCCGTTAAACTCCAATACAAACAAACAAACAAACCATGATTTAAGTAATCCCATGTTGTTCATATGTCAATGAATGTTAAAAAATTACCTTAAATTCAGAAAGAAACAGATTAGCTCTGACAGGTTATTTGTTCAGTAATAAATAAGACCTTTAAGGTCAATTGTAATGCAATCAAAACATGAACATGTAGAATGAGTGATTTGTCCACTGCTGACAACTGTGATTTAATACTCAATAATTTGTGCACTAATGTAGGGATCAACCATGGGTTTTCATGCATTTGACATTTGCCAGATCCTGAGGAAGCTGTCTGAACACGAGGGTGCTAGGCCGAATGTTCAAATATCTTTCAAGGGATCAGGCAAATGTTAATGCCATGAAATAACCATGGATGATCATTGTTCTTATATGTAATTATGATTCCGACAACAAATTTTGATAAAAATGCCTAGAAGCTCTACATCACTTGAACAAGTCAGTGAAATAAAGACCCCACTAAACCCCACTTTATATATAGACTATAAATGCATCCATAGGACACGGATGCCCCCGCCTGAAAATATTTCTATGTTGGTATTCATCCATAGAAAGTTATTGACTGTGTTTAAGTTTTGGACCCTTTTTTCACATTTGACCTCTATGTATGACCTTGACCGTGGAGGTAAGGACCTTGGTTTTGTGTGAGGCTGATTGTTTCATGATGGCCAACATTTCTGCCAAGTAATTTCAAAATCCATCCAGAGATAAGAAAGTTATTGACTGCGTTTAAGTTTCGGAGCATTTTTTTTACCTTTGACCTCTAAGTATGACCCTAACCTTGGAGGTATGGATCTGGGTTTGCATGTGACACATCGTCTCATGATGGTTAACACTTCTTCAAAGTAATTTCAAAATCCATCCAGAAATAAGTAAGTTAGTGACTGCGTTTAAGTTTCAGACCCTTTTTTTACCTTTGACCTCTAAGTATGATCTTGACCTTGGAGGTACGGACGTGGGTTTTGCACATGACACATCGTCTCAAGATGGTTTACATTTCTACAAAGTAATTTTAAAATCCATCCAGAAATAAGGAAGTTATTGACTGCATTTAAGTTTCGGACCCTTTTTTGAGTTTGACCTCTAAGTATGACCTTGACCTTGGAGGTACGGACCTGGGTTTTGCATGTGACATGTCGTCTCATGATGGTTAACATTTCTGCCTAGTAATTTTAAAATCCATCAAGAAATAAGGAAGTTATTGACTGCCTTTAAGTTTCCGGTGCACGGACGGACGGACAGGAGCAACGCTATATGCACTTTCCACCTTTCTTCGAATGGCCGGGGCATAAAAACTTGGGTTTATGGGCGTAATCATTATTTTCCTTATTTCTGCTCCAACACATAGGTTGTGGGTACTCATTAGAACTGCCGAAAACCTATGTTTGGAGTATAAAAAGATCACAAACATTCATCACAAAATTTACCTTCAATGAGGTTTGAAAAATGCACTATAGCACACGGATGTGTTATCGTAATGATATAATCTCCATATAGACTCAATAATTGCAACCAGCAAACCAACATAGTGGCTAGTTCAGAATGTTGATTACAACAAAGTTATTATGCAGTAACCCTCTGACATCATCATAGAACTCTAAAACACTACATTCAGGGAGATAATGTTACGTCACTCAACTTATAGTAAACAAAGCAAGACCCTATCTTGTGACATCAAAAGCTAAAATCCATGATCGAACAGCACATGAATTGCATGATTTGAACATGTTATTTGTGGTTTGAGCACAGCTTTCGGTCCATTTGATAATGGCTTCAAACAGCCATGCGCATTGGTATTTATGCAAGAGCAATGATCTTTTCACCTGGGCATAGTTAGCTTAACGAGCTCGTTAATGGTCAAATTTTCAACTGCTCCAGCAAGTACAATATGTAACTCTGGTATTTTTGGTGCAAAAATGTGAGTAGCTTTTGCATTAGCAAAAGCTACAAACATTTGTTCATCCAAAATATTGGCATGTTTGCCATATTAACCCTTTTCTTGCTGTTCACGACAACCCCTATCTTTGGAAACAGTGTAAATCCAGATCAGATGGCTTCTGAAGAAGCCATCTGATCAGGATCTACACTGTTTGGCATTCAGTTTATAAATTTGTAGCAATAAATTATATCAAGTAATTTGATTGGTTGAGAGACAGAAATGGGTGTGGCTTAAATGAATATTCAGCAAGAGAAGGGTTAAATGATCAAAGTTTTAATGATTCTTGAACTAACAACATAATTAGTTATCCTGACCCCAGGATGGAAGTAAAGCATCAATATATAGCCCTTTCAAGGTTATTTCGCTTAATGAAGGCAGTCTTTAATCGGAGGTAGGAAAAATCTTGAGGACCTATTGAAAAAAACACCTTACCCACCGTTCAGAACCTGACATTTCACATGTGACCCGAACAAGGCTCGAACCCACAGCAGTGACAGACGTAATGATTCAGAGAAAACCCTCTTATCCACTAGTCCATGGAGTGCTGTTGTGGGAAATAAAACAAACCGGAGGACCAATGGTCCTGAGTCACTCACCCGAGTGCTGGGAGTTTATGGAGCCATTTAATTTCTGCGAAGAAGATTTTTAAATGGTTTTTACCATGGTAGCCATCTTGGGCACATTGGTTCCGGAGAAGAAGATTTCTGAAGGGTTTTAATTTTATACGGGCATGGCTGTCATATTCGTCATGCGACCAGACTCATATTAATAAATTTTCATTTGTTTTTTCCAAAAAGCTTTCATGTGACATTGGGTTACAAATGGAGCAATGGTTTCTGTGAAAAATAAGTTTTAATTTTTATACCTGAATCACCTTAGGCCAAGGGCAGTGAATGACCTTGACCTTTAATACTCAAGTAGTTTCATCCACCGGACTAGTTACCTGCTTCTACCAATATTCAGATCACAGTCTGCAATAGTTTAAAAAAAAAAACACATTTCTTTTTACTTTTTCCCATACAAATGTCCAGGGATCATCATCTGAAAAAAATAATGACTCCAAGTCCCCAATGCTACATACCAAGTTTCATGAAAATCTGTCCAGTGAGTTTGGAGAAGATTTCTGAAGTGTTTTTACCTTATATGGCAATGGTGGCCATATTCGTCATGTGACCAAACTCATATAAATAAATTTTCATTTTCTTGTCTGTTAGCTTTTATATAAAATTTGGTCCCAAATGGCCCAGAGGTTCCAGTGGAATCTTCATATCTGAAAGGTCTTAGGCCAAGGTCAAGAATGGCCTTGACCTTGAATATGTATGTAGTTTTGTCTACTCATTTAGCTAACTGCATCTACCAATTTTCAGATCAGTTGACTGCAATAGTATCCGAAAAATACAAAGTTTTGACTTTTCCCATACAAAAATCTGTGTGACCAAATTTGACATTGGGATAAAATAAGGGTCATCCGAATGTCAACGTTTGAAAAAAAAAACTATGATGGGCACAAGTCCCCATTGCAACATACCAAGTTTTATGACAATTGACCTTTGGTTTGGGAAAAGAATATTTTTGAATGGTTTTTACCTTATAATTTTTTATGCGCATGGTGGCCATCTTGGTGATGTGACCAAACTCATTTTAATCAATTTACATTTCCTTGTTCCTAAAGGTATTTATATAAAACTTGGTAACAAATGGCTAATTGGTCTTTGAAAAAAAAAACAAGTTTTAATTTTCATGTATCATGAACTCTGGCCAAGGTCAAAGGATGATCTTGATCTTGAATACTCATGAAGTTTAATCTACTGATTTAGCTAACTGCATATACCAAATTTCAGATCACAGGCTGCAATAGTTTCCGAAATATACACAATTTTGACTTTTTCCCCACACAAAAGTCTTTGTGACCAAATTTAACATTGGCATTAAATAGGTCAGGGTCAATGATGCCCCCTCCCCACTCCCACTCCCCGAGTCCCAAATGCTACATACCAAGTTTCATGGCAATAGGCCCCATTGGTTCCAGAGGAGAATATTTTGGAAGGGTTTTCACCATATATGGGCATGGTGGCCATCTTGGTCATGTGACCTGGAGCCCCCCAATAAACTTTCGTTTCCCCATCCTATGGATGTTCCATATGAAGTTTGACTTCAATTGGCCAAAAGGTTTCAGAGGAGAAGACAGACAGACAAAGGAGCCTTGCCATACTATAAGCTCACCTTTTGCTCAGGTGAGCTAACAACACACAGCAATTAATTTTCTCACCTGCATTAAATTTGGAATACTTGGCAAAACTATAAAAAGATGTTCCCGCCAATGATTTCAGCTCAGCTTCTCGTTTCCATGGTGATTCTGTGACTTTTTTAGAAGCAATGGCAGCCGCCATGTTTGGATACTTTGTAGCAAAGGATTTTGGGAAGAAAGAGTCATAGATTTTGGGGTAGTTGTACAGAAGTTGTCTTCCTAAAAATAAGAATATACATCCATTGTGTCCTAAAAATAAGATTCTAACACAGCACGCCTATATAGGCAATGGAAAATAACTGTCTTTTATTCTACAACAAATCACGGCATGGAAGAGCGTGACGAGTGACATCCTTAAAAACTGTCAATTTCTGATGTGACTAGTCAATTTCCTTGACATTTGACGGTATAACGTCATACTGTCGCATCGAAAAGGTTGGAAAAGGATAAAAATGCATGTGTTTCAGTCGATAATTTTACCGGGATTTCTTCTAACAATGGCGAAAAATTGTGAGGTTTTGAAGGAAACAATAGCATTATTGCCGATTTTCAGCCTGTTAGAATCAAAATAGATCAGCCCTAGTTTGTGATTTGTTGAGCAATAAATCACAATTTGTCGGTCAGTTGTAAGTAGACAAATACTCACATGTGATTTGATTTACTTTACAACTGACCTCCAAACTGTGATTTATTACTCAACAAATCACAGTTAGAGCTGATCTTTTTCTTGAATATACATTGGTTGTTTCCTTAAAATAAAAATATGCAGCAGTTGTTTTCCTAAAAATAAGCATATACTTATTATTACTGTAACTTGACTGGCTGCATTCTATTACGTCCAGTTGATGTTTCCAGAGCAAGGTATCACATGAGAATCAGAGACTCAAGTGTGATGCAAAAGATCTGGGAACATCCACAAGATGTGATACAGTGCCGCAGACCAAGTTACCATAGTGATAATTTGTTTATTACACAGTCGGAACCTTTCTTTCATTGAGATTGATCATGAAATCTATTCTGCTGTCATTCTCTTCTTTCCACTGATTCAAGAAGGGTAGTTGTCAGTTTCTGGTGCACGCACTGTACTGGTTAACTGCTTATGTAAAAGCCAGCCCAAGGAAAGTGTGGACAGGAAAACTGACAGGCTCAAAAATGACCTAAAATAGTGTTAACAGGGCCATTAAACTCCAATACAATATAGGCATTCTTTGAACATTATAAACAAGTGGAAAATTTTGACATATGTTAAGTTATAAGAGTGATATCAACATGTTTAATAACAAATCTGATTTCACATTTAATACAGCAGCCTTCTTATTTCACAGAAAAAAACCTGAACTCAGAATTAGCCTTGCTTTGACAGATGGTGAAAGGAAATCTTAAAACATTAGAAGCATCACGAAAACACAACTATATAATTTTGACCCCCTTGAACCCCACGTTTATATAGTAAAACTGGGGTTTCCGGGGGTTTACCTTACTTTTCTTATTTCTGCTCTAAAATATAGATTGTGGGTACTTGTTAGAACCGCCTCATCGAGGCGGTTCTAACGAGTGCCCACAATCTGTATTTTGAGCAGAAATAAGAAAAATATCACAATTTTTCATCATAAAATTTTCATTTTTTTGGCGATAAAGGTGGGAATGTATTTGTATAGGCGTGTTTGCGTAATGGGTGATTGGAATTCTGTATTTTTGTGTCATAAACTGCTAGTAGATAGCAATATTTTTTGTAAGTACACAATAAATAAATCATCACATCAAGTAAATTCAGAAGCAAATAACATCTATCTTGTTTTCTTCATTTGTTTTTTAGATGTTATAACACATCTATCTGATATTGTGTGTTCTTTCATATCTCTGAAATGGTTATTTTTCTGATGAAAATTTGTGATAGTTTTCTTATTGATATATGTACTGCAAACATAAGTTGTGGGTGCTTGATAGAACTGTCTCATTGAGTACCCACAACATATGACTTTAAGCAGCAACTAGATCAGCAGTCGATGGTATACCATCACAAATACCCCCTTTTTCTTTGAGTAACACTAATGACTATGTATTAGCTAGCGAAAACTACATGTAAGTTAAAAAAAAGTTGCAAAGAACATTCTAACTGATAAGCAAAGTTTCATAAGTGTAACTCTTATAGTTTAGAAGATATGGCAAAGTCATACTTTTTGACCTTTGACCTTGGGGTTATGTTGAGGTCCACCCAAAGTATCCCAATTTATTCTATATTCCAACAGCCATCCAATAACCAAGTTTCAGAAGTGTAACTCCAACAGTTTAGAAGATATGGCAAAGTCATACTTTTTGACCTTTGACCTTGGGGTCGAGGTCACACCAAAAGTAGCCCAACATATTCTATATTCCAAGGACCATCCTATAAGCAAAGTTTCAGAAGTGTGACTTCAATACTTTAGGAGATATGGCAAATCATAATTTTTTTCCTTGGGGTCATGTTGAGGTCAAGGTCACACCAAACGTATCCAAATTTATTCCATATTCAATAACCAGAGTTTCAGAAGTGTAACTCTAATAGTTTAGAAGATCTGGCAAAATCATACTTTTTCACATTTGACCTTGAGGTCAAGGTCACACCAAACGAACCCTACATATTCTATTTTCCAAGGACCATCCAATAAGCAAAGTTTCAGAAGTGTAACTTCAATAGTTTAGGAAAACATGAAAACATGTACACTTCATATTTTCCAGTTCTGTGGTGAATTCCTTGCTTCCAAAGGATAACCTTTTTATAGAACATATATAGCAGTTGAAAATTGATGTAAACTGTGTAAAAGTCACAGTTGTGTGTAAATTAGGTCAAGAGGTCACCAAGTCAAAGAACCTGTCAAGTCAGTACATTAAGCTGAAGAAGCAATTTGCAAGGTTTTGTGGTTGCAGGCTTTATAGTTGAGGAGATGTCGAAAATCGACTTAAAATCTGTCAAAGTCACTGTAGTGCAAAATATAGGTCAAGGTCAGTGAGTAAAGGTTCAGTATATCAAAGCGAAGCACAATGCAGCCTGTGGTGCTTGTAGTTGAAAAGATATAGAACTTCAACTTAAAATGTGTAAAGTCATGGATTGCAAAATATAGGTCAAGGTCACCAGGTCA
Source organism: Lucinisca nassula (assembly GCA_963580285.1). Taxonomy (NCBI): domain Eukaryota; kingdom Metazoa; phylum Mollusca; class Bivalvia; order Lucinida; family Lucinidae; genus Lucinisca; species Lucinisca nassula. Next base: position 35,937,011 of record OY757023.1, on the reverse strand, counting down.
AAGATTTTGCTGAGTCAGTACATTGAGGAGAAGCACTATACCAGGTTTGGCGGTTGTAGGCCTTACATTTGAGGATATCAAACATCGATGTAAAGTGTTTCAAAGTCACTGGAGTACATAATATGGGTCAAGGTCGCCATGTCAAGGTACCTGCCAAGTGAGTTCATTGCAAAGAAGCATTATGCAAGGTTTGGTGGCTGTAGGCCTTAAAGTTGAGAAGATATGGTGCATACCTGTGATAATTTTATGTTGATCATGAGGGAGATTTGCTTCTCAGATGAGGGAGATTGGGGTCCCAATGAGGGAGACTTTCTGACGGCATATTTATTCTTTTTTCTTGTCAAATTTTTGTGGTTTAGATGTACAATGGAAATGGAACTACTTAATTAAAATGATAGCGACATATTTTGTCAAGTTTAATTTCAAAATACATGTAGCAAGTCTTAGGTTATTTACAAATAATGCTGTAACCACAAGTCCACTGATGTCATTTCAAGTTCTGGGTATTTGTCAGAATCACCTGATTGTTGAAAGTACCCGCAACATGCTTTAGTGTAGAAATACTTGATTAGAAAAGATGTGTGGGAAGCCCTTGTCACAAGGAGCCTAGATGCCAAATATGAAGGCTCTATCTCAAATGGCTCAAAAGTTATGGTGAAGAAGGTCAAAGGTCAAGGTCGCAGGCAAAATTGTGTGTGTGGGTGGGAGGCCCTTGTTAGAAGGAACATACATGTCAAATATGAAGGCTCTATCCCAAATAGTTCAAAAGTTATGATTAAGTAGGTCAAAGGTCAAGTCACAGGTCAAAATTTTTGTATGGGTGGAAAGTCCTTGTCATACAGAACAAACATTCCAAATATGAAGGCACTATCTCAAATGGTCCAAAAGTGATGATAAAGAAGGTCACCTGTCAAGGTTACAGGTCATTTTTGTATGAGTGGAAGCCCTTGTCACAAGGAACCTACATGCCAAATATGAAGGCTCTATCTTAAACGGATCAACAGTTATGGCAAAATAACTTAATGATCTACTTTTTGATTTTTAAACTCGATCAAGATATTGTCAAGATGATCATTCTGAGCAAGTTTGATGACAATCCGACTAAAATTGTGGCCTCTAGTGTGTTCAGAACGTTTTTCTATGATTTGACCTATTGACCTACTTTTTGACCCGACATGATCCATATTCGAGCATACTCGAGATATTGTCAAAAAGATCATTCTGAGCAAGTTTGATGATGATCGGACCAAAACTGTAGCCTCTAGTTTGTTCACAAGGTTTATTAATGATTTGACCTACTGACCTACTTTTTGCCGACCTATATTTACTTTACTTAGATATTGTCAAGATGAGCTATCTGATCAAGTTTGATGAAAATCAGATTAAATCTGTGGCCTCTGTGTGTTGACAAGCTTTTTCTTCAATTTGACCTATTGACCTAATTTTTGACCCAACATGACCCATATTCAAACTTGACTGAGATATTGTCAAGATGATCACTCAGATTAATGATGATTTGACCAAAACTGTGGCCTCTAGTGTGTTCACAAGGTTTTTCAATGATTTGACCTACTGACCTACATTTTGACCAGACGACCCATTTTCGAAATTTACTTAGATATTGTCAAGATGGTCATTCTTAGCAAGTTTGATGATGATCAGACTAAAAATGTTGGGTCTATTGTGTTCACAAGGTTTTTCTATGATTTGACCTACTGACCTACTTTTTGACCCAACATGACCCATATTCAAACTTGACAGAGATATTGTCAAGATTATTATTCTGAGGTAAATTGATGATGATTGGTCCAAAACTGTGGCCTCTAGTGTGTTCATAAGGTTTCTCTGTGATTTGACCTACTAACCTACTTTTTGAACCGACATGACCCATATTCGAACTTGACCGAGATTTTGTCAAGATGATAATTCTGAGCAAGTTTAATGATGATCAGACCAAGACTGTGGCCTCTAGTATGTTCACAAGGTTTTTATATGATTTGACCTACTGACCTACTTTTTGACCTCACATGACCCACATTCGAACTTGACCGAGATATTGTCATGGTGATCATTCTGACCAAGTTTTATGATGATTGGCCCAATACTGTGACCTCTGGTGTGTTCACAAGAAAAGTTTACGCACGGACGGCGCACGACGGACGACGCACGACGACGTCGGACATCTCACATCTCAGTCACAAAAGCTCACCATGACCTTCGGTCAGGTGAGCTATTAAATGCACACTATTTATAGATTTCTCTAACATGAAGTTCCCGGTCACAAATCTTTTAAAATACAGTACTTGTAAAAGGCTTACTCAAGGGGAGCAATTTCCAAATAAGAAAATCTGCTGTTGATTTCATGACTTTTAGTAATTACTCGTTATTGATTGGTAAATAATAACTATTTTCCACTTTCAAAATCAAAATTTCTAACTTTACATAAAATATGATAACAAGAGACATATGGGAGAGTGATATAAAAGGAACAAACAGTTTTAAAAAATGGGAAAATAAACGCACAATTTCAATTTAAATCTAAGCTAAATATAAGTAAAATAGAACAGTTAAGATCACCATACAAAACTACTGAATAACTGTGCTACTGAGTGCAGATGCACCTCTCTCGTAAGTGTTAACGGTAACTGCATTACGTCAGCTTATGTAATCTTTACTGGCAGCCAGATCATGTTTATTCTATGCAGTCAGCTGAGGCAGAACAAAGGCTTATCGGCTTTTTCGAAGTTGATGTTTACTGTTAAGTGTCCGATATTTGTTAATTGCCTTCAGCTTTGAAAATTTTAAGTCTATTACCGCTTGCTGCAAATGGTAGCTCTGAAAAAAAAATCGGGGACAGGAAAATTGCAAATGCGGGAGATTCTGTCTCCCGGACGGGAGAGCGGGAGGTATGCTTCAAATGCGGGAGCCTCCCGCATGATCCGGGAGATATCACAGGTATGATGGTGTGTCAGCATAAAATAAGTAAAAATCACTGCAGTGCGGTAAATAGGTCTGGTCACAGGGTCAAGGTACCTGCACAGTCAGTGCATTGAGGAAAGCACTACGGTATGATGTTGTAGGCCTTATATTTGAGGAGATACCTAGCGTTGATGTAAAGCAAGTCAAAGTCCCTGGAGTACAAAATAAAGGTCAAGGTCACCGGTCAAGGTACATCTAGGAGAAGCACTATGCAAGGTTTGATGGCTGTAGGCTATTTATTTCAGATCTGAAACATTGATGTAAATTGTTTCAAAGTCACTGGATTGCAAAATATAGGGCAAGGTCACCGGGTCTAGGTGCATGCCAAGTCAGAAGGTCCGGAAAATGTTTCATGCAAGGTTTGATTTTGTCTTGTAGTTGATTGCAATACAAATTTTGTCAGATATTTCCAGGTTGCAATTTTATAGTCCCATGACTGTCACATTACCTTAAAGACACATTTTGGAGGCCATTTTGAAACATTTGTTGCAAATATTTTATATATTTAATAATTAAATAGAAGTGCATATGAATGACATTGTAAATTTTTATAATAATAAGATAAAATATTTAGGAAAAACAATACATTAATCACATGTATCAACAAATATACAAATATATCATATGACGTCGCGTCTGAGAGTGTAATAACGTCATGTAATATTTTCGATAATCCACTAGTGGATTAAATATGCAAATTAGCTAGATACGTCCCCTAACATTACATGTACGTCGTCATCAACAACGTCGCGTTTACTAACGGTGGAAAATTGACATTTTTGTAAACAGTCGTGAATAAAATGCGTTTTAAATATCATATAATAAATAGAATCTTGCATTCGTTCTCATGTATTATTGAATTTATTAAACTCGTTCAGGAAAAGGGATAAAATGCTCAGCAAAGCCTCACATTTTATCCCTTTTCCTGAACTCATTTAATGGGATAAAATGCTCGGCAAAGCCTAGCATTTTATCCATTTTCCTGAACTCGTTTAATAAATTCAATAATACATGAACACTCAAGTAAGTTTCTCTATATAAACATGATCTGATGCTTCTAAACCCTTATCCTGCTGAATAAAATAATTTAGCAACACCCATTTCTGACTATCAACCAATCAAATTAATTCATACAATGTATTCATTCAAATCTGCAAACTTAATGACTAACAGTTTAAATCCTCATCTGATAGAAGGAAACTTATCTGGTCCTACACTCCAGAGGTCAGGGTTTTTATGTTCAGTGGGAAAAGGGTTAATAATCTGTTTTTGCTCCCTTTTATGACACAAGAATTTCTGTGGTTGTTCTCATAAACAATTTGTATGGAACAATTTCATGAAACATACACCCAACAGCAACAATATCATAAGAAATAAAAAAGTGTGACCTGTTGATAAAGCACATCTACAGGAGATAAAGCCATACAATATTTGACTTTATTACTGCACATACCCCTACTAATGCTTACTTAAACTATTTTGTTGGTTTCAGATTGCAGTCCTTGTATTCTTATCTACTTCATAAAAAGCATATACAATTGTATTGTAGGTACCCAATGCAAATGAGTATCAGCAACATATGCTTCCAAAGGGAGACAACTTTTGGGGCTTCCTGTACGCTTTTCTATAATCCCTGTCCCAATGAAAAAGGCTACTCTTAAAGGAAGGAATTTGTTTCTCAGGAGCAAAGTCTTTCCTTTAAGAGTTGACCCCTATTGTCATGGGAGACAAATATACTTTTGCAGGAGTTGCCTCCCCTGAAAGTGTTCCCATTCCCCTTAAATGGCATCTTTCTTATCTAAATCTAGCATTTTGAAGTTGAAAATGTTCAATATTTTTCTTATTTCTAGCATAAAAACTTACTGTAGGTGCTTATTCGAACCACTTATGACGGGGTTCTAATTGGCACCCACAATCTATGTTTTTGAGCAAAAATACGAAAAATCATGAAAATCTCCCTAAATTCCACTTTTCTCCACATAAAATGGGGTTCAGAGGGGTGTACATTACATCAACTTGTTAATATGATGTAATATAAGCTAAGAAAATCAGAACACAAACATCATAAAATATGCACCCCCTCCCTCTTCTCATATTCCTGTAAATTGTGTCCTGATAAAGAATACACTGGAACCCACTTTATAACACTATTAATGGGGTCCAAAGCAATAAACGTATTAATTAAACAACTCTGTAAGATATCTAAACAAAAATGTATAGATTACTGTATTCGCCCTAATTACCGCACCGTGCGCTTAGTTTTTTCAAAATCATGTCAAAAAACCAAAGTGAAAAATCCACCTAATTAGCGCACACTCAATGCGAAAACAATAGCTTCTGAGATGATGCATACTGATATTTAATGGGGCGGAAAAGGATACTAAAGCATTGCCTTCACTGTTGAAGAAAAAACAGTAAGTTTTTTATTGATTTACTTGAGAGCTTCCAGGGTTGAGGTTACTGTAAAGTGTGCGCTAACGCATTTCCTTTTCAAAAATAGCTTTGGTGTGCGCTTATGCATGTGCGGTAATTAGGGCGAATACGGTATATAGAAAAATGACCATTTATGGTCATTTTTCTATATAATCTATATTTTCTATATAATCTATACATTTTTGGATCCATCTTGAAACTCTGTTATATCCAAAACCGTGTGATAATAAACAGCGTTATGGTCGGCATTGGTAGCTCAGTCGGATGCGCGTCTGACTGGTGATCAGGAGGTCGCGGGTTCAATACCTGCCGGGGCAGGCAACATTCTTTAGTGGAGATTGATCATGAAATCTTTTCTACTGTCATTCTCTCCATTCCGCTGATTCAAGAAGAGCAGTTGTCAGTTTCTGGCGAAAGAATGTGCACTGTACTGGTTAACTGCTTATGTATAAGCCTGCCCTGGAAAAATGAGGATAGGTAAACTGACAGGCTCAAAAATGACCTAAAATAGTGTTGACTGGGCCATTAAACTCCAATACAAACATACAAATCAAACAGCGTTAGAATGAGGCTGTGGCGTAGGTTTTTTCCAGATATTTTGAAAAACTAAGGCACACAGTGGGGTAATTATGCTGAATACAGTAAGACATACCAACTTCATCCAGTGACTGGTCTGTTCTCATAGAAATACACAGGAATGATTGACCATAAGTGTTCACATTATCGCACCATCTGTAGCCATCCGCCTTTCTCTGGGGATATTTGGGCATGCTATGAATCAACCAAAACCCTGTCTTCTCATCAAATGAAATCACCCCTAAAATAAACAATTAGTACTGGGAACGCTCATTATAATAACAGCTATTGTTCCCTAACATTTTGTTTTGTTTGTTGTTTTATTTAAGGTTTAACGTCCCCGTCAACATTGTATATGTCATAATGGAGACGCTGCTTCCAATTCTGTAGGAGTTTTATCCAACACTGAGATGAAATGACATCTCAAGCCCTGTCAACCAATGAAACCAAAAGGGTTTATAAGCATGGATGGTGCGACTTGCACCGCTTTGCTTGGGCAGGCTTAGATCCTCTATGTGGTTAACCATTACTCATGTGCGGTCGGATTCAGCTCTGCGTGGAAGAATCATGCAGCCCATCGATTTCTTCAAGCCCGATGGACGGGACCTTCCCTAACATTTTGCTATTATAAAGACCTTATTACTTTAAAGAATTCCAGTAAGTACAGCAGAATTCTCGGACCCCTCCTGTCAGTGCTTGAAGAAATAAATGGGTTGCATGAAGCTTCCATGCAGAGCTAAAACTGACCACACTGAGTACTGGTAAACTGCTTAGAGGATCTAAGCTTGCCAAGGCAAAACATGCTTATAAACCCTATTGGTTTCATTGGGCGGCAGGGCTTGAAATGTCATTTCATCTCAGTGTTGGGTAAAAGTCCCACAAAATTTGAAGAAATGTCTCCAAAATGACCTATACAGTGCTGACGGTGATGTTAAACCTAACATCAAACAAAACAGTAGAAGTCTGCTATAAACATTAGGATAACTTATCCATGCGACAGTATAGTGCATTCTTTCATATCTCTAAAATGGTTAAATTTCTGATGAAAATTTGTGATATTTTTCTAATTTCTACTCATGGAGGAGGTTCCAACCATTACGCACAACCCACCTATGTATTGGGGCAGAAATAATACAAACTAGAGAAAGTGACCAGTGGGTCACGTATACCCCCGGCCAGCATCACCCTCTGATATATCTTTCGAGCTTGTATGTAATATGAATGAAGTCAAGAAGCTATAAGAATCTATAAATGTGCTTGTAAAAGCTAAACGAAACATAAAATTTCTAAATGGACCAAGGGAGTGAGGGCATCAAATAGAACACACAGGCATCTATAAACTTTGACATAAAACTTTAACCAAATGTAAAATTTCTAAGTCCGTGACCTTGAGGTCAAGGTCACCATGACCTTGAGGTCAAGGTCACCATGGGTGGGGGAATGGACATGCATCATGAAATCATTTGTCAAACATGAAGAGAATCTAAGATGTGGTTACAGAGATATCAGCCATGAAAAAGGTTTAACACAAAACTTTGACGTAAAAGTATATGAACAGACAGACAGACAGCCCATCCAGGGGCTTGCCCCAGAGGCTTAGATATTGCATATGAAAGGTAATGCTATAGAGATATCCTTTACGAAATATGAAGAGAATCTAACATGTGGTTACAGAGATATCAGCAATGAAAAAGGTTTAACACAAAACTTTGACGTAAAATTAGATGAACAGACAGACAGACAGCCCACCCAGGGGCTTGACCCAGGGGCTTAGATAGTCCATATGAAAGGTAATGCTATAGAGATATCCTATACCAAATATGAAGAGAATCTAACATGTGGTTACAGAGATATCAGCAATGAAAAAGGTTTAACACAAAACTTTGACGTAAAAGTAGATGAACAGACAGATGGACAGACAGACAACCCACCCAGGGGCTTAGATATTCCATATGAAAGGTAATGCTATAGAGATATCCTGTACCAAATATGAAGAGAATCCAACCTGTGGTTACAGAGATATGAGCAATCAAAAAGGTTTAACGCAAAACTTTGATGTAAAGGTTGACGAACGAACGTACGAACGAACGAACGAACGAACGAACGAACAAACGAACATACGAACGAACCAACAAACGGACGAACGGACGGAAAGACGAAAACCTATATACCCTCTGACATACTTCGTATGCCGGGGGTATAACAAGATGTGTTTGTGAAACACTGATGCCCCCTGACAGCGCATGTTAAATATGAAAGCAGTATCACTAAGCAAACGAAAGGTATGGCCAATGTTTAAGTCCTAAAAAAGTAGGTCAAGGTCACAAGGTCAACAATTATGGGATTGTTGAAAAGGTCTTGTAACGTAGTATGCACATGTGAAATATGAAAGCCCTATCTCTTACTAATTGAAAGTAATGGACTATGTTGAGGGTTGTAGAAAGTAGGTGAAACGTCAACATCAAGGTCACGAGGTCAAAAATTATGGTACCACTAGAAAGGTCTTGTGACAAGAAATGCACATGTGAAATATGAAAGCCCTAGCACTTACCATTCGAAAGTTATGGCCAATATTAAAGTTTTTAAAAAGTAGGTCAAAGGTCAAGGGCATGAGGCCAAAAATATGGTACCATTGGAAAGGTCTTGTGAAAAAGAATGCACATGTGAAATATGAAAGCCCAATCACTTACCAATCAAAAGTTATGGACTATGTTAAAGTTTTTTAAAAGTAGATCAAAGGTCAATGTCAAGGTCACAAGGTCAAAAATTATGGTACCACTAGAAAGGTCTTGTGATAAGGAGTGCAAATGTGACATATGAAAGCCCTACCACTTACCAATCGAAGATTATGGCCAATGTTAAAGTTCTTAAAAAGTAGGTCAAACATCAAGGTCATGGTCATAAGGTCAAAAGTTATGGTACCACTACGAGGGTCATCCAAAAATAACTGATCAGTGGGTTATAATTTTTTTATTTATTGACGTACGTATCTAATATTTGGCACGATTGCTGATCAATATCTCCGTCAAAGATTGCGCGCCAAAACACGACGTTACGTGACGTCATCTTTACGTGACGTCATTTATCGCAACGTAATGGCGGACTGCGCGTTCACGCTGACGCGGGAAGAACAGATTACGTATATTTAGATTGAATCAAGACGAGGAAAAGGCGCACCTGAGATTCTAAACGCTCTTGAAGAAGTTGTACCAACGTCAGTACTAGCGTATAGTACAATCAGGAGGTGGGTACGTGAATTTAATAATGGGAGGAGCAATGTAAGCAACAAGCACCTGTGCGGAAGGCCTGTGTCTGCAACGGATGGTGAAAATGTTGAAAAAGTAGCGAAACTATTGAATGATGATAGAAGATATACATGCACCGAGATAGCTCATGAACTGGATATAAGCCATGGGTCAGCACATTCCATTCTGCTTGAACGTTTGAAAATGAGAAAAGTTGCAGCCAGGTGGGTGCCTCACATGCTGTCAGATTCCGAAAAACACCATCGGGTAAAAATCGCTCGCTCACTCCTGCATAGGTATGGAGAAGAAGGAGATGAAATGCTTCAGAGAATTGTAGCAATCGACGAAACGTGGATACGGTCTTTTGAGCCTGAATTAAAGCGGCAAAGTAGTGAATGGCATACAAAAGATTCACCGAGGCCATTAAAATTTCGCCGAAGTCAGAATTGTCCCAAGATGTTGATGATATTTGCGTATGATTTCCGTGGCGTTCTTACCTCACACCGGGTACCAACAGGTCGAACAGTCAATAAAGAATATTATGAAAAGTATCTACGGACAATACTTCGTCCAGCATTACGCCGCAAGCGCTCAGAACTTATTAACTGCACGCCGTTAATTCTGCACGACAACGCGTCACCACACAAAAGTAACGTTGTCAAGGAGCTGTTGGAAGGGTATGGCTGGGAAGTGCTCGATCACCCCCCGTATTCGCCAGATTTGTCTCCTCCCGACTTCGACCTGTTTCCAAAGTTGAAAGAACCTTTACGGGGAAACCGTTATGACAGTTTGGACGAGTTAGAGTGTGCCGTGAACGCAGAGGTCCGACGCATCAACTTCAGTTGCTTAGCAACCGGTATAGAAGCGTTACCAAGCAAATGGAATTCTGTCATCCGTTCGAGGGGAGATTACTTCGAAGGACTGTGAAGAAGTAAGCTGTATTTAAAACCTATTTTAATAGTTATAAGGCATTGATCAGTTATTTTTGGATGACCCTCGTAGAAAGGTCTTGTGACAAGGAATGCACATGTGAAATATGAAAACCCTATCACTTACCAATCGAAAGTTATGGCCAATGTTAATGTTTTAATTTTTGTTGAAATAGTAGGTCAAAGGTAGAGGTCAAGGTCACAAGATCAAAAATTATGGTACCACTGGAAAGGTCTTGTGATAAGGTATACACATGTGAAATATGAAAGCTCTACCTATTACCATTCAAAAGTTATGCCCAATGTTAAAGTTTTTGTAGACTATGTTAAAGCTTTAAAAAAGTAGGTCAAAGGTCAATGTCAAGGTCACAAGGTCAAAAATTATGGTACCACTAGAAAGGTCTTGTGATAAGGAGTGCACATGTGAAATATGAATGCCCTACCACTTACCAATCGAAGGTTATCGCCAATGTTAAAGTTTTTAAAAAGTAGGTCAAACATCAAGGTCATGGTCATAAGGTCAAAAGTTATGGTACCACTAGAAAGGTCTTATGACAAGGAATGCACATGTGAAATATGAAAACCCTATCAGTTACCAATCGAAAGTTATGGCCAATGTTAATGTTTTAATTTTTGTTGAAAAAGTAGGTCAAAGGTCAAGGTCACAAGATCAAAAATTATGGTACCACTGGAAAGGTCTTGTGATAAGGTATACACATGTGAAATATGAAAGCTCTATCTATTACCATTCAAAAGTTATGCCCAATGTTAAAGTTTTTGTAGACAGACAAACAGACAGACAGACCAAAAACTATATGCCCAGTGGCATAACAATGTAAACCTCTGTTAACCCCACTTCTCTCTATATAAAGTGGTGTTTATAGGGGTGTTCATTTTATGGACTTGTTAACATGGTGAAGACCAGCTAAAATTAAGATGAATTCTGTTTTCAAAAACATAAATGAGCCAGCACATGACAAAACCTACAATTAGACATGTGCGCCCATCGAAGACTCAGATTGACCTGCACATCCATATAGTCTAACCAGAGACTTCTCTTGCTGCATGAAGGAGCATTGGGCCCTCAGCTATCCTTGTAGCGCACAATGAAGACTCTGATCAAACTGCATGAATGCACAGGCTGATCTGAGTCTTCGTTGGGTGCACATGTCTTATTGTAGGTTTTGTCGTGCGCTGGCTCATTTGCGTTTTCTACATCCAAACCCCTCTAGATTGAGGCCACCCTTAAAGACCCTTAAAGACCACTTTTGAACAGTACAAAAGGTGGTTTTAATATGGTAACTTTACTGTAATACTTAAACAGGTAACTAACTGTTAACCATTTTATTTTGCTATTACTCCCATATTGTGCAAAATTGCTGGGGAAAGAAAGGTGACGACTAATGTTGGTAGAACTTGTGGCCAAACCCTATTTGCTGTTCTGAAAGCCACTACAATATGTTTAACTAAGCTTAACCCTTATCTTGCTGAATATTCATTTAAGCCACACCCATTTCTGTCTTTCAACCAATCAAATTACTTGATGTAATTTATTGCTACACAGTCATAAACTGAATGTCAAACAGTGTAGATCCTGATCAGATGGCTTCTTCAGAAGCCATCTGATCTGGATCTACACTGTTTGCAAAGATAGGAGTTGTTGTGAACAGCAAGATTAGGGTTAAGCAGGCTTAGACCTTCAAAGCGGTTTACCAGTGCTCATGTGCATGGTTGATTTCAGCTCTGCATGGAAGCATCATGCAGCCCAATCTACTTCTCCAAGCCCCAATGGCTTGGGGGGGTGGGATGTACAGTGCCAGTCTTAATCAAAGCACTGAGAGTACTGGTGGGACAATTGTCTCTGAGTCTGAGAGTGTAGGCTGGGAAAATAATCTTGGACTGAGAATTAAACTGTTTTGTCTAACCCTTAAATTCCAGTTTCTTTTTTAAACAAACAGTGTAGACCCTGATCAAAGGCCCTGCTCTTCGGTGTCACTGTTTGCCAAGCCCAACCCATGATTCCAGTCCATTTTCTATAGCAACACACAGACTTCACAGTGGCTGTTTTCTATAAATAACCATTATTGCTACAAGTCTGTGATAGTCACATGGACTTTAGAAGAGCTTTTATGTTTAGTAACTGCGGGTTGATTGACATACAATTAGCTCAAAAAGTAAAGGTAAATTACCTTTTGTATGACCATGTGGAGTTGAAGGAGGTTTGTCTTTCCAACAATCCGCTCGGGCTGGTTCATCATTATAAATCATGTGCATCTGTTCTAGTGGATCAGACTTCCCCAGGCCCTAGAAAGATTAAATCAAAAAGCTACTAACACTGACTCCCAATAGGGTTCTCCCTAGTTATCAGAGGTTTCCCATCAGGAAAACACGCCATATAATTTTGACCCCCTTGAACCACACTATAGTGAAACAGGGGTTTGCAGGGTTAAAACCTTATTTTTCTTATTTCTGCCCTAAACAATCCGCTTGGGCTGGTTCATCGTGGATACTCATTAGAAACTATATTTAAGATTGTGGGTACTTGTTAGAACTGCCTCGATGAGGTGGTCAGAACATGTACCCACAATCTATATTTTGAGCAAAAATAAGAAAAATATCAACATTTTTTCACCATAAAATTTCATGTTTTCAGTGGTTAAATTCACAATGTATTTGTATAGGCAAGTTTTCGTAATGATTTGTCAGTAGAGGTTTACCATGTCAATACAGCCTCTCATGTTTACTGTCTACTAATTATCCCCACGTTTTTAAAAAAAAAGTGGGGATATTGTTATTGCCTCCGTCCGTCTGTCTGTCCATCTGTCTGTCTGTCTGTCCGTCTGTCCGGCTATCTCCTCCTAAACCGTTAGCCCGAATTCAACCAAATTTGGTATGCGAGTTGCTTACATGAATAGCTTGCGCAAGAGCACATTTTTTTTTGTCCCCGCCCCCTGGGGCCCTGGGGAGGGGTCAAAAGGTCAAATATCAATAAAATTCAATTACAAAGTCAATTTTGAAGATTTTGATGCCAAACTTTGCACATGTACTTAGTTATGAAAAAAGTAAAACATATTGAACGGGATTTTGGCTGTGACCCCTAGGTCAGGCCCTTGGGGTCGGACTTGGGGGGGTCGGGGGTCAAAATTAAAGTTTTTCAGAACATAGTCATGTTGCATATCTATGCGAAGGGGATAATGGGTAGAATAAACTACAAGTAAAATTTTGACCCTGGGGTCAGATTGGGGCCCTGTGAGAGGGGTCAAAGGGTCAAAATTTAAGTTTTTTGGAACATAGTCATGTGGCATATGAAATTGAAGGGCATGATTAGTAGAATATAATACAGGTAATATTTTGACCATGGAGTCAAATTAGGGCCCAGGGTGAGGGGTTTTCGGTACTTGGCCCCTCTGTAGAAAACGTGGGGATTTGCGATGGCGCGCCATCGACAGTATTCTAGTTGCTCCTTTAATCCAGTTTTTACAGAATGGAATCAACTAGCACCTTATAAATTGCACAAGTCTATTTAAAGATTTAGGGGTGTCAGGTTGTGTTTTCTTCAAAATTTATTTGGAAATTGGCTGAACTTTTTGCTAGTAGTGTAAACCCTGATCAGATGCCTGTGGAATCTGATCTGGGGCCTGCACTGTTTGCCAATAACCCATTTTGGGGTAATAAGTCATAAAGGTCTAGTTTTAGAGGGGCTGAGAAAATAGTATACTATATATAATATGTATACATATGTATTTCATATGTGTACATTATATATTTCATTATTGTTTCTGTGAATTTGTACATGTTTAAAGAATTAAATGCTAAACAAAAAGTGTTGTGACTTTATAAAACAAGAACATCGCATGCGGGTGCCAACGTTCAGCTGCAAAAAGAAGTCGAAAAAGGAGCATAACTGTGCCAAAAATATTTTGAGGGTTACTTCACCTACTGGTATGAGTTCCCCTTTTCATAATGAACAACTAGTTCAAGTTTCAAGTAAATATGTTCAGTAATGACAGAGATATTACAAAATGCCCAAAGTTTTTGCACGACGACGCAGTTGATGCCAGAGCTATGGCAATACCTCATTGTTTTCTTCAAAAACAGCCAAGCTAATAAATCATGCCATTATACAGAGGACCCTTGTTATACATTATGATAACACCCCTATGTAATATAGAGCAATTTTCTCATCTCCAAAAGAAGCTTCCATGGTGTTGTAGTTAAGCTACTCGGCTTAAAACCAAGGGGCTTTGGGTTTGATCCCAGGCTTCTCCAGACTTTCTAATGAGTCTTTAAACTGTGAGCCCATCTCTGTATGACCTCAGTTGTCGATGGGACGTAAAACTCAAACGCACTCACATCTCCAAAACCACTACTTTTCTGATGAAAATGCAAGATATTTTTCTTATTTACACAGCAAACATGGGTTGTGGGTGCTCGTTAAAACAGCCTCCTTGTTTGTCCCGCGCAGCCCAAATTCTAACTCGACGTAGACTGTAAGCCCCTTCTGGTTATCTGCAAGTTTGATGAAGAAGATCAGATCAGAAATGGCTGAGAAAAAGTGGAGACGTCGTTTTCCCCATTATAAGTCTATGGGAAAATTTTTCATGCTCAAGGGGACGTAACTGGAAAACCGCTGGTCAGATTCAAGCCGAATTCGAACTTGTCTGAGATTTTATGCTTGTCCTTGTTTATAGAAGCCTCCGTGGTGCAGTGGTTACGCTACTCGCCTTGTAAACCAGGGATCGCAGGATCGATCCCGGGCTTCTCCAGACTTTCGGATGAGTCTTTAAACCGAGGTCCCGTCTCCGTATGACCTTAGCTGTTGGTGGGACGTAAAACTAAAACTCACTCACTCACTCACTCACTTGTCCTTGTTTACGAAAAGTTACAAAAAGATCAGATCATAAATGCCTGAGAAAAGCTGGAGACACCATTTTTCACTTATATTTATGCTCAAGGGCAGCTAACCTCAAACCTGTTTGTCTCTTGCAGCCCAAATTCGAACTCAACCTAGACTGTAAGCCCCTCCTGGTTATCTGCAAGTTCTATGCAGATCGGATCAGAAATGGCTGAGAAAAAGTGGAGACCTTGTTTTCCCCATTATAAGTCTATGGGAAAATTTTTCACGCTCAAGGGGATGTAACTGGAAAACCGCTGGTCAGATTCAAACCAAATTCGAACTCGTCCGAGATTTTATGATTGTTATTATGTTTGTTAAGTTTCATGAGAGTAGGGCATAATACTTTTGAAGTTATGCGTGAGGTTAATTTTTTTGGTTTAGATGTGACAAACTGACTGACAAGGTGATTACTGTAGGACACCCAAGCTAATTTGGAAGAGAAGTAACTCCGAAAATACTGTGGGCAGGGTTATTGTTCTTGCATACTGCGATTTCTTTCATTTCTTTCAATCTGTTTAGGTGACTTAAACTACGATTTACTTAGACATGATAAAAGTCAGCCATTAATCAACATGTGTGATACATTTGGAATGGACAATCTCATCAAGAAACCCACCTACTTCGTCAAAAACCAAACACCGTCCCTTATTGATGTCATTTTGACAAATTGTAAAACTTTGGTGTGTAATACAATGAGCTTTAACTCTGGGCTCAGTGACTGCCACCATATGATATTAACCTCTCTAAAGGAGAACTGCACTCTTGTAAATAAGAAAAAAGTAAGTCACATTCAGAAGTTACAAAAATTTCAATGAGGACGAGTTCAACGAGTGCCTCTCTATGGTACCTTTCCATGTGGCCCACATCTTTGATGACATGGATGATGTATATTGGGCACATGAGACCCTTCTGAAAGAGGTAGTCGATGAGCACGCCCCATTGAAACAGAAGGTACCAAAAGCCAATCCCCCGCCTTATATGAACTCAAATTATAGAAAAGTGATATATAAGACAAGACAGGCTAGAAATTCATATAATCTAAATAGAACCAGTGAAAACTGGAAAGAATACACCAAATGGAGGAATTTAAAAACAAAAACAAAGAGAGAGTCGATATCTGTATACTTTCAGGAAAGGTGTGGCGGGGGGCCTAAATCCAAGGATTTTTGGCCAACCATCAAACCTTTCTTGTCACAGAAATCAACGACTAAAAATGATAGCAACATAATCCTAAAACATGGTGACAAACTTGTCACAGACCAGAAAATTGTCAGTGAAAAAATGAACACATTTTATGTTAATATTGCTCAAAATATAGGAATTAATTGTGTGTGTGTGTGTGTGAATTCGGGTTTAACGTCGCTTTCAACAATTTTTCAGTCATATCACGACGGTGTCTGGTTGCGACAGGGAGCTCAATGCTCACGTTTATAGTGCTGCCTCACTGAAGTATCATGTCCCAGACACATTACATGATACCACACCCAGTCACAAGGAATTAATTGTACTGAATCCCAGCTGATGACAAGCATCCTAGCACAGAAAAGATTAAACAAAATATTGATGCACCAGTTTTTAACTTTAAACCTATATCTGAATCTCAGGCCAAGAAATGCATCAAAAGATTAGGACCTAAAAAAGCAACTGGCGTCGACGCAATACCACCTAAAATAGTCAAAGCTGCAGCACCAGTTCTTTCTAGGCATATAGCTAATATTGCAAATGACATGCAAATTAAACAAACATTTCCAACCCAACTAAAGAAAGCTCAGGTTACTCCCATTTACAAAAAAGATGACCTGTTCATAGAAAAAAATTACAGACCAGTAAGCATTCTGCCAACTTACTCATTTTTTATTTTTATTTATCAAAAGTATATGAAAGACTGTTATGTGAACAACTTTCGGACCATTTCGGCTCAATTTTCCATAAATTCCTCTCGGCCTTTAGAGCTTCCTTTGGTTGTCAGACCACTCTTTTACGACTGGACGAGGATTGGAAACGTGCCCTAGACCAGAATAAATATGTTGGCGCAATTCTGATGGATTTGAGTAAAGCCTTTGACTGCATCCCCCACGACCGTCTGCTTGTAAAATTGCAGGCATATGGGGTCTCAATGCAAGCTTGCAGTCTTCTGGAAAGTTATCTGTCAAATCGCCAACAAAGAGTAAAGTTGGGAGACCACACTAGTACTTGGCTCGAAATAATTAAAAGTGTCCCTCAAGGGTCCATTATGGGACCCTTAGTCTTCAACATATTCATAAATGATATTTTCTACATAATAAAAAATTCCAAGCTGTACAACTACGCAGATGACAACACTGCCTCATACGAGAATGACAATTTAAGCACGTTGAAAAATACTCTAGAGGGCGAAACTGAAAATCTGTTAAAGTGGTTTGATGAAAACCAAATGCAGGCTAATCCTGGTAAATATCAAGCCTTTGCAGTAGGTAAAAATTTCTACGGTCATTCTCTCCCTTCCGCTGATTCAAGAAGGGCAGTTGTCAGTTTCTGGCGAAAGAATGTGCACTGTACTGGTTAACCGCTTACGTATAAGCCTGCCCAGGAAAGTGTTGATAGGTAAACTGACCGGCTCAAAAATGACCTAAATAGTGTTGACTGGGCCGTTAAACTCCAATACAAACAAACAAACAGTAGGTAAAAAAACCTTCAATGAGCTCAGGAGTTTTACTGTTGCAGATAACACAATCGTCTGTGAAGAAACAGTGAAGCTGCTGGGTATTGAGCTGGATTACCAGCTCAATTTCAACGAGCAAGTTACCAGGATTTGCCAGAAGGTTGCAAGACAATTAAATGTGCTACAACGATTAAGCAAGTTTCTATCTCAGGAAACAAGGCTCTTAGTTTTTAAGTCATTTATTAAATCTAATTTTAACTATTGCCCAATCATCTGGCACTTTTGCAGTAAAACAAATACGGAAAAACTTGAAAAACTGCAACATAGAGGCCTGAAAATTGTTTTAATGATTATAATGCCTCTTACAGTGAACTCTTAAATAAGGTAAACCTCCCTAATTTACACTTAGGGAGACTCAGAATCATTGCATTGGAAACATACAAATGCATCAATGCCATGTCTCCTGAATATATAAGAGGCCTTGTGACTATTAAACATTCTTCTTATTCTTTCAGGTATGAAAACACATTAGAGGTACCATCAGTCAGAACCACGACATATGGCCAGAGATCATTTCGTTTCGAAGCAACAAGAGTATGGAACAGCCTTCCGAACGAACTGAGGAAAGTATCAGAGTACAAGGAGTTCGAGAGGCTGATCCGTACATGGACTGGTTTACAATATTGCTGTGCCATCTGCCGTGGATTCCTAAACTAGTTCTTTCTTTACATGTTCTCATTTTATTTTTTTTCTTCTTGTTATGTTTTTACTTTGTTAATTACCAGTTCCCAGTGTTTCTACTGCTTATTTGTAGCTATATGCTACATGCTTATAGTGCTGACGTTGCACTTTTTATGCTTTCAGTTTTTTACATAATTATTTTTTCTAGTTCCATCGCGAAGACATGCGTATATTATTCAAACCCCGATAGACCCCTTTTCTATATAGTTAGAAAAGGGCCTATGTGGGGTTATAGTAGTTTGCTGTTGCTGCCCCGGGACGTGGATCGTGGTTGCCCGTTGGGCTCGCCTCGCCTGTGGCGGTTTCTGGCGGGTGCCCGCGGCCTGCGTTTCTGTGCGGGATGAGGGATATGAAAAGAGAAATTTCTGAGGGTCTCTTTTGTATGATGTTTTTTCCGTACATGTGAATACGTGTGTTTTCCTGTTGGGCTCTTAATTTGAATTTTATAGCGCCATGGAGACATAAACCTTCTGCTGTTTTCGCCAAGCCTCTTTCGCTGCAAGATCTCTGCCTTCCCCCCTATGTGGTGGGGCAGTTAAGACACCTTGCTTTTTTGTAAAACCTTGTTTCGTGGCTTAAGGTTGTGTACCAACATGGCTTGCATGCTATGTCCATATTCTTAGCATTTAGTTGCATCTAAAATTTTACTAGAAAATTATAATAAAATAATTCTTAAGTAACTTATATTGAACTCCGAAGTCCCTGTGATAAATTTGTGTAATTTTAATTTAATAGATCTAGCACAATATCTTAAAGTCTTTCGAATAAAAGTTACCTGTGTTTTTTTTTATTTTTTTTTTTCTATTATTTTTATCTATATCATATAATATATAAATCTGTATGTTAAACTGTTAAATATTGCCTAATCATATGTTTATTTTACAGCTGCTCTACACATGTCAGTTTTACTAATGTTTGTCGGGCAATAGCTCATGTAGCTAATGTTAATTGTTTTTTATGATCCGACTCGAAATAAAATTTCTTGTATCTTGTATCTTGTATGCCCCCCCCCCCCCAACAGTGTATCAAGTTTCACTAAATTACCTTGAAAACTTTAATATAGCAAAAACTAAAAAAGGGAAATAACTCTGTAATTACTTGTAACAGAGTTACGGTTCGTGCACTTTTCATTGCCTCTGATACCCATCTATCAATGTATCAGTTTCACTTAATTCCCTTCTATACTTTCAGAGATATGTGCTTGACAAGCTTTTTATTGAAATAGTTAAGAAGGGAAGTAACTCCATAACAAGAGTTGTCAGAAGACAACATAGCTCGCCTTTGGGGGCCTTAGATGGATGAGGGCAAGTTATCAAAAAAATTTTCTTCTGTAAAACAGCCCAATAGACTGCAGCAAATGAAAGAGAACCAAGATGTACCCCTAATCATCCTGTTTTCAAGCCTTTCTGCTGCAAAAAAAAAATGAAAAAGAAATCTATATTTGATAAAAAAAAATTCTACAAACTACCAAGTAATAACAAGGCATCACAGACAATACAAATCCCCTCGAGCAAGACAAATTAAAAAAAAGCATAGCCTAGCATTTGTGTAAAATTGCATTATATCCATCAATAAAAGTAGGTACTTAAGAGTGATGACAAAGTTTTTCTAAAAATAGCCACAGTGACCTTGACTTTGAGCCCCAGGCACTGAAAGTTGAACTTCATACCCAACATTTGTATGAAGTTACCTTAAAATCCATCAATAAATCTGGACACTAGAGCAATGATCAAGTTTTTCTAAAAAATAGCCACAGTGACCTTGACCTTCAGCCCCTGACCCGGAAAGTCACTCAAGATATCATCATACCAAACATTTGTGTCAAGGTATATTAAAATCCATCAACAAATGAAGGCGCAAGAGTGATGACAAAGTTTTTCTAAAAATAGCCACAGTGACCTTGACCTCCTGCCCCAGACCCTGAAAGTCGAACTTGCTCAAGATATCATCATTGCCAACATTTTTGTGAAGTTATATTAAAATCCATCCATAAATGTAGGCACTAGAGATATCACAAAGTTTTTCTAAAAATAGCCACAGTGACTTTGACCTTCAGCCCCGGAACCTGAAAGTCAAACTTGCTAGAGATATCATCATACCCAACATTTGTGTGAAGTTATATTAAAATCCATCAATAAACTAGACAAAGTGCCCAGTGGGGCACGTATACCCCCGGCCAGGGCCATCGCCTCAGCTGAAACAAGAACTACAAAGGGAAATAACTCTAAAAGGCCTGACCCCTTGGCCCTTATTTTCTTTCCCACAATACAAGTAGTCATACTGATCATGTGTGCAAAATTTCAAGTTTCTATGTGAAGCAGTTCCTGAGATATCTTTGACACAAAATAATTGTTTACGGACACACAGACAGACGGAAAAGACAAAAACTATATACCCCCATTGCATACTTTGTATGCCGGGGGTATAAATATACACTATTAAACAGCAAGAACTACAAAGGGAAATAACTCTAAAAGGCCTGACATCAAGAAAATATTGGGACCGGTACAGAAGTTATGAGGAAAATTACATTTTAAAATAGCAAGAATTAGAAAGGGAAATAACTCCAAAAGCCCTGATCCCTTGGCCCCTTTTTTCTTTCCCACAATACAAGTACTGGTTGATGCTACCAAATTTTAAGTCTCTATGTACAGTAGTTATTGAGAAATCTTTGACACAAAATAATAAAAATATACACTACAGCAAGAACTACAAAGGGAAATAACTCTAAAAGGCCTGACCCCTTGGCCCTTATTTTCTTTCCCACAATACAACTAGTCATACTGATCATGTTTGCAAAATTTCAAGTTTCTATGTACGGTAGTTATTGAGAAATCTTTGACACAAAATAAAAATATACACTATTAAACAACAAGAACTACAAAGGGTAATAACTCTAAAAGGCCTGACCCCTTGGCCCTTATTTTCTTTCCCACAATACAAGTAGTCATACTGATCATGTGTGCAAAATTTCAAGTTTCTATGTGAAGCAGTTCCTGAGATATCTTTGACACAAAATAATTGTTTACGGACAGACAGACAGACGGAAAAGACAAAAACTATATACCCCCATTGCATACTTCGTATGCCGGGGGTATAATTAAGGTGCAAGAACAATGACAATGTTTTTCTAAAAATAGCCACAGTGACCTTGACCCCGTGACCCTGAAAGTAGTGACCTTGACCTTAGGCCCCAGACTCTGAAAGTCAAAGTAATTCGAGATATCATTATACCAAACATTTCAGTGAAGTTATATTAAAATCCATCAATAAATGAAGGCGCTAGAGTGATGACAATGTTTTTCTAAAAATAGCCACAGTGACCTTGACCTTGAGCCCCAGACCCCGCTATGTTTTTAAAAAGAAAAAAAAAGAAAAAAGAAAAGAAAAAAAAAAAAATGTTCCTCCCCCGGGATTTGAACTCACGCAGCTTGCAGGTAAACTTTAACACAGAGAAGTAAGGGAGGTAATACAGAGGAAAATATTAACTTCTCAAAAAGTCCAATTTAAGCCAAAAAACCTGTAAAATGAAGTACAATGATAATGTTAAATATTGTTTTTAGCAATTATTAATTATATATTCAAAATAAAGTTGTAAAACATCACATATAAGAGCTTGCAGGTAAACTTTAACCAAATGCGGACGCCGACGCTGACGCCAACGCTGACGCTGACGCCGGACGCCCGGGGGTATGGCAATAGCTCCCCCTTACTTTGTAAGGCGAGCTAAAAACTGGTGACAGGGTTATGGTTCTTGCATTCTGCAATTCCCCTCATGGCCCTCTATCAGTATATCAAGTTTCACTTACCTACCTTTAATACTTTAAGAGATATAGAGTGTGATGGACGGAGAGATCAGTTATGGGATGCACAGCACAAATTCAGACAAATGCAACCCAGAATGTTGTCCATCATGGACTCATTGGTACAGACCCTACTACAGGGGTTTGCTCAACTCAGAACTTGACTCTATAAGTTCAGCCCCACAAGTTGTGGTAAACCATGGACATCGTGTCCGAAGTTGTGCAAATATGATGTTTGCAACCAACACCTATACTCCACTCTACCCCCTGGAAGTCATTAGAAAATATCGACTTATGTGGTGCAACTCGCAAGTGGATTTTTCCCCCACAAGTCTGGCCAGTACATACATGTATAAATCAACTCACAACTACCCTCTCATAGGAGTGGACGGAGGGACGGTCAAATGAATGGACAAAGCAGTGACTATTGCTCTCACTTCGGGAAGCATAAAAATCAACCCCTAAAAGCCTGAAATCCTGCAAATGCCTGAAAAATATGAGGCCTGATAACATTAATTCAGACTCAGACATGTGGTAAGTACTGTTGTAAAAATTACTGTTATCCACTGTTTGCTTTTGTTACTATCAGATAATTTGCAGATCATTGCCCTTAATATTACGAAAACACGCCTATACAAATACATTGCAATTTTTACTGATGAAAAAATGAAAATTTTAAGATGAAAAATTATCAATTTTTTCTTATTTCGGCTCAAAATATAGACTGTGGGTACACAATAGAACCACCTCATTGAGGCGGTTCTAACGAGTACCCATAATCTATATTTTTGAGCAGAAACAAGGAAAATAAGGTTTACCCCTGTAAAACAGAAGTGGAGGCAATGATCAGGAATCGATACAATTGACCCACAGCTCCCATCAGAGACACCAACGGAAAAGAAACACAAACATGAAAGAACAGACCCTGATGAAAACATCAATAGCGGAAAGCCAAAAGGACAGTTACTTTCCCACAAAATGGCCAATAGGCTATCCAAAATGAAATGATATAAGCGACACAAACACCCAAAGACAAACCCTAACAAAAATAAACCGCGACAGAAGAACCGTCTGGGAACGGTCAGCAGAAACGAAATCCACTGGGGGGGGGGGGGGGGGCTTCAATCAAAAGTGGGGTTCAAGGGGGTCAGAATTATATAGACACATGTTTTCGTGATGTAAAGGATTATGGGTACATGTAGTTTCATGCAGGTTTTACTGTTAACTTCTGGAAGTGACAAATGGGTCTATTTTTAATTCATCAATTGTATAATTCACTCACTGATTCAGTAGAATGGTTGCTATAAATCTGTTGCAGTGTGTAGTAGACTGCATTGGTGGGTTGATCAAGAGTGCTGTCCCCTAGCTGCCAGTCTGGATTCTTATCATCCATGTAGTAGTAATGGTTACCACCCAATGTTTTTTCTGGGAGCTTAACAGCAATAAACCTGGAATAAAAACGAGTATTGTGCACACAATGTCAATCGCATATCCTCATGCTTTCCTTTGATTTGATATGTTACAAGACCGCCCATCGGGGCTGGAAGAAATATATGGGCTGCACGATGCTTCTAGGAGGAGTTATCCTGTAATCGTAATGGAGTTGGGGTTTGGGGATGGGGCTTGACCTTTGATGACCTCAATATTGACCCAACGGGTCAAATGTTTATTCCAATGTATTCTACTAATCATGCCATTTGATTTGATATGTTACACGGCCATGTTCTGAACTTTGATTATCGTAAGTGCGTGATGAGAAAAGCCACCGTTTTGTGATATCATTTGTAGTTTCTTCAGTTTCATTGCGATGCATGAGTGTATGTGTGCATGCATGCCTGCATGAATGTGTGTGCATGCATGCATATGTGTGTGCGCATGAGTGTATATGCAAGCATGTGTGTGTGTGCATGCATGCATGAGTATATGTGTGCATGCATGAGTGTGTGTGTTTATGCATGTATGTGTGCATGACTTTGTATGTGAGTGTGTATGTGTGTATGTGCATGCATGCACGAGGTTGAGCATGCATGCACACATGCATGCGTGTGTGCAGGCAAGTGTGTGTGCATGCATGCATGAGTGTGTGTACATGCATGCATGCATGCGTGCGTGTGTGTGTGTGTGTGTATGTGTGTTTGCGGACGCCCGCCCACCTTCCCGCCCTGACATTGCTGTTTTAAAGGATTTTTTTTTAAAAAAAAACCTGTGTACCACTAAGAACAAATGAACAAGAAATGTTCAAGCCTTTATTTATATATTTGACAAAAAAAAAGAAGAAATTTTACAAACTAGCAAGTAATAATGACCTTTAGGTGTTTTGGGGTTTTTTTTTTAAAGAAAAAAAAAAACATTCCTCCACCTGGAATTGAACCCGGGACCCTCTGGTTCAGAGTCCCAGCACTCTGTCAACTACACTATCAAGCTTGCAAGGGAAGTCAGGGAGGTAATAAAGATAAAACTTATTAAATATATAAGTTAAGTTCGAACAAGATGTGTCTGTGAAACATAAACATATCCCCGGACATGGTCATTTTTTTAAGTTGGTCCCAGTTCAAGGTCAAGGTCAAAGGCCAAGATTTTTTGTTTGAGTGGGAGGCCCCTGACACAAGGAACTTACATGCCAAATATGAGGGCTCTATCTCAAATGGTACAAAAGTTATGAACGATAAAAATAATTATTGAAGTAGGCCATAGGTCGTCAAGGTCACAGGTCAAAAAAGAAGCCTCGGTGGTGTAGTGGTTACGCTACTCGCCCTGTTTACCAGGGGTCGCAGTATCAATCCCAGGCTTCTCCTGACTTTCTGATGAGTCTTTAAACGGAGGTCTCATCTCCGTATGACCTTAGCTGTTGGTGGGATGTAAAACTCAAACACTCACTCACTTACACGTCAAAAACGTTTGCATGAAAGTAAAGCTCTTGTCACAAGGAACCTACATGCCAAATAAACGATTAAAAAGTTGTGAACAATTTTATTTTTTCTTTTAGATCAAGGTCATGGTCCAAATTTTTTACATGAATGTAAAGCTCTTATCACAGGGAACCTACATGCCAAATATGAAGGCTCTATCTAAAACATTTCGAAAGTTATAACCAAAATGTTATTTTTTTCTTTTAGGTAGGTCAAAGGTCAAGGTCACAGTTCAAAATGTTTTGTATGAATGTAAAGCTCTTGTAACAAGGAACCTACATTGTACATGCCAAATATGAAAGCTGTATCTCAGACGGTTCAAAAGTTATGACTAATGTTAACTTTTTCTTTTATGTAGGTCAAAGGTCAAGGTCACAGGTAAAAAAAATGTGTGAATGTAAAGCTCTGGTCACAAGGATCCTACATGTAAAATATGAAGGCTCTATCTCAAACGGTTCAAAAGTCTATCTAATCGCACAGACCCATCATCCAAGACACACCCCATAAACCACACAAACACTTCGGAAGCAACAGTTTTGAATAAATCTTTATGGCATAACTCATAATACCAACAAAACTTATGTAGCACATGGGTCCATACTCGAGTCACTTGAACAGACACCTGTCCAGTAGTTACTGTATACTGTATCCCGGCAGATATACCTCAACTGTTTTTATTGGATATAAGAAGCACCTTTTGGATATAGTTTTTTATTGGCATAAGCACCTCAGAAAAATATGTGTCTCTTGTGTTTCAGACGTTTGTTGATATAACGCAAAAGTATCGTCAAGTATCGAAACACAGAATTAGTATCGCTATATAGTATCGCCAGCAAATATATCACGATATATCAATACATGGATGATATCGCCCCAGCTCTACCCGTTTACATTGAAATAATGCATGGAGAAGGAAAGAATGATATTTTGCTTTTATTATCGAAATTCATTAATCCTGGATCCGTTTATAATTGACGAAAATCCCTTCGAGAATGATCCATGTCTTGAGATACCTTTATTCACGAAAGTTTGCTTATAAAATAAGTTTTTACGTAACTTTTCATTTTATTCGCTATCCAATATAGCTATCACATACGGACAGAACTTAGATCTATCTATCTATTTATCTATCCATGCAGCGATCTGTCTACATGTGCAATTATAGTAAATTGAAGATTCAAGACAGGCTACGTTTGTTTTTGTTTAAAGTTTATTTCTAGCAAACATCAATACATTGGAACTAACAAATACGATCTGACAGTAAGCGTGAGGCTTATAAATATCATCTCCTAAAACAAATTGATTTATGTTACATTCAAGTGATATGACTGAACATATTGAGTAAACTGGTTGTGATTGAGACATACAGACGACAGACAAACAACCAGACAGACAGACAGGCAGACAAATTGACTAACAGACAAACAGTTAGACAGACAAATAAACATACTGACAGCCGTAATAATCTAATGAGTGGACTGACAGATGGGCATCGAATCAACGTTGACTCGACGTTGCTCGATAATTGCTGCTACGCTTAGAGAGAGAGAGAGAGAGAGAGAGAGAGAGAGAGAGAGAGAGAGAGAGAGATAGAGAGAGAGCAACATGTAGGCCATGGCACACTCAGAGAGAGAGAGAGAACCCTGTTGGGTAGTACGAACAATATATCTTTAAAAGCAGTTAACTAGAAAAATAACACTTTGGATTTTCCGCGAAATTTCAAACCTGGCAGCATATCAGTGTTTCACCCATTATATTACATTAGAATTCGCCAAAAGTTTAAAAGAATTCCACTGTATTACACTGTAATTAACACTTTATCTGTCCTACTGTCTTGCAGCAATACGACAGAATGACTGCATGATCGTTGACGGCCAGGGCTTTCCCCGTTCTATTTTCTGATTTTTATAACCAGTGTGTGTAAATTCGGGTTTAACGTCACTTTCAACAATTTTTCAGTCATATCACGACGGTGTCTGGTTGCGACAGGGAGCTCAATGCTCACTTTTATCTGCCTCACTGAAGTATCATCTCCCAGACACATTACATGATACCACACCCAGTCACATTATCCTGACACGGGGTCGACCAGTCATAGCTCTACCCCGTAAATCTGAGTGCCAAGCGAGGAGCAGCTAGTACTATTTTTAACGACTTTGGTATGTCGCGGCCCGGGATCAAAACCGTGACCTCCAGTTCCCCGGAGCAGACACTCTACCAACTGAGCTATCGGGGCCAGTTTTATAACCAGATGTATGTCATGAAAAAGCTCCTATTATTTCGACAGCTGAGGTTCTGAGGATCGTGTAGTTAAGTTTACCTCTTTGGTTTGAGCTAAAGGACTAAATTCCCATGACCAGGTCCCAGTAACTATCAGACAATTCTGATTCTACAGACCTATCTACCTTCTTATACTGAGTCGGTCATATTTGGCCATTACCTCAGTTGGGTGCGTAGCTAAATGGCAGTGGCTAGAGATACGGATCCGTATCTCTAGTCTCGGAGACTAGGGATATGGATCTGTATCCCTAGAATTTTCCAATAGGCCTGGCTAGAGGTACAGTTTGATAAGACTGATAATTATTTCAAACAGAGATACCATTGCTGTTTTGACGCAATTTGCAAAGTAGCATAACTCTACTAAGGTGAAAGGTGGAAAAAGTAATATGAATTCTGAAATGGGACAGGACCAATGACAATTTTGTGTTGTATTATTATTATTATTATTATTATTAGCTATATATGTTGTATTTGATTATCATTATTTTGACCTGTCATGTTAGCCTATGGATGAGTCAAATATACCAGAATAAAAGTTGAATTTTGAGTGTTATATTACCTTTAATTTATTGCATCATATGAATTATATTAATTTGCGTCATCCATAGTTTCCGGCCAGCACCAAATGGGGAGGTACGACTAGGTCTTGCTGCAAAGAACAGATGATACTAATTCCAAGAGTTGTTTGTTTTTTTTTCTTCTTCATTTTTTCTTCTTTTTATTTCTTTTCTTTTCTTCATCTTCATTCTTTTTCTTTGTCATATTTTCTTTTCTTTATTTTTTTTTTACATTTAATATCATTGTTAAATTAGCCAACCCAAGAGAAAATTGGTACTTATAATTGAGCAAAGGTTCAGGAGAGCTTGCTCGAAAAAATTTAATACTATCTACGAATTTTAATGGCTGTAAAAATGACAATTTTCAGTTCATTTGGAATATTTTGTTTTTTTTGCTCAAAACATAGATTGTGTGTAAACGTTAGAGTACCAACTATCTATGTTTTTAGAGCAAATATTAGAAAAAATGTGTACCCCTGTAAACCCCAGTTTCACATGATAAATG
The DNA here is from genome assembly GCA_963580285.1 of Lucinisca nassula. Classification (NCBI taxonomy): domain Eukaryota; kingdom Metazoa; phylum Mollusca; class Bivalvia; order Lucinida; family Lucinidae; genus Lucinisca; species Lucinisca nassula. The sequence goes on along the minus strand of OY757023.1, from coordinate 35,908,516 downwards.
TAGGATGGGAGGGGGGTATGTTGGAGGAAGCATAACAGATCAGACCACCTTTTTCTCGTATGTTGGCTGTCATTTTTCCTAACTCTAAATAAACATAAAGACAGAGACACAGATGGAATGCGCATACGTGCAGGTTGGTCAGCGCCCTTGCTTTCTCGCTATATAAAAATAATATATTTAGATCGAATTGCTTCCTCTAGTACATGTATATGCGACAAACAAATGCGCAGATTAGATACACGTCAGCACAGGCTGATCGTAAATTCTAGCTTCTGTACAACAACAAGCACATTGCTAGCGAGAAGAATGTAAGGCCCCCCAAAAAATTATCTGTGTTTCCGGTAACCCGACCGACCCTAATAATCTTTTTTTCCGTGTTTCCGCGGCCGCAAAAATCATTTTCGGCACTTTCGGTAATTTCGGATATCTTCGCAGCGTGGCTGGCCGTAAGGATGGCAACAGAATGTAACGGACTGACATAGCCAACGGGTACCGCTGTACAACTACTATCTGTGATCAAATTATTTTCCTTTGAAGTCTATTGTGACAACAAGAATTCATCCGAAACTTGTTTTTACACCTGCTGCGGCAGTTTGACATATGAACGCTGTTGTTTGTCCACGCTTCAAAATTCATATATAAAGCAGGCTGATGCGTAGGCTGATTCATGTCTTTACTATCTATCTATTTCTGATACTGCGTCGGTCACATTTAACCATTACCGCAGGTGTATATTACATACACTCCAGGTCGCACAATTTTTTGTAGCGTTCGTCGTATTTCCCGCCATCATTTTATAGCACGTGCTGCTGTTGCAGTCAGAACAAATTTTCCCGCGGTATTTGCATGCAACTTGAAGGAAAAACACAATCTGTGCGGCTGGTGAAACGCAGATCAGCTTGCGCAGTCTGATCAGCCTTTGCTATTTCACCTTCCATGACCTCAAGCATTTCAAAAGACTAGCAAGCAAAGAATTTGGTCACGTTGACTAGATTCACAAGCTGATCTGATCCTTCCCTAGAGAAAAACGTTTTTGGCAGTGGCTATTCGTACGGCCCCGTACGAATAGCTTGCATTGGCTAATCGTACGGCCCCGTACGATTAGCCTGTATTGGCTAATCGTACGGCCCCGTACTTCTAGCCAATATAGGCTATATTGGCTAATCGTACGGCCATTATAGTTCGGTACCTAGAAAGTGATTCTGTTTGGTCGTAATCAGCTGATCGTACGGCTTTGAAAGACTAACCATTCCTAGCCCCGATTCTGGGACAACTCAGCACATAGCAAACTCGGCACATGACAATCTATTTAAGATTTTTTTTAGAAAAATAAAGCGCAAAAAATACACTAGAAACTATTGCACGACCCGCAGAAAAAGCGACCGACTGAAGTCGGTTGATTTTCTAAGGTGCCCTAAAATCACCGTGTCATTCTGTCATTCGGTCAATCGGTCATTCTGTCAGTCTGTCTGTCCGTCCTTAACCCGTTTGTGAAAATTGGTGATAGTGACTAAACCGCTTGGAATATTTAAACAATTTTTGGCATACTGATAGATATCAATGAGATCTAACCAATGAACTTGCGAAATATTACATTCCATTTAGTATAGCCTCGCCGAGGCGAAAAATGTGAAAATTTTCGAACTGCTTCTCCTCGGAAACCGTTGGGCCGATTGAAGTCAATTTTCATATGGAGCCACTATGGGATGGGGGAAACCAAAATTTGCTCATGGGGTCCAGGTCACATGACCAAAATGGCCGCCAAGCCATATATGGTCTGTCTGTCTGTCCGTCCGTAACCCTTTGTGAAAATTGGTGATAGTGACTTAACCGCTTGGAATATTTAAACAATTTTTGGCATACTGATAGATATCAATGAGATCTAACCAATGAACTTGCGAAATATTACATTCCATTTAGTAAAGCCTCGCCGAGGCGAAAAGTGTGCAAATTTTCGAACTACTTCTCCTCGGAAACCGTTGGGCCGATTGAAGTCAAATTTCATATGGAGCCTCTATGGGATGGGGGAAACCAAACTTTGCTCATGGGGTCCAGGCCACATGACCAAAATGGCCGCCAAGCCATATATGGTAAAAACCCTTCAAAAATAGTCTTCTCCAGAACCACTGGGCAGATTTCAACGAAACTTGATAATTAGCATCTGGAACGTAGGCCCATCATAAATTCCTAAAATGGTGACCCTGTGTTGACCTTGACTTTCTTTGTGCCTAGGTCAAACTTTGACACATATGCTTTTGTATTGGAAAAGTGAGAATGCATTTTATCCTGCAAATGATTCAGAATACAGTACTAAAGTATAAGATATATTTTTGCTCCTTACGATAAGGCGCATTTATTGGGGGAACCGTTTTAGGTCCAGGTCACATGACCAAAATGGCCGCCATACCCATATATGGTAACACTCATAAAGCTAAAAGCATCCGGCGGGTCTTGCACTTCAGCTGAAGCACTGGTTTTATTTACTATGCATATTATATATATGTCACAGATGAGGGTTTTTTTTGGGGGGTGTCTCCAGGGGCAGGGGTGCAATTTGGGGTCCCTGCCTCTTTTTGCCCAGGCCTTGTATGAGCGCACTCGCTTGGCAAAGTTTTGGGGAATTAAGCTCAAGAAGGTAGCATACAAGACCTGGGTTTATATTGGTCCCCTAACCCAAACCTCTGTGTGTGACATAAGGTTCACTCCAAGCACAAAGTATGATGTGATGTAGAATTATAAAGTTAGACACAACACACAGTTCACTTTCCCAAAGGACTAGTCTCCATAAGGGGGTTTTCCTGGTACCTAAATTTCTCAATAATATTATGGGAAAATATAGCCACACAGAGGGGACATTCATCCCTGGTAAGTTTGAATCAAACAGAACTCTAGTTTTGTGATAAGGGTTTATCAAAAGTGGGTGGGGTAATTCCATATCAGTTCTACCAAGGACAATTAATCAGCAATTGACTATATTAAAATAGCGCACTGACAAAACTTTTTGCCATGTCATGCATAGACTGTGGGTACATATTAATGTGAAATAGGGTGATTGTATATTTTATTGAACTTTGCTAAAATATAATAATTTATTTGCACTTTGCGGATTTTCATTAATTTTTCATATACCAAATTTGCCAAAAAGTTGAACATTTCTCTATTAAGCAACACATTCTTACCTCTTTTCTAGAAAATACTTATCAATGCTTGGCCATTGCAGAATTGTAAGGATTTTTTTTATAAATAGTCTTTGACATGAGTTATGTGCCCTTGAAAAGAGAAAATTGCAGTAAAATGCGATGAAATTATCAAAACTTTGTTTTGCCTTTTTGCTATAAGTTTACTTGCGAGAAATGCTTAGAGGAGTTAAATTCTAATGTATTTATCGTGTAAAAGGGTTTAACTATTGTAGAAGAGACTGAATTGGTATCAGTAAGGGTCAAAATTACTTTTAGAGGTTTTAAGAGTTGGATATAATTGACACACATTTGCTCATCTCATTTAGTATCACTTTCTTGTGAGGAGTCGCTGTTGGTATCCCAAACTTCAGCTGCAGCATCTGTTAGAAAATCCATGTATTTATTATGTATCTTAGGCCCTTTTGTTTCTGGCTGGTGTCGCTCAAATCCAAATACCATAAGACTGATGCAATATGGGCACAGCAGCCCACTACTCTAGCCCATGATTTGCATGTGCAAAACCAACCGACGATAGGTTATAAGCATGTGCTGTATTCAATCCATAAATTATAGGTCTTGCTACTGGTATGCCTTGAACGTATTAGGGACTTGAGGACACCTTCTTGCTCTTTGTTTATAAGGATTTCATATTTGGCGTCATCTGTTTGGTGTTCTTTCTTGTAGGATTTGGCCTGGCGAATCTGATACCCTCCCATTGTCAGGTCTCTTAATTCTGCTTCGTTCAGTTCGGGGAAATCGGGCATTTCAGAAGCATCCATACTTTTCCAAATTGTGCACCGTTTGTCCCACTTATTGTCAGTCACCTTTTGTTGAAGTTTATTCGGTGACTTTGCTAAGGCCATCATTCGTTTGGCCATGACAACATCTGATTCCAAACTAGTCACCAAGGGTGGCCTGAAAGCGTTGCAAATGGAGCACACAATTCGCACATAATTGCCAGCGAACGGGATTTGAGAGTTGGGAAGCACATTACTGAAAGCTTGCCATTGCTTTATACGCCCATATGCTGACTCAACAACCCATCTCACTTTGGTAACAATTAAAAATCAAAAATGAGTTCCTTTAAGAGCAATGAAAACATTCATAAGAAAGAAGATGGGTCATACTACGTAGTTTCGGCTAATAAAGCCTCATCAGTGACCCTGTAATGGTCCGGCAAAGAAAGCCAGAGGAAACATACTGCAATTTTGCGAATTTCGAATAGGCAGTCGAGTCAAAGACTGATATAAATCAAAATGGGGTCCAAATAATTAAAACCTGTCTAGAATATGAGTCTAAACCAATAATTTATTTCCGATTTCTCAGAATATTCACGCTGATCTCAAAGGACCAAAAGTAAAATATAAACTGCACTATGGTTGATGTACGGGGAGACGTTTTACGGCCGCCACACGGCACAACACCAGCTGCAGTGAAGGCAATTAAAAATCAAAAATGAGTTCCTTTAAGAGCAATGAAAACATTCATAAGAAAGAAGATGGGTCATACTACGTAGTTTCGGCTAATAAAGCCTCATCAGTGACCCTGTAATGGTCCGGCAAAGAAAGCCAGAGGAAACATACTGCAATTTTGCGAAGTCTGGATTCATTTGCTTCCTCAGTGCTATGCTGTTTCTCTTTTTTCTTCAAGAAATGAGGCATTTCAGTATTGATCCCACAATCATTAATTAAGTCTGTTACATCCCTAAACCCCCTATCAACAATGAGAACAACCCCTTCATTGAACCGATTTCTTATATCTCACTGTTGCTCTTCAGCATATGCTCTGTTATTTTGGCATCTGAGTTTTTATCATCAGCCAGGTAAGGTCCAAGCACTGTAAGTATGTAGCCGTCCGTTGCTACAAGCATCATCGGTTTAAGCAATGGGCGACCTTTATGGACAGAATAAGAACGCTTTTGGAATGAAAAGTCACCGCTTTTCTCTATGTACACATAGGTACCATCAGCAACAGCAATAGCAACATATTTCTGTGAATAAGCAAACAGCACCCTTGCAAATTCTGTAGTGTGATTTTCAATTACTTTATTTCGTTCTATATGTGGCAGGCCAAGATATTTTGGAACGAAATTGGACATTAGACTTGCTCTGGCTGAATGGATTGCCTTACTGCAAGTAGTTTTCTTCACCCCAAACAATGTTGAAAGAACAGCCAAGGACAGACCAGTCTGTCAGTTTTACAAGCAACATGGCAAGGGCTGTACGAGTGCTCCTTGTTGACGCAGAACGCAACGAGGAGAGCAATTCATGTACATCATTGAACTGATCCTTTGTTATGCCTGTCAGTCCTAAGTTTTACAAGCAACATGGCAAGGGCTGTACGTGTGCTCCTTGTTGATGTAGAACGCAACGAGGAGAGCGATTCATGTACATCATTGAACTGATCCTTTGTCATGCCTGTCAGTCTGACATAGTCTTCACCTTTCATTTCATCAGCGTTGTCAAAATTCAGTGCATTAGATTTTCTGTTTGCCGTTTCGAAATAGCATAATTGAAGATCACACTACAGAATTTGCAAGGGTGCTGTTTGCTAATTCACAGAAAGATGTTGCTATTGCTGTTGCTGATGGTGAAGCGGTGACTTTTCATTCCAAGGGCGTTCTTATTCTGTCCATAAAGGTCGCCCATAGCTTAAACCGATGATGCTTGTAGCAAATGGCGGCTACATACTTACAGTGCTTGGACCTTACCTGGCTGATGGTAAAAACTCAGATGTCAAGATAACAGAGCATATGCTGAAGAGCAACAGTGAGGATAATAGAAATTGGTTCAATGAAGGGGTTGTTTTCATTGTTGATAGGGGGTTTAGGGATGTAACAGACTTAATGATTGTTTTTGTTTGTTTGTTTGATTTGAGGTTTAACGTCCCCGTCAACACTGTAAACGTCATTTTAAGGACGTTGCTTCCAATTTTGTGGGACTTTCACCCGACATTGAGATGAAATGACATCTCAAGCCCTGTCGCCCAATGAAACCAATAGGGTTTATTAGCATGGACGGTCCGCCTCGCACCGCGGTTCCAGGACAGGCGTAGATTCTCTAAGCGGTTTACCAGTACTAGTGTGCGGGCCGGATTCAGCTCTGCATGGAAGTATCGTGCAGCCCATATATTTCTTCAAGCCCCTTTGGGCGGGGGCGGAATTAATGATTGTGGGATCAATACTGAAATGCCTCATTTCTTGAAGAAAAAAGAGAAACAGCATAGCACTGAGGAAGCTTGTTTCCAAAGTGAGATGGGTTGTTGAGTCAGCATATGGGCGTATAAAGCAATGGAAAGCTTTAAGTAATATGCTTCCAACTCTCAAATCCCGTTTGCTGGCGATTATGTGCGAATTGTTTGCTCCCTTTGCAACGCTTTCAGGCCACCCTTGGTGACTAGTTTGGAATCAGATGGTGTCATGGCCAAACAAATGATGGCCTTAGCAAAGTCACCCAATAAACTTCAACAAAATGTGACTGACAATTAGTGGGACAAATGGCGCACTTTCTGGAAAAGTATGGATGCATCTGAAATGCCAGATTTCTCCGAACTGAACGAAGCAGAATTAAGAGACCTGACAATGACAATGGGAGGTTATCAGTTTCGCCAGGCCAAATCCTACACGAAAGAACACCAAACAGATGACGCCAAATATGAAATCCTTATAAACAAAGAGCAAGAAGGTGTCCTCAAGTCCCTATTACGTTCAAGGCATACCAGTAGTAAGACCTATAATTTATGGATTGAATACAGCACAGGCTTATCACCTATCGTCGGTTGGTTTTGCACATGCAAATCAGGGGCTAGAGTAGTGGGCTGCTGTGCCCATATTGCATCAGTCTTATGGTATTTGGAGTTTGAGCGACACCAGCCAGCAACAAAAGGGCCTGAGATACATAATAAATACATGGATTTTCTTAAAGATACTGCAGCTGAAGTTTGGAATACCAACAGCGACTCCTCAGAAGAAAGTGATACGGAATGAGATGAGCAAATGTGTGTCAATTATATCCAGTTCTTAAAAGCCCTAAAAGTAATTTTGACCCTAACTGATACCAAGTTAGTCTCTGCTACAATAGTTAAACGCTTTTACACGATAAATACATTAGAATTTAACTCCTCTAAGCATATCTCGCCAGTAAACTAATAGCAAAAAGGCAAAACAAAGTTTTGAAAATTTCATCGCATTTTACTACAATTTTCTCTTTTCAAGGGCACATAACTCATGTCACAGACTATTCATAAAAAAATCCTTACAATTCTGCAATGGCCAAGCATTGATAAGTATTTTCTAGAAAAGAGGTAAGAATGTGTTGCTTAATAGAGAAATGTTCAACTTTTTGGCAAATTTGGTAGATGAAAAATTAATGAAAATCCGCAAAGTGCAAATAAATTATTATATTTTAGCAAAGTTCAATAAAATATACAATCACCCTATTTCACATTAATATGTACCCACAGTCTATGCATGACATGGCAAAAAGTTTTGTCAGTGCGCTATTTTAATATAGTCAATTGCTGATTAATTGTCCTTGGTAGAACTGATATGGAATTACCCCACCCACTTTTGATAAACCCTTATCACAAAACTAGAGTTCTGTTTGATTCAAACTTACCTGGGATGAATGTCCCCTCTGTGTGGCTATATTTTCCCAAAATATTATTGAAAAATTCAGGTACCAGGAAAACCCCCTTATGGAGACTTGTCCTTTGTATATTTAAATAATTTCTGTAAATTTAGTCAAAGGTTCCAAATAACGCGATTGATGCAGACTATTTTGTATATTTCAATGTCCTATTTTTCACTGGAATGTCTTAATTGTCACTATTCACTTTCCACACAATTTTCCTCTAAAATTCACATGAAATGTCAAGTCCCAAACAAGTTCTGAAAGTTCCTAAACACAAATTATTAATGTCCTTAACGCGATGTCACCAGCATATAATTTTCCCAAAACTTAATGTTTATCAATCTACTTCATCAAATGTCTTGCAAATTTCCTAAAGTTATCTCCCTTACTTAGCTGTTTAATTTCCTTAATTTCCTTATGTTGTAGAGTCTATTTTCTTTCAGTTTGTTACTAAGATTTAGCCAAGATTTGTAAGTCCTACACAGAACTTTGAATCAAACAGTCTGTGCAGGGTCTACGATGCAAAACCAAGTAACAGTTCAATGTTCTAGTTCAAAAGATTGTCACTAAACTGCGCCTTTTGATTGCCTCTCTGCTAATGTTCAGCATGTTTTTATGTTGTGTGGGCTCATCAGCCCTGTCTCAAAAATGAGCCAATAAACCGCCTTCTTTCATCCAACCAATAGATTCATATTTTAGAAGTGTCAGTGTGACCAATCAAAAGTCAGGTCTAAAAGGGTCTTAAAAGATTTTGCTCAAAATTATAGACTAACACCTGAGAAAAGAAGCCAATTATCTAAAGATCACAAGTTTCTTTGAACAATAGAAGTGTGCCACCTCAGAGTGACTACTGTTTCCCTAATTTCTAATTAGGCTGTCTGCTAAGTTCCAGTTTGTAACCCAAGGAGTGACCTATGTTTTCTTAGTTGATTGAATCTTATTGTTCCGCTTGATGGTTTCCAAGCTATAACTTTTAAGCAGCTTTGTTTCCTAAAAGGTGCAAAAACATTTCTCAAGCCATGTTGCTTAACATGCTTGTTTGTCAAAACAATGCCTCAAGACCTACTTTACAAAGATTTACCTTGATGAACAAAATCCTGGGAAAATATTGAAATTATGAAATTTAAACTAAAATGAAAAATGACGGTACTTTTTTTCCTGAAATTCTGTTTTTCTGATTCAACCATTCTCTCTTACTATGACCTAAAAAAATAAAACCATTCATTCAACATTCACCCGACATCGAGATCACTTTCTCACTTATTTATTTATTTAATTTTCTGAAATGTAAATGTCCTAAAATTTTGACTGGTGGCATATACATATTATAAAATAGCAATAATAATAAAACAGAAAAATAAAGTATTAATGTACAGCTTAATAAGCTTCATAACTATTGTGGGCCATGTTTGCTATGTGCCGACTTTGTATAGGCCGAGTTTGTTATGTGCCGAGTTGGCTATGTGCCGAGTTGGCTATGTGCCGAGTTGTCCCGCTAGGCCTAAGCTAGCCCCTATGCGGTTGGTGATATAAATACAGACGTGAGGAAGCACTTCTTTACAAACAGAGTAGTAGATCCATGGAACTCCTTGGATAACAACATAGTCACTGCACCGAGCGGTAATTGCTTCAAGAGTTACGTCCACTGGACAAAGTGACTCATTTTCCAAGTAACCAAGTATCCGTACGGCTACATGTACTTTGCAATCTTGTAAAGTGCGTATTAATTGTCTGGTATGACTTTAATTAGAAATACATAACAAGAGGGCCCAATTGCCCTATATCGCTCACCTGTGTACCAGAAAAACATTAGTGTAGGGGACCACTTGACATTGCTACATGCTAAATATCTAAGCTCAGGCAAAGCGGTGTCCATGCTTATAAACCCTACTGGTTTCACTGGGCGACAGGGCTTGAGATATAATTTCATCTCAATGTCGGGTAAAAGTCCCACAAAATTGGAAGAGACATCTCCAAAATGACCTATACAGTGTTGACGGGGATGTAAAACCTCAAATCAAACAAAATCTGTGCCTTATGGTTTTGGAGAAAAAGATGTATAGGAGCTAATGAGCCCTGGGGCTTGGCCAATTTTGACCCAAAGGGCACGGTTGGCAGGATTTATGTAGGCGACCATTTTGTGTTGCTATATACTAAATATCTAAGGTCTGTACTTCATGGTTTCAAAGAAGATGATTGAAGCTTTTTTCCATTATAAGTTTGTTGGAGTTAAGGGGCCAAAGGATTTGGACCCCAGGGGCATGATTGGCAGGATTCATGTAGGCGACCACTCGACATTGCTACATGCTAAGCTCTGGGACTTATGGTTTCAGAGAAGAAGATTTGTGAATATTTTTTTCCCCATTTTAAGTTTGTTTTTTTTTTTTTTTTTTTTTCATTATAAGGGCCCTGTGGTTCAAGAGAAGAAGATTTTTGAAGTTTCTCCAATTGTAAGTCTATGGAAGCTAAAGAGCCCTGGGGGTGTGGCCAATTTGGATCCCAGGGGCATAACTGGCAGGATTTATGTAGGTGGCCACTTCACGTTGCTACATACTAAAAATCTAAGCTCTGGGCTTTAAGGGTTTCATATAAGAAGATTTTTTAAGTTTTTTTTCCATTATAATTCTATTGGAGGTGATGAGCTCAGGTGTGGCCAATTTTGACCCCAGGGGCAGGGCTAGCAGGATTTATGTAGCTGGCTATTTTATGTTGCTAGACACTAAATATCTAAGTTCTGTGCTTCACAGTTTCTGAGAAGAAGATTATTGAAGCTGTTTATTCCATTATGAGTCTATTAGAGCTAAAGGGCCCCAGGGCATGGCCCATTTGGACCCCAGGGGCATGATTAGCAAGAAATATGTAGGACCCAAGGGGTATGATTGGCAGGAATTAAGTAGGTGACCACTTGCCGTTGCTACGTGCTAAATATCAGCTCTGGGCGCTGTGGTTTCAGAGAAGAAGATTTTTTAAGCTTTTTTCGATTATGAGTCTATGGGAGTAAAGGGGCCCCGGCGCCTGGCCCATTTGGAACCCAGGGGCATGATTGGCAGGAATTATGTAGGTGACCAATTGGCATTGCTACATGCTCAATATCTAAACTCTGGGCCCTGTGGTTTCAGAGAAGAAGATTTTTGAAGTTTTTTTTTTCCATTATGAGTCTATGGGAGCTAAGGGGGTCCCAGGGTGTGGCCCATTTTAACCCTAGGGGCATGATTGGCAGGATTCATGTAGGTGACCACTTGTCGTTGCTATATGCCAAATATCTCAGCTCTGGGCCATGTGGTTTCAGAGAAGAAGATTTTTGAAGCTTTTTTCCATTATGAGTCTATAGGAGCTAAAGGGCCCCGGGGTGTGGACCGTTTGGACCCCAGGGGCATGAATGGCAGGAATTATGTAGGTGACCACTTGCCGTTGCTACATGCTAAATATCTAAGCTCTGGGCCCTTTGGTTTCCGAGAAGAAGATTTTTGAAGCTTTTTGTTCCATTATGAGTCTATTGGAGCAAAGGGGTCCCGGGGAGTCGCCCATTTGGAACCCAGGGGCATGATTGGCAGGAATTATGTAGGTGACTACTGGCAATTGCTACATGCTAAAAATCTAAGCTCTGGGCCATGTGGTTTCAGAGAAGAAGATTTTTGAAGCTTGTTTTCCATTATGAGTCTATGGGAGCTATGGGGCCCAGGGGTGTGGCCAATTTGGACCCCAGGGGCATGACTGGCTGGAATTATGTAGGTGACCACTTGCCGTTGCTACATGCCAATTATCTCAGCTCTGGGCCTTGTGGTTTCCGAGAATAAGATTTTTGAAGCTTTTTTTCCATTATGAGACTATAGGAGCTAAAGGGCCCCGGGGCGTGGCCCTTTTGGACCCCAGGGGCATGATTGGCAGGAATTATGTAGGTGACCACTTGCCGTTGCTATATGCTAAATATCTTAGCTCTGGGCCCTGTGACTTCCGAGAAGAAGATTTTTGAAGCTTTTTGTTCCATTATGAGTCTATGGGAGCGAAGGGGCTCAGGGGCGTGGCTAATTTGAACCCCAGGGGCATGATTGGCAGGAATTATGTAGGTGACAACTTGCCGTTGCTGCATGCCAAATATCTCAGCCCTGGGCCCTGTGGTTTAAGAGAAGAAGATTTTTGAAGCTTTTTTCCATTATGAGTCTATAGGAGCTAAAGGACCCTGGAGCGTGGCCCATTTGGACCCAAAGGGGATGATTGGCAGGAATTATGTAGGTGACCACTTGCCGTGAGATGTAATTTCATCTCAATGTCGGGTAAAAGTCCCACAAATTGGAAGAGACATCTCCAAAATGACCTATACAGTGTTGACGGGGATGTAAAACCTCAAATCAAACAAAATCTGTGCCTTATGGTTTTGGAGAAAAAGATTTTTTTTAAGTTTTTTTCCAGTATAAGTGTATAGGAGCTAATGAGCCCTGGGGCTTGGCCAATTTTGACCCAAAGGGCACGGTTGGTAGGATTTATGTAGGCGACCATTTTGTGTTGCTATATACTAAATATCTAAGGTCTGTACTTCATGGTTTCAAAGAAGATGATTGAAGCTTTTTTTTTTTCACTATAAGTTTGTTGGAGTTAAGGGGCCAAAGGATTTGGACCCCAGGGGCATGATTGGCAGGATTCATGTAGGCGACCACTCGACATTGCTACATGCTAAGCTCTGGGACTTATGGTTTCAGAGAAGAAGATTTGTGAATATTTTTTTCCCCATTTTAAGTTTTCTTTTTTTTTTTTTTTTTTCATTATAAGGGCCCTGTGGTTCAAGAGAAGAAGATTTTTGAAGTTTCTCCAATTGTAAGTCTATGGAAGCTAAAGAGCCCTGGGGTGTGGCCAATTTGGGTCCCAGGGGCATAACTGGCAGGATTTATGTAGGTGGCCACTTCACGTTGCTACATACTAAAAATCTAAGCTCTGGGCCTTAAGGGTTTCATAGAAGAAGATTTTTTAAGTTTTTTTCCCATTACAAGTCTATTGGAGGTGATGAGCTCAGGTGTGGCCAATTTTGACCCCAGGGGCAGGGCTAGCAGGATTTATGTAGCTGGCTATTTTATGTTGCTAGACACTAAATATCGTAAGTTCTGTGCTTCACAGTTTCTGAGAAGAAGATTATTGAAGTTGTTTATTCCATTATGAGTCTATTAGAGCTAAAGGGCCCCAGGGCATGGCCCATTTGGACCCAAGGGGCATGATTAGCAAGAAATATGTAGGACCCAAGGGGTATGATTGACAGGAATTAAGTAGGTGACCACTTGCCGTTGCTACGTGCTAAATATCAGCTCTGGGCGCTGTGGTTTCAGAGAAGAAGATTTTTTAAGCTTTTTTCGATTATGAGTCTATAGGAGTAAAGGGGCCCCGGCGCCTGGCCCATTTGGAACCCAGGGGCATGATTGGCAGGAATTATGTAGGTGACCAATTGCCATTGCTACATGCTCAATATCTAAACTCTGGGCCCTGTGGTTTCAGAGAAGAAGATATTTGAAGTTTTTTTTTCCATTATGAGTCTATGGGAGCTAAGGGGGTCCCAGGGTGTGGCCCATTTTGACCCTAGGGGCATGATTGGCAGGATTCAGGTAGGTGACAACTTGTCGTTGCTATATGCCAAATATCTCAGCTCTGGGCCATGTGGTTTCAGAGAAGAAGATTTTAGAAGCTTTTTTCCATTATGAGTCTATAGGAGCTAAAGGGCCCCGTGGTGTGGACCGTTTGGACCCCAGGGGCATGATTGACAGGAATTATGTAGGTGACCACTTGCCGTTGCTACATGCTAAATATCTAAGCTATGGGCCCTTTGGTTTCCGAGAAGAAGATTTTTAAGCTTTTTGTTCCATTATGAGTCTATGGGAGCAAAGGGGCCCCGGGGAGTCGCCCATTTGGAACCCAGGGGCATGATTGGCAGGAATTATGTAGGTGACCACTGGCAATTGCTACATGCTAAAAATCTAAGCTCTGGGCCATGTGGTTTCAGAGAAGAAGATTTTTGAAGCTTGTTTTCCATTATGAGTCTATGGGAGCTAAGGGGCCCAGGGGTGTGGCCAATTTGGACCCCAGGGACATGATTGGCTGGAATTATGTAGGTGACCACTTGCCGTTGCTACATGCCAATTATCTCAGCTCTGGGCCCTGTGGTTTCCGAGAATAAGATTTTTGAAGCTTTTTTCCATTATGAGACTATAGGAGCTAAAGGGCCCCGGGGCGTGGCTCTTTTGGACCCCAGGGGCATGATTGGCAGGAATTATGTAGGTGACCACTTGCCGTTGCTATATGCTAAATATCTTAGCTCTGGGCCCTGTGGTTTCCGAGAAGAAGATTTTTGAAGCTTTTTGTTCCATTATGAGTCTATGGGAGCGAAGGGGCGAAGGGGGTGGCTAATTTGAACCCCAGGGGCATGATTGGCAGGAATTATGTAGGTGACAACTTGCCGTTCCTGAATGCCAAATATCTCAGCACTGGGCCCTGTGGTTTTAGAGAAGAAGATTTTTGAAGCTTTTTTCCATTATGAGTCTATAGGAGCTAAAGGACCCTGGAGCGTGGCCAATTTGGACCCAAAGGGGATGATTGGCAGGAATTATGTAGGTGACCACTTGCCGTTGCTACATGCTAAAATCTAAGCTCCAGGCCCTGTGGTTTCAGAGAATAACATTTTTTTTTAGCTTTTTTCCCATTATGAGTCTATGGGAGCTGAGGGGCCCCGGGGTGTGGCCCATTTGGACCCTAGGGGCATGATTGGCAGGATTTATGTACGTGAACACTTGCCATTACTACATGCTGAGTATCTCAGCTCTGGGCCTTGTGGTTTCGGAGGCGAAGATTTTTGAAGCTTTTTTTCATTATGAGCCTATAGGAGCTAAAGGGCCCCGGGGCGTGGCCCGTTTGGACCCCAGGAGCATGATTGGCAGGAATTATGTAGGTGACCACTTGCCTTTGCTACATGCTAGATATCTAAGCTCTGGGCCCTGTGGTTTCCGAGAAAAAGATTTTTGAAGCTTTTTGTTCCACTATGAGTCTATGGGAGCGAAGGGGCCCTGGGGGGTCGCCCATTTGGAACCCAGGGGCATGATTGGCAGGAATTATGTAGATGACCACTGGCTGTTGCTACATGCTAAATATCTAAGCTCTGGGCCTTGTGGTTTCAGGGAAGAAGATTTTTGAATCTTTTTTCTATTATGAGACTATAGGAGCTAAAGGGCCCCGGGGCGTGGCCCTTTTGGACCCCAGGGGCATGTTCGGCAGGAATTATGTAGGTGTCCACTTGCCGTTGCAACATGCTAAATATCTAAGCTCTGGGCCATGTGGTTTCTGAGAAGAAGATTTTTGAAGCTTTTTTCCATTATGAGACTATAGGAGCTAAAGGGCCCTGGGGCATGGCCCGTTTGGCCCCCAGGGGCATGATTGGCAGGAATTATGTAGGTGACCACTTGCTGTTGCTACATGCTAAATATCTAAGCTCTGGGCCCTATGGTTTCCGAGAAGAAGATTTTTGAAGCTTTTTGTTCATTATGAGTCTATGGGAGCGAAGGGGCCCCGGGGCGTAGCCAATTTGGACCCCAAGGACATGATTGGCAGGAATTATGTAGGTGAGCACTTGCCATTGCTACATGCCAAATATCTCAGCTCTGGGCCCTGTGGTTTCCGAGAAGAAGATTTTTTAAGCTTTTTTCCATTATGAGTCTATGGGAGCGAAGGGGCCAAGGGGTGTGGCCAACTTGGACCCCAGGGGCATGATTGGCAGGAATTATGTAGGTGACCACTTGGGGTTGCTACATGCCAAATATCTCAGCTCTGGGCCCTGTGGTTTCAGAGAAGAAGATTTTTGAAGCTTTTTTCCATTATGAGACTATAGGAGCTCAAGGGCCCCGGGGCGTCTCCCATTTTGAATGCAGGGGCATGATTGTCAGGAATTATGTAGGTGACTACTGGCCGTTGCAACATGCTAAATATCTAAGCTCTGGGCCATGTGGTTTCAGAGAAGAAGATTTTTGAAGCTTGTTTTCCATAATGAGTCTATGGGAGCTAAGGGGCCCAGGGGTGTGGCCACTTTGGACCCCAGGGGCATGATTGGCAGGAATTATGTAGGTGACCACTTGCCGTTGCTACATGCCAAATATCTCAGCTCTGGGCCCTGTGGTTTCAGAGAAGAAGATTTTTGAAGCTATTTTTCCATTATGAGACTATAGGAGCTAAAGGGCCCCAGGCGTGGCCCTTTTGAACCCAAGGGGCATGATTGGCAGGAATTATGTAGGTGACAACGTGCCATTGCTACATGCTAAATATCAAAGCTCTGGGCCCTGTGGTTTCTGAGAAGAAGATTTTTGAAGCTTTTTGTTCCATTATGAGTCTATGGGAGCGAAGGGGCGAAGGGGCTCAGGGGTGTGGCCAATTTGGACCCCAGGGGCATGATTGCCAGGAATTATGTTAGTGACCACTTGCCGTTGCTACATGCCAAATATCTCAGCCCTGGGCCCTGTGGTTTTAGAGAAGAAGATTTTTGAAGCTTTTTTCCATTATGAGTCTATAGGAGCTAAAGGGCCCTGGGGCGTGGCCCATTTGGACCCAAGGGACATGATTGGCAGGAATTACGTAGGTGACCACTTGCCGTTGCTACATGCCAAATATCTAAGCTCTGGGCCCTGTGGTTTCAGAGAAGAACATTTTTGTAGCTTTTTTTCCATTATGAGTCTATGGGAGCTAAGGGGCCCCGGGGTGTGGCCCATTTGATCCCTAGGGGCATCATTGGCAGGATTTATGTAGGTCACCACTTGCCGTTGCTACATGCCAAATATCTCAGCTCTGGGCCTTGTGGTTTCGGAGAAGAAGATTTTTGAAGCTTGTTTCCATTATGAGTCTATAGGAGCTAAAGGGTCCCAGGGTGTGGCCCGTTTGGATCCAAGGGGCATGATTGGCAGGAATTATGTAGGTGACCACTAGCCGTCGCTACATGCTAAATATCTCAGCTCTGGGCCCTATTGTTTCCGAGAAAAAGATTTTTGAAGCTTTTTGTTCCATTATGAGTCTATGGGAGCAAAGGGGCCCCGGGGAGTCGCCAATTTGGAACCCAGGGGCATGATTGGCAGGAATTATGTAGGTGACCACTGGCTGTTGCTACATGCTAAATATCTAAGCTCTGGGCCTTGTGGTTTCAGAGAAGAAGATTTTTGAAGTTTTTTTTCCATTATGAGTCTATGGGAGCTAAGGGGCCCAGGGGTGTGGCCAACTTGGACCCCAGGGGCATGACTGGCAGGAATTGTGTAGGTGACCACTTGCCGTTGCTACATGCCAAATATCTCAGCTCTGGGCACTGTGGTTTCAGAGAAGAAGATTTTTTAAGCTTTTTTTCCATTATGAGACCATAGGAGCTAAAGGGCAACGGGGCGTCGCCGGTTTGGCCCCCAGGGGCATGATTGGCAGGAATTATGTAGGTGACCACTTGCTGTTGCTACATGCTAAATATCTAAGCTCTGGGCCCTGTGGTTTCCGAGAAGAAGATTTTTGAAGCTTTTTGTTCCATTATGAGTCTATGGGAGCGAAGGGGCCATGGGGCGTGGCCAATTTGGACCCCAGGGGCATGATTGGCAGGAATTATGTAGGTGACCACTTGCCATTGCTACATGCCAAATATCTCAGCTCTGGGCCCTGTTGCTTCAGAGAAGAAGATTTTTTAAGCTTTTTTTCCATTATGAGTCAATAGGAGCTAAAGGGCCCCGGGGCGTGGCCCGTTTGGATCCAAGGGGCATGATTGGCAGGAATTATGTAGGTGACCACTTGCCATTGCTACATGCTAAATATCTAAGCTCTGGGCCCTGTGGTTTCTGAGATTTTTGAAGCCTTTTGTTCCATTATGAGTCTATGGGAGCGAAGGGGCCTTGGGGCGTGGCCAATTTGGACCCCAGGGGCATGATTGGCAGGAATTATGTAGGTGACCACTGGCTGTTGCTACATGCTAAATATCTAAGCTCTGGGCCCTGTGGTTTCAGAGAAGAAGATATTTTAACTTTTTCCCATTGTAAGTCTATGGGAGCTATATGTTGCCATAGCAACCAGAATTCCAATCTGATCAGCCCAAAAACCTTATGCAGCCTTTCCCCCAACCTGATGATGCTTCTCATGAAATTTGATCAAGATTGACCATGGGGTATTAGAGATATACTTATTTTATATTGTTTACGGACGCACTGACGCACGGACGCAGGCACGCACGACGGACGACGGACAAAAAGTGATCACAAAAGCTCACCTTGTCACTACGTGACAGGTGAACTAAAAAATAGAAACCTTTTATCGATGCCTGTTTTGGCTGCAGTTGGGAATATAATTCGGTTTTGTTGGTCTCCATATGACCTTAGTTGTTAGTGTGTCGTTGACCCACCACCTGTTGTCCTCTAAGCGGTTTACCAGTACTCGTGTGCGGGTCGGTTTCAGGCAGTATGCATGAAAGCATCATGCAGCCCATATATTACTTCAAGTCCCGATGGGCGGGGGCCGAATGATGTATTGTACATTCAAGAATCAAATGTACGCCTTCAAAAGTAATAGGCACTTTTCTAAACTACGTTTCACAGAATTTAATAATGGTAAAAAGTATTAACAAAAACCCAGCAAACAAACAACGTCGCCAAAACGTTACAAAGTCGCTGCAACGACATGACTTTGCAGCGCCGTTTTAACGACGTTATGACGTTGTGTGATAACGACGTATTGTTTAGAAATCAAATTTATGGTTTCAACAGCAACAGGCACATTTGTGAGCTACATTCAACAATTTAACATTGAGGAAAAGTAAAATTCACACCCAGCGAACACAAAGTCATAACATCGTTGCAACGTCGCTGCAACGTCAATTTGTAGCCCGCAATCTATCTTTGTCATTCATTGCTACAAAGTTTCATCAGAAAAATTTTAGCATGAAGGCAATGCGTAACCCCTCGAGGTTCTAGCATGACAAGGAAATTGTCACACTGTAATCCGCATGCCTTTCTGCCAAAGCCGATCAATTAATGAAATAGAGTGTACTTACTCGTTAAAACAGCCTCTGAGGGGGAGTTCTAACGAGCACCCACAACCTATGTTATATTTCATCACGTGGACATGTCCGTGATATGAACACCCTCTAAACCCTTTTTATATAGAGAAAACTGGCATGAAGACAATGCGTAACCTACGACAAGGAAATTGCCACATGTCTTATATGGTTTACATTATTTTCTCATTTTTCTCCAAGACATATGTTTTGGGTACTCGTTAGAGCCGCCTCAATGAGGCGGTTCTAACGAGCACCCACAACCTATTTTCGTAGTAAAACTAAGAAAAATATCACGAACTTTCATCAGAAAAGTAGCCATTTTGGAGATGTGAAAAATTGCACTATATCGCACGGGTGTGTTAACGTAATGCTTATTATTACTGCATGTCGTGGGTTGTGAGTAAACGACTTCTAACAACAGCCAATACCTTAGAAAAAATGTCAGTGCTCTATAATCTATAAATCTATAAATGAAATAGATTATGGATAATTGAAGCAATTAATTTCATTAACTTAACACCCTAAACAAATTGATAATTGATTATACTACTAAACAATTAAATCTTTTCTGTTGACATGTATATACCATCGATATTTATTTTTAACAAAACTTATAAGTATATATACATAAATAATATTATTCTGTTTCATACTGCCCAATGCGCATTTAATATTCGCAATATATATTTTTAACCCATTCCAGGGTACCGAATTATAGCCGTACGATTAGCCAATATAGCAAATACTGGGTAAACGTACGGGGCCGTACGATTAGCCAATAGATGAGTTTAGGACGCCACCGGTCGCTAAGGAAATGCTATCCCACAATTCCGTATTTTTGCGCATGCGCAGTTTTGTGTGGCAAAAAAAAAAAACATAACCGTTGTTCAGACTGACCCGATAGCAGTTATTAATGTCTTTGAATTTGACAATTTTAAATAGAGCGTAAATGTCTTGCGTCACTGTGGCGTCCAACTGATATTGGCTGACAATTGGGTAAGACCTGCTATCCTTGCAGCAGGTAAGGGTAGAGGGGAGTGCTCTTATTCCATCTGTTTCTACACTTCCATTCATTTTCCTCCTTCTCCTCTGTCCTTTACTTTAACCTATAGCTCAGTTGGTAGAGTGTCCGCTCCGGGGAACGGGAGGTCACGGTTTCGATCCCGGGCCGCGACATACCAAAGTCATTAAAAATGGTACTAGCTGCTCCTTGCTTGGCACTCAGATTTACGGGGTAGAGCTAGGACTGGTCGACCCAGTGTCAGGATAATGTGACTGGGTGTGGTATCATGTAATGTGTCTGGGACATGATACTTCAGTGAGGCAGCACTATAAATTACCCCCATACATGAGAGTTCTGCGTTCCAGACATTCATATTTTACATTTATATGCTGATATTTATGTTTTTGTTATTCTTCGGAACGCATGCACATCTATAAAAAACAAATCTATAAATGAGTGCATGCGTACGTCTAACTTGTTGGACTACACTATAAATGTGAGCATTGAGCTCCCTGTCGCAACCAGACACCGTCGTGATATGACTGAAAAATTGTTGAAAGCGACGTTAAACCCGAATTCACACACACACACACACACGCACACACACACACACACATTTACTTTAACCTACGATCTCTTCTATATTTTTCTCCTTTTCTCTGGGAGACGAGACAAAATTACCCAAATGGGTTGACGTGTCGTTAAACCCAAAACAATTAGTAATCGAATAATTAACTAACAATGTTCGCGTCATGTTGCGCTAATGGCAAGACAAACGATACGACAGTGAAGATGATTGGTTGGTTGGTTAAATGCTGTTTTATGTCCCCGTCAACACTATTTAGGTCATTTTGGAGACGTTGCGTCCAGTTTTGTGGGACTTTTACCCGATATTGAGATGAAATGACATCTCAAGCCCTGCCGCCTAGTGTAACCAAAAGGCTTTTATGCATTTGACGGTCTGACTCACATCACTTTGCCTGGGTAATCTTAGTCCTTCTAAGCGGTTTAGTCATGTGTGGTCAGTTTCAGCCCTGCGTGGAAGCACCATGAAGCCCAATCTATTTTACCAAGCCCTGTTGGGCGGGGAGAGACAGTGAAGATGAATTGAAGGATTACCAACCTGGCAGATTCAACATGTGGGTGATAAAGATCAACCGTTTACAACCAGTAACAGGTTGTTTGAATATTGAAATTCACCGTGCCCGCGACCCCCGCCCATCGAGGCTTGAAGAAATAGATGGGCTGCATGATGCTTCCACGCAGAGCTGAAACCAACGCACACGAGTACTGGTAAACCAACTAGAGGGTCTAATCCAGTCCAGGCAAAACGGTGCGAATCGGACCGTCCATGCTTATAAACCCTATTAGTTTCATTGGGCGACAGGGCTTGAGATGGCATTTCATCTCAATATCGGGTAAAAGTACCACAGAATTGGTAACAACGTCTCCAAAATGACCGCTACAGTGTTGACGGGGACTTAAATCTAAAAACAAACAAACAAACAAATCACCGTCCCCGTTAACACTATTTGGGGCATTTTTGAGACGTTGCTTCCAATACCCACATTGAGATTAAATAACTTTTCTGGTTTATATATATAGTGGTTTAACAGTACTCATGTGCGGTCAGTTTTAGCTCGTATACCGTACAAACACTTTACCGACTGAGATACCGAGCCACACCTTTGACCTTTTACACCCCCCCTACCCCCCACCGCCTATCGTCCCGAATCTCTAAGTGCTATCCAGTCTGGCTCTGGTTCTTTTTCAAAGAAGCGCTTCTGAAACTCTGCCAGTAATGTCTTTGCTTAACTGCTCATTTTTTCCCTACAAGTGAAGTCAGGTCAAAGATTTATTCAGGGCCCCCTAACTCAGGGTATGATAATCAAACAAGCATCCATTTAACACATAGAGCAAACAACAAATAGCATGTACATGCATAATGGAATAGTAAAATAACCTATAAAAACGGAGAATTCGGACATTCGGACATGGTATCTTCTAAGTACTGTTGTGATTCAAAAGACTGTGAACTGCAGTTTTTGATTCTTTGATTTCGGGTTTAACGTCCCCGTCAACAATGTAAAGGTCATTTTATTTGACTTTTACCCGACATTGAGGTGAAATGACATCCCAAGCCCTGCCGCCCAATGAAAGCAATAGAGTTTATAAGCATGGACGGCCCGACTCGCACCGCTTTGCCTGGGCAGGCTTATGTCCTCTAAGCGGTTCACCAGTACTCGTGTGCGGGTCGCTTTCAGCTCTGCGTGGAAGCATCATGCAGCTCCTCTATTTCTTCAAGCCCCTATGGGCGGGGGCCGCTGAACTGAATGTTGTGGATGAAATGACAAACACTGTGCTTAAAGATCTTATTTTTCCGTAGTTAACTGTACACACACGGCCTCGACTGATTACATTTTGCCACACAAGACTGCGCATGCGCAGCGTAACCAAGGAAGTTAACCAGCCTAAACTCATCTATACAGGCTAATCGTACGGGGCCGTTCGAATAGCCACTGCCAACGTTTTTAGCTATGCGCCGGCTAATTTGCATGTAATTATATAAGAACATTTTAACTCATTGTATATGGAGCCGCTTCTGTGTTGGGGCAAGCCAATGAGTGATAGAGGATCAGACTGTTCAACATTTCATCAGAAAATGCCTCCCGAGTCTTTACTGTTCAAAAGAATTCACTGATAAGGGTGCCGACAGCAAAGAAACTGATCAGGCTGCTGACATGGGCAGCCTAATCATGACTAAGAAAGACCCCCCCCCCCCCCCCCCAAAAAAAAAGAATAAAAGAAGAAAATAAAATTAACTAGAGCTATCACTAAAGGTGATGAATACCCCCACAAAAACTGCCTTGATAGTACATCAGCGCCATTTTGCAATTTTTTCAATTGAAAGGGGCCATAACTATGTCGAAAATTGACGAATTGTAGTGGAAATCGAACTTGATCTGTATTTTATGATGATACATCAGTGTACCAAAAATTATAAAAATCGGTGAAGCAGTTTTTGAGTTATCGTCTGGAAACCAAGTCAACAGACCGACCGACAGACAGACCGACCGACAAGCTCACTCCTATATACCCCCCCCCCCCCAAATTTCATTTGTGGGGGTATAATAAGATTTTTGGCATCACTGCATTGGGCTGAAATTAGCCCATGGGCGGTTGTTTTGGTAAAAAAATAAAATCTTGGTACTGGCCAAAATAAGCCGACACTTTTGATCTTTGCAAGCTCATGTTTATCATGCGTTTCAAAGGACACCTGCTAACAACCTTATTACGCACTTAAAAGTCGGACAGAAATAACATACTTGATAGGTACATCGATCTTTGATTACATAAAAATGTTAGTATGGGAAAATATGGTGTGATATTTCACTAGCATTTTTATACCTGGACCAAAAAGATTTGGAGTCTGGCGTCTGTCTGTCCATCCATCCGCAGTCACAACCTTGTGACATGCCTTGCCAAAACTCCAATACCCTTTGAAATATATTGATGGACCTTGATATAGCTGTACATGAGGTCAAGAAGACATGTCATGTGCAAGAACCACAACTCTGGGTGCACAGGTATTTTGGTTATCTCCCCTGACAATATAACCATGTGATTGCCAAAACTCCCAAACCCCTTGAGATATTTCGATTTAACTTGGCACAGTTGTACTCAAGGTTACGAAGGTCTGTTGTGAGCAAGAACCACAACTGTAGGTGTCATGGTATTTTAGTCATCTCCCCTGAAAATATAATCTTGTGATTGCATTAACTGCAGTACTCCTTGAGTTTGAGATATATTGATGGCTCTTGATATGATGCAACTTGTATACTTGCCCCCACCCATCTGGGCTCGAATAAATAGATAGGGGGCATGATGCTTCCACGCAGAGCTGAAAATGACTGCTCACTAATACTGGTAAACCGCTTAGAGGAGCTTATAAATATGTTCTAGAAAGGGTTACCCTGTGGAAGCAAGAAATACACCACAGAACTGGAAAATATGGAGTGTACATGTTTCTGGGCCAGACTAGTTAGTTTTGGCGATTTAGGCCTCGTCAGTGACCCTCAAATATTTTCAAAATTCCACAATGGAATCAATGATCCCAAAGGACAAGAAAATATAAACTACACTATGATGTATTGGGTTCATCCGGCGACAGGCCTTGAAATGTCATTTCATCTCATAGTCAGGTATTAGTTCCACAAAATTGGAAGCAACGTCTCAAAAATTACCTATAGAGTGTTGACTGGGATGTTAAATCTCAAATCAAACAACAAACAACTTTCATACCCATACGCTTTCTATGCTCAACATTTGGCTGCAATTTCATCCAGAAACAAAAAAGGGGACGACCTTGAGCACCTTTGGCTAGGCAGAAGAAGGCAAAAATCTATGATTCGGACTGAACTAATCCTTGACTGCTGACATTCTGATTAGAGGAAGGATAACAAACTGTGAACAATATAAACCCTGAACAAAATGCTTTTTCTAGATCAGTCTTATCTTATACGAAAAAAAAGAAAGAATTTCCTAAATACCGACCCTAGTTTTTTTTGCCATGTAATAGGAAACACAGGTATTTTTTTTTTTGGCCTAATTGAGTCGCGTCATGAGAAAACCATTTTGCATATATGAAAACAAAGGGACAGATCAGCAGCGCAGTTGATGCGCAGCTGATCAGGGCCTTTGTTTTCGCTACATGGGATGGTACAATCTCTCGGCCGCAATCTCTCTACTTCCTAAATCCGAAATGGTCAAATGTGACCGACGCAGTATCTATCTACTACTATCTATCTACTAATACTGCGTCGGTCATATTTGACCATTACCGCAGGTGTACATTACATACACTCCAGGTTTTGCAGGATGAAAGCCTACACAGTAATCATGTAATTACGGTAGGGATCTTTAACCTGCACAGGGGATGGTTCTCCCTGCACAGGGGGCCTCCAGTTAATGTCCCGATCCGAAGGATGGTGCACTTTATGACATTCATCCCTGCAAATGATGCCAATGGAGCGTGTTCGGACACCGAAATTTTATGGCCGCTGCTGGGGATCGAACCCGTGACCTCTAGCATCAGAGGCAAGTGCACTAACCACTGAGCTATCACGCTCCACCAGTAGATGGAAATAAAACAAGAGGGCCCAGAGGGCCCTGAATCGCTCACCTGAAAATTAGTGTCTCCAGTACATTCTAGGCCCAAGGGCTATAATTTGAACAAACTATGTAATGGTCCACTAGATGAAGCTTCATACCAAATATCAAAGACCTGGGCCTTCTGGTTTCAGACAAGAAGATTTTTAAAGGTTTTCCCTTTATAAGCCTATGAAAAACCAAAGGGTCCCGGGGTGGGGGCATTTTTGGCCCAAGGGCTATAATTTGAACAATCTTGAAAGAGGTCCGCTGGATGAAGCTTCATACCAAATATCAAAGACCTGGGCCTTCTGGTTTCAGACATGAAGATCTTCAAAGGTTTTCCCTATTTAAGCCTATGAAAAACCAAAGGGTCCCGGGGTGGGGGCATTTTTGGCCCAAGGGCTATAATTTGAACAATCTTGAAAGAGGTCCACTAGATGAAGCTTCACACCAAATACCAAAGATCTGGGCCTTGTGGTTTCAGAGAAAAGGATTTTTAAAGATTTTCCCTGTACAAACCTATGTAAAACCAAAGGCCCGCAGGGCGGGGGCATTTTTGGCCCCAAGGCTATAATTTGAACAATCTTAGTAAAGGTCCACCAGGTAAAGCTTCACACCAAATATTAAAGACCTGGGCCTTGTGATTTCAGAGAAGAAGATTTTTTAATGATTTTCCCTATATAAGCCTATGTAAAACCATAGGCCCCCACGGCGGGGGCATTTTGGCCCCCAGGGCTATAATTTGAACAATCTTGAAAGAGGTCCATTAGATGAAGCTTCACGCCAAATATCAAATATCTGGGCCTTGCGGTTTCAGAGAAGAAGATTTTTAAAGATTTTCCCTGTATTCCCTATGTAAAACCAAAGGCCCCCAGGGCGGGGGCATTTTTGGCCCAAAGGCTATAATTTGAACAATCTTAGTAGAGGTCCACCAGGTAAAGCTTCACACCAAATATTAAAGACCTGGGCCTTGTGTTTTCAGAGAAGAAGTTTTTTTAATGACTTTCCCTATATAAGCCTATGTAAAACCATAGGCCCCCGCCCCGGGGGCATTTTGGCCCCCAGGGCTTAAATTTGAACAATTTTGAAAGAGGTCCAATAGATAAAGCTTCATACCAAATATCAAAGAACTGGGCCTTGCCGTTTGAGAGAAGAAGATTTTTAAAGATTTTCCCTGTATAAGCCTATGTAAAACCAAAAGCCCCCGGGGCGGGGGCATTTTTGGCCCCAAGGCTATAATTTGAACAATCTTGAAAGAGGTCCACTAGATGAAGCTTCATACCAAATATCAAAGATCTGGGCCTTGCGGTTTGAGAGAAGAAGATTTTTAAAGATTTTCCCTGTATAAGCCTATGTAAAACCAAAGGCCCCCGGGGCGGGGCATTTTTGGCCCCAAGGCTATAATTTGAACAATCTTAGTAGAGGTCCACCAGGTCGAGCTTCACACCAAATATTAAAGACCTGGGCCTTGTGGTTTCAGAGAAGAAGATTTTTTAATGATTTTCCCTGTATAAGCCCATGTAAAACCAAAGGCCCCCGGGGCGGGGGCATTTTGGCCCCCAGGGCTATAATTTGAACAATCTTGGTAGAGGTCCACTAGATGAAGCTTCATACCAAATATTGAAGACCTGGGCCTTGCGGTTTCAGAGAAGAAGATTTTTAAAGATTTTCCCTGTATAAGTCTATGTAAAACCAAAGGCCCCCGGGGCAGGGGCATTTTTGGCCCCAAGGCTATAATTTGAACAATCTTAGTAGAGGTCCACCAGGTAAAGCTTCACACCAAATATTAAAGACCTGGACCTTGTGGTTTCAGAGAAGAAGATTTTTTAATGATTTTCCCTATATAAGCCTATGTAAAACCAAAGGCCCCCGGGGCGGGGGCATTTTGGCCCCCAGGGCTATAATTTGAACAATCTTGGTAGAGGTCCACTAGATGAAGCTTCATACCAAATATCGATGACCTGGGCCTTGCGGTTTCAGAGAAGAAGATTTTTAAAATTTTGTTTTAAAAAATCTATTTTTAGCTCCTGTGACCCAGATGTGCAATGGACCGGAACCATTTGAACAATTTTGAAAGGGGACCACCCACTTACAACTTCCTTTGCAGTGTTTGCTCTCGCATAATTACGCATTCGGAACACCTCGGATTTTTATTTCCGGATTTATTCACTTTGAATGCGCATGCTGAATTTGAGTCATTAAGTTGTTAATAATCTATGTGCACTATTTAGCGATCTATTTCAGGGACTCTCAAGTAGATATTAATAAGATATTCAAGGTAATTTATTTGATAATTAGGCCATTAAATCTGTTCCTAAGTGCTTGTGCGGCAAATTTATGGGGCGAGGGTGTCTCTGTTTATTGTGCTCCTGTGTACAAAAACGAAATTTCCCAAATGTTTTCTTAATTTTTACCGATGATATACATATTTATTATGAACTTAGAGCACAATTCGACTTGAGTCATATTGAAATAACGAGAGTCAAAGCGAGTGAATAACATTTTCAACCTCCGATGACCTACTTTCTATTTCAGTCGAGCCATCCTCTCACACAGTTCAAAGTTAATTTTACATAAAAATGATCCTAAAATGACAGGAAAAATAATAACATACCAGATATCACAATCGTCCGTTGCTAATGTTTGAAAAAAATACCACAATATTGATTAAACTGCACTCTGTAAGCACCCCACCCACATTACACAACAGGCGTCTGTAAAATCCGGTACCGTTTACGTGGGTTTAACTACTTGCCGAAAATGGTCAAAGGTTTGCTATGGTATCTTAATTGAATATTTATAGACCCTGCACTTACAACTTCCTTTGCAGTGTTTGCTCTCGCATAATTACGCATTCGGAACACCTCGGATTTTCATTTCCGGATTTATTCACTTTGAATGCGCATGCTGAATTTGAGTCATTAAGTTGTTAATAATCTATGTGCACTATTTAGCGATCTATTTCAGGGACTCTCAAGTAGATATTAGTAAGATATTCAAGGTAATTTATTTGATAATTAGGCCATTAAATCTGTTCCTAAGTGCTTGTGCGGCAAATTTATGGGGCGAGGGTGTCTCTGTTTATTGTGCTCCTGTGTACAAAAACGAAATTTCCCAAATGTTTTCTTAATTTTTACCGATGATATACATATTTATTATGAACTTAGAGCACAATTCGACTTGAGTCATATTGAAATAACGAGAGTCAAAGCGAGTGAATAACATTTTCAACCTCCGATGACCTACTTTCTATTTCAGTCGAGCCATCCTCTCACACAGTTCAAAGTTAATTTTACATAAAAATGATCCTAAAATGACAGGAAAAATAATAACATACCAGATATCACAATCGTCCGTTGCTAATGTTTGAAAAAAATACCACAATATTGATTAAACTGCACTCTGTAAGCACCCCACCCACATTACACAACAGGCGTCTGTAAAATCCGGTACCGTTTACGTGGGTTTAACTACTTGCCGAAAATGGTCAAAGGTTTGCTATGGTATCTTAATTGAATATTTATAGACCCTGGTAAGAACCAATGTAAACATTGAAGCAGGTTTTCCCATTTTCCTTCTCCTGCAGCTGAATTTTTCCTTCCTTTATTAGGATTTGGTGATGTTTGGTACTGGAGTACCGTTACCTTTCATACGTATACAGAAAAAAGTTTTGCATACACGTAGGCTCGAATAGCATAAATAAATGAATGATTTATGGTATTTGCAGAATTTATTATATAGAAACATTAATTAATGTGATTAAGAATGGTCATTGTCAGAAATGACAGACGAACTATATATACCAAGCCCGATCAGTCCGGCCTACTATATAGAAACATTAAACTACAAGGCCTAGTCTGTCATTGGCAAGTCCATAAAATGAATTATCTAAGTAAACCCAACACATAAAGCGTGGTCACTCGGATGTTACCCACTTTCATACCCGGCAGCGGAAATGAAATTGCGGTGTCCGAACATACTCCACTGGCATCATTTGCAGAAATAAATGCCACAATGTGCACATACTTCGGATCGGGACGACAACTGCACCCCCCCCCCTCCCGTCCTCAAAAACCAGCCTTTGTACGTGCAGGCTGGATCCCTGCCGTAAATACACAATTATTATGCTGGCTTCATCCTGCTCACCAGGTGAGTATGCAATGTACACTTGAGAGTAACGAGTGATCGTTTGCAGCATCACGAAAACATGCCTTTACAATTTTGACCCCATCAACCCCCATTTTCGTATTGTAAAACTGGGGTTTTCCTGGGGTAAACATTATTTTTTCTTATTTCTGCTGAAAAAAAAAAACTGAAAAAAATCGAGGCGATTCTGTCGAGTCCCCACAATCTATGTTTTTCAGCAGAAATAATGGAAAACGTCATATTTATTTGGCAAAAAATTGTCAATAAATATGTATAGGCATGTCTTCATAATGGTACCAATAGAGGGGAAAATCACGCGAAAAAGTTACTGCACTAAAATCCCCTAACAACTGCTAATCCCGAAACAGACAATCTACCGCTGAATCTGTCCAGGCCGGTATGAGGGATCGAGACCTATCACGTAGTTTTTGTAGTGCTAACATAGTCTGCACTCAATAGCATATTTTATACGGGGCAAGGGGTGTTAATATGTTAATATAATATCGGACACACTCTTTTTATGTTTTGATGCACATCACAAAAACACACCTTTAAAATTTTGACCCTCATTAAACCCCACTTTTGTTTAGAAAAAAAAGGGGTTTACATGGGTGTTAATTATTCAACATATTTCTGCTCAAACGTAGAATGTTGTTGATAATTTGTGATAAAATATTCAGTAAATTGGAATAGGCGTGTTTTCGTAATGAGAGATAATTTGCTACAATCAAAGCTCTGTTATTCCCAGTTTAAGCATTTGCTTTGAATTGCTTTGAATATGTAAATTTTCACTTTAAGGCTTGGTTATTTTATGGATTTAAAACTCGGGATCCTATTTGAGGGGTGGGGTTCAGACAAAGTAATTTGGCTAAAGGGGATTTTCTGAGATGTTTGGGACTCACATGTACTATATTTGGGTCAGTTGGTACTGGTTGCTGGCAAAAAATCAGAGTACCCCCTCACCTCTCCTCTGACGTTAGACCTCCTGTGACGAATACGTGTGTAGCAGTAATGGAAAAGTCCTCATTTATGATCATTTACCTAGCTTTTTGGCTTATACTTGGATTAAAGACTTCTGTTATTGTCGTTCCCGAGCCGTTGCATTATTTTTTTATATCGGACAAAATTGCAGTATCATTTGGTGTTCCGCAAGGCTCAGTCCTTGAACCTATACTCTTCCGTACCTTTATAAGCGATCAACCCGACCAGGTCAAGTTCAGAGTTTGGCATTTTGCAGATGAAGCGGCTATATTTAGGCATATTTAGGCATAGCTCAGAAGGCGAGTCGATTACACTGCAAATAACCTCCATCATCTACATAGCGAAAACACGCCTATTCAAACACATCGAATTTTTCCACAAAAAAATGTAAAATGTAAATGACCTACAATCCACTGCTTACACGGCACTTGATCGACAACAGTTGGAGTAAGCTTCAACAATGTGGTATCCTTGTACAGCAACAAACGATACAAAACATGTACCGTACGGCGCAGGGTAGCCGTTGCCCCACGAGGCTACTGACGCAGCTATTGTGCGGCGATCAGGGACCTAAGTTGGCGAACCATAGAAAAACGGCGTTAAAACAACGGACCTTTGTTTGATTTGTGGTTTAACGTTCCCGTCAACACTATAGATAATTCTGGAGACTGTTGGATTTTTCCTAACATTGAGATGAAAATACATCTAAGGGCCCTGACGCCAAATGAAACCAATAGGGGTTTAAACGGACCTATCATTATTTATGACTTCCACGCGTGCACAGGACTACCTTCTTAAGAATTCTTTCTAATAATAGGGATTCAAGATACAACCATCAACTAGCTCACAGGTAAATTCTTACGCACATTTTTGTTTCAAGTTCACATTCTTATCCCGTACAGGTATTCACTAGAATGCCCTTCCACCTGTCCCATCCTTGTTTTACCTACTGAGGAACTTAGACACCGCCATGGTGTAGTGGTTATATTTGCACCCCTCAAGAACGGAGGGGTCGTGAGTTCGATATCGAGCTTCTCCAGACTTTCGGAAGAGTCCTTAAACCATGGTATTGCACACACTTAGGCAAAGTTCAGTCAAGTCATGTTGTGTGCAATGTAGTCAATGCTATAACAAGCCATGAATCTCTTAATAGGACGTCGTCATGAAAACATGCCTATATAATCTTGACCCCTTAATCCCAGCGTTTATATAGCAAAAGTGGGGTTTACAGGTTCTTATTTATGCTCGAAAACATAGATTGTGGGTACTAGATAAACGGTTCTATAGTACTCTATAGCACTCTCAATCGATGTTTTGAGCAGAAATAAGAAAACTATTTTTTTTCTTTGGTATAACTTTTCACATTTTTTCTAGGTTAATTTGTCCAATATATTTGGATAGGCGTGTTTTCGTAATAGGGACATTTCCCAATTCCCCATCGGGGCCGAGTGTCAACGTAGGGCAACATTTTACAAACACTGGTTTTAAAATTGCCGGTTGGACATTAAGCGTAGACTGTTCTGTTCTGCCGATTTCGCCTTAACCCCAGTAGGGGACACAGACGGTGTATTTTCATACACTCCAGTTTTACAGGATGAAAGCCTACTCAGTTATCATGTAATTACAGTAGAGTTCATTAACCTACACAGGGGGTGGTTCTCCCTGCACAGGGGGGGGGGGGGGGGGGCTCCAGTTTACGTCCCGATCTGAAAGACTTGGAGCGCTTTGGTGCAGTGGCAGAGCATCGGATTTGTAATCGAGAGGTTCCGGTCCTCACGCTGGCCAAAGTGTTGTGTCCTTGAGCAAGACACTTCATCCACATTGCTTAAAAACAAATAAAATAATAAAAAAGTACTGGTTATCACCCAGGAAATCCTGCTCGTAATGCTCAGATGTGAGCGTGTAGCAGTAATAGGAGAAAAAAAAGACGGTGCACTTTATGACATTCATCCCTGAAAATGATGCCAAAAGAGAGTGTTCGGACACCGAAATTTTATCGCCGCTGCCGGAAATCGAACCCGGGACCTTTAGCATCAGAGGAAAGTGCACTAACCACTGAGCTATCACTCTCGTGCAATATGCGCATCTCTGTGTGATCCCGTGTAGGCTAAATTGATACAATCTGCTGAGGAATACTACGGAAACAGCAACAAACATGTAACGTGATGGCTCAGTGATTAGTGCACTTGTCTCTGATGTCAGAGGTCCCAGGCTCGATCCCCGGCAGAGGCGATAAAATTTCGGTGTTTGAACACGCTACATTGGCATCATTTGCAGGAATGAATGTCATAAAGTGAACCGTCCTTCGGATCGGGACGTTAACCCATCTCCTGTGCAGCTTAAAGACCCTTGTCGTAATTAGATGCTTGTAAGTATTTCTTTGTACTTAGCATCAACTTACCTTTGAGTTTTTTTTTATTACACAAACACACTGAGACTGCGGTGGTCCGAAGTCCTACAGACAACGAACGTACGATAAGTAGGTGTGTCTTCACTTGCTTCCAGATGACAGATACCGGCAAATAATATTTGGTGATTAGTGTCACTTGTTTACTCATGAAGAGCGCATGCGTCTGCCAGCGATATTGTAAATATCCGGCTAATGTATAGTGAAAGAAGGAAAAAGTTGTAAGTGCCACCTAAGGATCATTGCTGTGAAGTTTGGTCAAAATCCGATCAGCGGTTTAGGAGGAGATGTCATTTGAAGAAAAAGTTTACGCACACACACACACACACACACACACACGCACGCACGCACTGACGACGGACGAAAAGTGATCCCAAAAGCTCAACTTGTCACTACGTGACAGGTGAGCTAAAAAGAGAAGTCACTGGATTTGATGACGGGGGTTATTAGAAAAAATGTCATTACCAGTCAGTTGGTTTTCCTTTCGAAGATAAACACTGTATACTATTAAGACCTTCAACAGCTGCTGTCACTGTAAAAGCCAAAATAAAAACCTCGGTATAATACTTCCTACTTCCTCTTCCCGCCATCTTGTCAAATGCGGAAGAAATATCACATGACCTTGTTATCACGTGACGCATCAGATGGTGACAGGACATCTCGGCCCCTAACAAACTCGGCCCCTGACAAACTCGGCCCCTAGCAAACTCGGCCCCTACAAACTCGGCCCCTGACAAACTCGGCCCCCAAAATTAGAATGTGTATATATTAATGTTGGAATTGACTTATTTTCATACTATTACACATATTTTAATGTACATATGCCTAATTATTTTCATTTTGGCATTTTTTCCAATATATTTGAATAGGCGAGTTTTCTTAATGAACCATCTGATCAGGATCTAAACTGTTTTCCATTGTTTGATAGTCTAAGCGAAGCGAGGTCGTTCTAACAAAACCCACAAACTGTTTTTATGTTGATCCAATATACATAATCTATACCGAAGTTAACCCCAGTTTTACAGGGCATGATTATATAGGTATGTTTTCATGATGACATACTGTGCTAGCAACGCTTTGAAAGTTTAAAGAGTGGAAATCAATGTGCTAAAAAGGTTTCTACCAACTCTGTATCAACCTACAAGCAGGCAAAATGTTGTGTCAGTTTTATTCAATGACTCGATGAGGCGGTTCTAACAAGTGCCTACAATCTATATTTTGAGCAGTAATAAGAAAAATATCACACTTTTTCATCATAAAATTTTCATTTGGGCAATGTATTTGTATAGGCGTGTTTGCGTAATGCAACATTATATAAGCGTGTTTTCGTGATGATTTTTCACACCCCAAATATGAACATTTTCAGATGAAACATATTAAAACATATTTTTCTTATTTCTGCTATAAACATAGATTGTGGGTACTCGCTAGAACCCATTGACAAGGCGATTCTTACAAGTACAAACAATCTATGTTTTTGAGCAAACAGATTTGGGTACTTGTTAAAACAGCATCAACGACGCAGTTCTTACAAGAACCAACAATCCATGTTTTTGAGAAGAAAAAAGAAAAATAATATAAACCCTTGTAAACCCAAGTCTATCTGTATTAAAGTGGGGTTGCAGGTGGTCAAAATTATAGGCATGTTTTCGTGATGTCACACTGTTTAATTGTAACACCTGCCTAGAATGCCCGCGAGTGCGTATGGCAGTATAAAGAGAAAGAAATTAGAGCATCGGTTTCCGCGATCTTATTTTCGTATTAAAAACGATAAATATGGTCAAACTTTCTGTGAAACTACTTATCCACCTTCCAAATTGATTATCGGAAACAAAAACATAGTATTTTAGGACCTAAATGCTGCTAGGGACTGAGTTTTTAGGGACGGAGTTGAATGGGTGCCGAGTTTGCTGGGGGCCGAGTTTGTCAGGGGCCGAGTTTGCCAGGGGCCGAGTTTGTTAGGGGCCGAGATGTCCATAAATCCATCAGATCCGTATCCTATTTGTTCGACGATCGTGCGAGAAACATAACAGTCTAACAGTAGCAGTTACCTCCCCTCGCATGCTTTGTTGGGTTTGGGGGGGGTATTAAGCCTGGGAGTAACGTATACATTTTAAAGAAGTGTCTATATTCTACATTTGGTCCAAATTTCATCCAGTTATATGAATGTTTTAATACTTTTATTCTATTGTCAAATTTTACTTCTGGATTTTTGTCCCGGCCGTTACTCCCGGGTTTTATACTTTTCCCTCTGTTGGTGGTAAGGTCATGCAGTGGAACTAAAGTCGGTATAACAAAAAGTGAGAACAGTAACTAAAAAGCTATTTACCGACAAAAAAACAAGACTCATAACTATGTCAAGACTTGTTTTTATCTGAGTTTATTATCTTCTGTCCCCGCCCCCCCCCCCCTCCCCCCATTTGTGCACTGTTTCAATTTTAAAGAAATCTCTCAGGTTTAGGGAATTTCCTGGATCAAATAAACTTCATTATTTGTAAATATTTGCAGTCATTATAGTTAATGCATGGGATATCGAAACAAATCCTGGTCCGAATTCCCGGAATGACAGTACACATTTCCCTTGTGGGCTCTGTCTTAAAAGTGTTGGTTGGGAAGACCGAGGAATTTGCTGTGACACATGTAATGTCTGGTACCACATCAGCTGTCAGGGCATGTCATCAACTATGTATAGCCTTTATAATAAATCATCGAATATAAATGTTGCATGGGATTGTATCCAATGTGGAATGCCAAACTTTTCCACATCTCTGTTTGATACTTCATCTTCCATAGTTACCTACAATCAGTTTGATCCCTTATTATCTCTGTCCGAGCCTGACAGCCCGATACCAGACAATATTGGCCCACCCACTGCAGCTACTTCGCCCATCGTGAAGCAGTCTAAAGAAGCTAAACCAAAGACCAAAAAGGCGGTCCTTAACCATCCCCTGAGAATATTGATTATGAATCGTCAGTCAATAAAGAAAAAAGGCTGAAATTCAAACAATTATTGACTCGGCAAAACCAGACATCATTTTGGGGAATGAGTCATGGTTAACCCCAGAGATTAAAAACTCGGAAATTTTCCCAGAATCATTTGACGCAATCCGAAAAGGCAGAGTTGGGGATGCACATGGTGGTGTCTTTGTCTTTGATGGGTGGAGTAAGTTAATTGGTGTCTTTGATGGGTGGAGTAAGTTAATTCTATCGATTCCTGATCTTTGTTTTACTTCTACTTTGTAGCTTTTAAGCGAGACCTACTCTGCACTGAATCTCCGGAGTTGGACACCAACTGTAAATTATATTGGTGTAAATTGAACATTTTTTGATGTAGGACTCTGTACCTTGGTTCCTTTTACCTCCCACCAGATCAGATTGATCCAGAATATCTTGAGGGGTTCAATTCATCTTTGTCTAGGATAATGTCAAATGCAAATGCTCAAATTTTGGTTGGAGTAGACTTCAATTGTGGAGATATAGAATGGAGCAACATGCAGGTACCCCATGGGTGTCTAAAAGGCAGACGCAGCAACAACTTTTTGACATAAATAAAGATCACTGCCTGACCCAAGTAGTAAAAATACCCACCCGGCAAGATAAAACCCTTGATTTGTTATTCACGAATTCTCCCTCCCCTGTTAATCGAGTTAAGGGGATGCCCCCGATCGGCAAGGCTGATCACGACATAGTACCTGTAGAATACGATATAAAAGCTAAACGAATCAGACAAGCCCCGCATAAAATATTTTTATACAAACGTGCGTATATGGATGGTCTGCGAGACCATATGGCGCGATTTAAGGATTTGTTCCTTTCCTCTGACCTCTCACGCATGTTTGTCAACGACATGTGGGTCAGTTTTAAGTCCGAATTAATCGCGGCAATGGAAAGGTTTATTCCTACAAAAATGACCAAAACTAAGTATAGTGCACCATGGATCGATAACACGATCAAACACCTCATTAGAAGACTTAATAGGATGTATTTTCGTGCTCGCAAGTCTAGCAGCCCTGACATTAAGAACCATTACAAAAGGTTCAGAGCACATGTACAAAAGGTAATTAGAGATGCATATTGGAAGCATGTTTCCAGCATATTTACCCTCGAAGATGACAACATAGATCCCGATAGCCCCCAGAAGAATAGTAAGGTTAAAAAGTTCTGGTCATTTGTAAAATCAATAAAAAAGGACGCATTTGGGATCACTTCGCGAAGGGAAAACGGAATTTTGAAAACAGACTCGCGCGATAAGGCCAACATATGCAACAAACAGTTTCAATCTGCATTTACGCGAGAAACTGACGGTGAGCTACCATCTAAAGGCAATAGTACGTTCCATACTATGGGGGACATAACAGTTGACCCTAAGGCGGTCGCATAACTGTTCGGTAAGCTCAAAATACATAAGGCATCTGGGCCAGATGACCTGAATGCCTGGATCCTTAAGGAATGTAGTGCTGACATTTCTTCTGTGCTGGCCTTTATTTTCAATGAATCACTTGCCCAGGGCACTGTACCAGATGATTGGCGACAAGCCAATGTTACCCGGGTCTATAAAAAAAGGTGAAAAATATGATGCAGCAAATTATAGACCAGTGTCGCTAACATGCATCTGTTGCAAAACCCTGGAGCATATATTAGTCAGCAGCATTAACACGCACTTAGCCTTTGAGTGCCTTCTTGCTGACTGTCAACATGGTTTCCGAAGTCAAAGGTCTTGCGAAACTCAACTAGTTCAATTCTTCCATGACATTGTGAGTAATCTGGATGGGGCCATAAATCGTGGCCACAAACAGACTGACTTGATCATCATGGATTTCGCCAAGGCCTTTGACAAGGTACCTCACAGAAGGCTATTGTACAAATTGGACTACTATGGGATAAGAGGATCCACACATAATTGGATTAGCTCATGGCTCTCCGGGCGCTCTCAACAAGTTGTACTTGACGGCCAAGCGTCTGATCCAGTCCCTGTTCTATCTGGTGTCCCAAAAGGGTCGGTCCTTGGACCGGTCCTCTTTTTGATATTCATCAATGATCTCCCTGATAACATCAGGTCATCTGTCCGTTTGTTTGCCGATGATTGTGTCCTGTATAGGGGCATATATTCTTCTTCTGACTGTCATTTTACATGATGGCCTGGATCGACTTGCACAATGGGAAGCAGATTGGCAGATGAAGTTCAATGCAGCCAAATGCCATTCAATGAGGGTGTCACGACACCTTCAGGACACGCAAATTAAGTATGATTACACACTACACCAGCAAACTTTGAAGCAAGTTCATTCCGCCAAATATCTTGGTATCACCATCACTGACGATCTCGATTGGGGTCAACATATCTCTGAAATAACATCTAAAGCAACTAGGACCTTAGGATTCCTTAGACGTAATTTGGCTTTTGCACCTCGGCAGAGAAAGGATGTTGCATATAAAACATTGGTTCGCCCTCAGCTTGAATATGCATCACCCATTTGGCATCCATATGTTAAAACTCAGATTCAGCAGGTGGAGAAGGTGCAGAGGACAGCTGCTCGATGGACCTGCAGACGATGGCGAAATAGAAGTAGCGTCGGTGACATGCTTGATTAGCTAGAGTGACCATTTCTGGAGACCCGTCTCGAGCAGTCCTCATTAACCTTCTTCTACAAGATACATTCTGGTACAGTATCAATTAACAAGGATAGGTATTTGACCCCTGTAACAGTGTCAACCAGGACAAGGGCATCAAGAGCAAATAACTCACAGTATCGTAGGAACCAGTCCTATAGTGATGCCCTGAAAAACTCTTTCTACCCTAGAACTATTCCTCAGTGGAATAGTCTTCCATCTTCGGCGGTGAATGCCAAGACTGCAGAGGAGTTCAAAGCCCGCACAGTATAAGATTGAGACTCAGAGGTATGCGTTTTAGGATACCTCTGTGTTTGGATTGTAAATAGTTTTAAGGACTCATCCAGAGAAGAC
This sequence comes from Lucinisca nassula, assembly GCA_963580285.1. Classification (NCBI taxonomy): domain Eukaryota; kingdom Metazoa; phylum Mollusca; class Bivalvia; order Lucinida; family Lucinidae; genus Lucinisca; species Lucinisca nassula. Next base: position 35,870,019 of record OY757023.1, on the reverse strand, counting down.
TTTTTTGTGCTAAATTCTAAATTTAGCCACTCATCCAACTGAGGTAATGGCCAAATGTGACCGACTCAGTATGAGAAGATAGATAGATAGATAAACTTTTACTTCATACTGTCACACTTTTACTTCTTTTACTTTGTCTTGCACTCTGCGCACACACCTGCACGATAGTCCTCTTAACGGGTTGCTGCTTTATAAACTGATAGATAGATAGATAGATAGATAGATAGATAGATAGATAGATGTAACACAACAGCCTTTCTTTCTTTTTTTCTCTACTGATACCACGATCGGTCAAATTTGACCATTAGGCCTATAAAAAATAAATAAAACAAGCAAATTCGTTCAATTGATATCCCCCGCCGAATGGGTTTTTCGTGTAGAATGGCAAGAAAATATATCTGGCCAAAATTGAGGATGGTTCTAAGAAGCAAACTAGAGACAATGAGGAAGGGCCCCGCTGAACATTTACTCCCTGGATGAGAGGCTGTACCCTGACCTACTGACCTAATTATCAGTAGAGATTAACTTGTCTGTCAAAGTTGAGGTTTATAGCAGAGGGCATATGGTTGAGTAGTTATTGAGGATGAAAGAAGTAGTCAATGTATGGACAAGAAAGTAACAGACATGACAATCACAAAGAAGCCCTGCTGCATGAGTATATGCCAAGGACACCTCAGTATAAACAACAGTTTTACTATGTTACCTTAATTATCTAGCTGACTTTACTGGAACCCTTGTCTGTGTGCTCTGGTCAATTTCACAGCAGTAAGATGGTGGTCTGTATATGGAAGCGCCTTCGTTATTGTGAGCAGGTTTGCGCCATCCTATGGCGTTTATATTTCGCAATTAATTCGATTTGCTAGAGTGTGTAGTCATGTAACTGACTTCAACACTCGTAATAAATTATTAACGGCTAAACTCCTTAATCAGGGTTATCGGTACCATAAACTACGCAAAGCCTTTTCAAAATTTTATAGACGCCATTCTGATTTAATTTCAAAATTCAATAGTGGACTTAAATCTCTTCTGCAACAAGGTCTATTGGAACCCGAATTTTATGGTGACTTAGTATATAAATTCAGAAAAATATATAACCGCAATGACTTCAGCACCCAATTTCGTAAAATCATTCTTCGATATAAAAAGATTGGGTACAACATGGATATTATACGACAGACTGCATGCATGGTAGTTAACCCAATCACGGTTGGCAACTTTGCTTCCCTCTTTAATTGCACGCCGGTGGGTCAGGCCTCAGATTCTATGACGGCTCCAACGTAAAGGCTTATTGAAAATTAAAGAGATAATGTTGGTTGGTGCCTGATGCTCTGTCTCTGGTCGGGCTCATCGGAGTCTAACTGTTGGTTTTCTTTTGCTCCAGCATTTCAGTGGTTTCTTGCTGTCGAGTCCTCACTGTTGTCTCACCTCTGTGGTTCTTTGATTTCTGTGTTCACGGAGATGTTGCACTGATTAGCTAGGAGGCCTTCATGCAGACTGAACAAATTATTTGTCTAAATCGCGACGGAAGTAAGGGCGAGGATTGTGGCCACGTAAAATCGATTTAAGCCCCCCAGTGGAAATCTTCCACTGACCGTTCCAAGGCGGCTCTTCTGTGGCGATTTATTTATGTTGTTGTTTGTTACTTACCGTGTGTATCGCTTGTGTCTTTTAATTTTGGATGGCCATATGGCCATTTTGTGGGAAAGTAACTGTCCATATGGCCTTCCTTTGTTTAGGTTTCCATTATGGTCTGGTCGCTTAATGTTTGTATTTCTTTCCCTTTGGTGTCTTTTATGGATGGAGTAAGTTAATTGTATCAATTCCTGATCTTTGTTTTACTTCTACTTTGGTATAGGGCTAATCACCAGATCTAGTGTATCTCCAAGGCTGTGAGTGGGTGCTGTGATATATTGCAGGAACCCATTATCGGAAAGGAAGTCATTGAAAATGTTGGTGCTTCGAGTCTGGTTGAAATCTCCAAGGATCACTAGATGTTGCAGTCCTCTGATACAAGCTTCTAAGCTGTTGAGGAACCTCTGAACTGGGTAAGTTGGTGGCTTGTAAACAACTATGATATGATATGTCAGCTGATGAGACTGTAGGGTGATTCCAAGAATTTCAATATCTGAGTCACTGAAGTTCAAAGTTGTGTACGTAGAATCTTGCTTTATGAATATAGCGAGTCCGTGGCTGATGTTGTCAAGCACCATCTTATAGCCTGGCATTAATGTCTTTTTGCGTGTGCTCCTCATCTTTATCTCTGTTAAGCACAAGACAGTCATTTGTTGAACTGTAGGATCAGAGATGAGATCACAGGCATGCTTGTTTAGAGACCTGATATTAATGTGCCCAATGTGTACATCATTCTCATCAAGAGAAAGTGGAGCATCAAGAGTGGATTGTGTTCGCATTCTGGTCATTTCATCGAGAGCTTTTTTGTTGATGCTAATGTCTGTATTATCAAAGTTTAACACCTGAATCCCAGCTCTTGATGTGGCTCTACTCAACATAGTGTAGGCTAGTCCCTGGGGCGTTGCCGTTTTCTGAGCCTTTCCTGGTTTCTTAAAGTCAGCAATCAGGTGGGTGTATGTACTTCCTTGTGACTTGTGTACTGTAAGGGCGTAAGCTAGGACACCAGGAAACATTTTTCGTTCAACTGGTACAGTTGTCTTTTCAGTGATGAAGAATTTTGAAGAAACCTCTCTGATCGGAACTAAATTTCTAAGACCACTGGGACTGGTTCTCTTCAACTCCTTGCCAACAATGGGTTTGTCAAATTTTAAGTAAATACAGCCCTGAAGTGGTTTATTAGGAAGCAGGCCAATGTGTTGAATTTGGCCGATAACTCCATTCACAAGATGGTCGCCTGTGTCTATATTTTTTGTTATCATAAATGGTGCTCCAACAGCTATTTCTATTGATGTTGGTAACCCTCCAGTTTCATAAATACTCTTGGCAATGTTGACAGCAACTGGGTTGGTATGGAGATCTTATTTGGTGTCCTGACAGTGAATGACAAAATGGGGCTCTGGTAAACTTTTCAGTTGTTCCTTGTTAAAGATGTCTGCAAGCTCATTTGTTCGAAAAAGATGGATGGTATCTTGAGGAAAATTGGTAGTATCAGTATTTTCAAGGTTTTTTAGGTCTTGTTCATCTTCTTTAGTAAGGGTACCAACACGAACATTGTTAAGAATCTCTGCAAATCGAGGGTCTCCCTTTTGGCGGACTATGGCTGTCAATTCATACAACTTGAAATGTTTTTGCCAAACTGATCCTGCTAATGCATCGTATCCATGCGTAGGTAAGCTGAAAACTGGATTTTGTCCAACAGGATTGAGCTGTAACAAGTCACCCACTGCTAGCACGGAGAGCCCTGCAAATGGTTCACTGTAATTTTGGAATATTTCTTGTAATGCACAGGACAAATGGTTCTGGAAGGTTGTTGAACCTGACATGGATATTTCATCGCAAATAATGACTTTCAAGTTCACAAAGTTACATCTCATTGTATTTAGTCTGCTTTGGCTTAGAGGCTTGTATGAAAAATATGTATCACTTTTATGTTTTTTAACAGGTAAGCCAAATGCGGAATGAAGAGTCATTCCATTTATGTTTGATGCAGCCTTTACTGTTGATGCTGTCATAAGCACTGTTGGTTTCTCAGGGTCCTACCCTGGGGTCCCAAGAGCTCTAACCAGTCCCTCATATAGTGTGTTAATCAGGAAACTTTTGCCACAACCTGCCCCACCCGCTAGGAAGATGTGGAATTGCTCTGTGAAATCAGACTTAAGTCTTTTGTTTGTAGCCCAAGTGTAGAAAAAGTCAAATAGAGCTCTTTGTTGATGATTCAGGTTTCTTACTCTGGCTAAAAAATCTGTATCAGGTAGAAGATTAGTAGCTGTAAATGAATATGATGATTGTGTCTTTTTCTGTGTTTCTGATTCAACAAGACAAGCTTCAAGATTGTCAGGGTCAAGCAGCGGAAGTGCTGCAGCGGTGGCACCACTCTCCAGATAGTCAGCTTCTTGCTGGGCATTCACTCCAATCTCAGTCCATATTTCAGGTCCAGCTTCATCAGGATCAAAATTTTCAAGAGTGTTGGTTACCCCATCATTATATGGTTCATAGATCTGTATTGCTTGTGTGATAATGTCTTTAACATCTTGAAACTTTTTTTGATATGAGTCATCCAACAGAAGCTCTTCTTCGGATCTCCAGGGCAAGTACAGAATGAGAAGCCGATGGTAGTACATCTCTTCATCCCGCTGTTTTGGGATTGTGTGGTACCTTATGACTTTTGATGAGGACCTCTTTGAAATCATACCCATGTTGTTCTTGAGATAATATTTCTTTCCAGCGTGAGGATCAGATTCAACTTTATGGTCTTCTTCTTCATCTTTTTTAACCTGTGAACCTATGGTGAATTTGGACACAAAATCGGCTAAGCAAATACCTTCAAGGCTGTTTGGTCTGCTTGCATATTTGTCATGGATACTAGGTATGTAAATGTCTGTTTCATCATCCTCCATATGTTCTAAAACTGGCCGTGGCTTCAAAATTCTAGTTCTGTTTTCTGGAATATCAGTTTGTATGAACTGTACATCAATATTTGACTTCCGTAATGGCAAAGACAAAACTCTGGAAATAGCTTCATGCTCAGAGACTTCACGCGATTTTATGAAAACATGACCTATGTCACTGAGAGCTTCTCTAACTGGTTTACTATTGGCTTCCTTACTAGCTTTCTTCATCATCTCACTCATGGTTCTTTCTGGTTTACAAATATATGAAGTTAAATATGCAATGCAAGCCCAAATATTTGTGATGAACTGTATATCCATGTTTGCTCGTAATGCTCGTAATACGTTTTTATTGTAATTATTGACCATAAGTTCTTGGGGACTTCTTTTCATGACAACAGTGGTCCTTCTCTGAGCAACCTGTAAAGCAGAAATATACATCTCTTTTGACACACCAGCCTTTTTCAGTATTGCATCAAGAGTTATTTTTCCACTTAATTCTGTGTCAGGGGAAGTTAGTACACCATGTACTTTTCTAAGGATCAAACCAGCATCTGCTTTAAGTGTACCGCTGTCTTCACATTCTGGTACTCGTGCTATCAGTGTCTGTGGTGATGGTGCTCTAGGATAGCCATATCTGCAGGCTTTGTCTTTGTTTTTGTTTTTTTGCAAGATTTAGTATGATGGTGAACCTGGCGTTGGACTAAACTATTTAGCTCTTCATCATGATCCAGTTCTGGCATTTCACATGTTATGTACTTGTCAATGAACTGAATACATTCCTTGTCTGTGTTAACATCTAGCTTTGGTGCATCTTTTGCATGAAGAGCACTGTGAAAATGTTCTGTTCCCCTCCCCTGCATTTCTTTTCGTTTGTCATAGTTGAGAATTTGTCCAATGGGATGAGCACCGCTCAAAATAACCTTAGTAAATAACTGCTCAAATATGTAGTCAATTTGTCTAGCCACTGTAACTGGATTTCGCTGCAACCAAGACCTTTTCGTATTCCAGTCCATGCTTTGAATTTCCTGGTCAGATAAATTTGTTCCATACTGTTTTGCGACAACTTGAATCACCGTAGTCCAGTGAAATTCTGCTGCTGATCCAGTCAGAAAGAAGGTATAAGGACCCAGCTGACGTAACTTAGACAACATATCCAGCTGCATTTGTTGCCAGTATTGTGGAGTTGCACGGATATTTTTGAAAGAAGTGAACATCTGGTCTGTTGATATCAATCTGGTTACTCTCTCAGGATCTTTGAGATGTCCAGCACTAATATCATTTTGTATTGTCTTCCTGGTAGTCAGGGATATGCTGTTTTGAATCTGTTCTCGTTCTGTTGCATCAAGCGCCTGAAATATATACTCAGTACATTCAGAAAATCTTGTGTCCTTGTTAGTGAGTCTCTGGTTGAAGTATTTCTTCAAACTCAGCTTTACAGGTCGATCAGTGTTGAAAGTATTCAATCCTGTAGGGAAGAGTTTCGGAAAACAGAGAGTCTCCCATTCAGGCTGCATGAAGTATGTTGTAGGTATCTGACCTTCAGCTGCAGCAATATTCAGTATACTTGAAGACTGCACTTCTGGACCATTAATTGGTTGGAGACATGTCGAGGCATTCAATGAAGCTTAATTTTGTAGTTCTTCTTGTACTTCAATGGGATTTTCACAATCAACCTCATCTTCACTGTCTGTAATTTCACATGTATCATTTGCCAATATTTGGTCCTGAACAGGAGCTGTGTTTTCACTCTGGTTATTTCTACTACTATCTAGTTGTTCAAAACTATCGTCTGTTGTAAATTGTGAATTGGAAGAATTTGCTGTATTCTGAGGATTTACAGCTGACCAAAGTTGTGAAGACTGTTCAGCACTTTCTTGTTCCCAGTTTGAGTTTACCTGCACTTCAGAATAAAGTGGTGAATTTGACTTGAGATAGCTGATTGCTTCATTAACATGGCTTGGCCTGATTATCTGTTTGTGATATGCATGTTTGTCCGAAAGCCTCCGTTTCAGAGCTAATGTGATTATCTGCGCACTTGCTGTATTCCTGGGAAGACTTGTGTACTTTAGAAAGGTCTGTTGGAACCAACACAACTTGTCCACTTAATTTGTGCTGTGCTCCCGTGTGAAGGGACAACACTTTCATAAACGGTAAAATCTGACTGACAAGCTGTAGTTCTAGAGATGTCAAACAGTCTAGTTCCTTTGGTATATTTTCTAAAGACAAATGATTTAATGAACACAAAGGTGGAATTTTGTTCCTTTTCAGAGCACTGTCACAGGTTTGGCAGATCCAATTAGCTCCATGTTCTGTTGTAACTGACTCGAAGCTTCTAATCAACTCTTTATTTTTGTATTTGGAAGACACGTATTTTATCACACATCGTCTAAACATGAGTCTTACACAAGAAATACACACATAAAGTGCACCATCTTTTATTGCTTGTTTGAAATTAATTATGCATGTTTCTATAGAAGTTGGATTTCTCTTATTTGTCCTAAGCGTTTTTCCTCTGTCTCTGTCTAAAGTCTTTTCTATTGAAGATTTTTCATGTCGTTTTGATCTTTTTCTGCAAGCATCAATGTCTCTAGAGAATTCTTTTACACTATCTGTCCTTTCCAACCTTTTTGTCCTTTTTCTTGCACTGTCTTTCTGCTTGTCAATTTCTTTCGCACAATCAGATTTAGTCTTCCTCTTGTTGTTCTTGCACACAATGTCTTTGCGTTTCATTGTTTTTTTTTTTTCAGTTTCCGTTCTATTTGCTCTTTCAGTTTTCTTTCTTGTAATATCCTTCTCCTTCTGAGCCCCTTTTTCAATTTCAGTTCTATTTGCTGTTTCAGTTTTCTTTCTTAACTTATCCTTCTCCTTCTGAGCCCCTTTTTCAATTTCAGTTCTATTTGCTGTTTCAGTTTTCTTTTTTAACTTATCCTTCTCCTTCTGAGTGTCTTTTTCATTTTCGGTTCTATTTGCTCTTTCAGTTTTCTTTCTTATAATATCCTTCTCATTCTGAGCCCCTTTTTCATTTTCGGTTCTATTTGCTCTTTCAGTTTTCTTTCTTTTAATATCCTTCTCCTTCTGAGCCCCTTTTTCAATTTCAGTTCTATTTGCTGTTTCAGTTTTCTTTCTTAACTTATACTTCTCCTTCTGAGTGTCTTTTTCAATTTCGGTTCTATTTGCTCTTTAAGTTTTCTTTCTTGTAATATCCTTCTCCTTCTGAGCCCCTTTTTCAATTTCAGTTCTATTTGCTGTTTCAGTTTTCTTTCTTAACTTATCCTTCTCCTTCTGAGTGTCTTTTTCAATTACGGTTCTATTTGTTCTTTCAGTTTTCTTTCTTAACTTATCCTTTTCCTTCTGAGTGTCTTTTTCAGTTTCCTTTCTATTTGCTCTTTCAGTTTTCTTTCTTGTGATATCCTTCTCCTTCTGAGCCCCTTTTTCAATTTCGGTTCTATTTGCTGCTTCAATTTTCTTTCTTAACTTCTCCTTCTCCTTCTGAGCGTCTTTTTTAATTTCGGTTCTATTTGCTCTTTCAGTTTTCTTTCTTATGATATCCTTCTCCTTCTGAGCCCCTTTTTCAATTTCAGTTCTATTTGCTGTTTCAGTTTTCTTGCTTAACTTATCCTTCTCCTTCTGAGTGTCTTTTTCAATTTCGGTTCTTATTTGCTCTTTCAGTTTTCTTTCTTGTAATATCCTTCTCCTTCTGAGCCCCTTTTTCAATTTCAGTTCTATTTGCTGTTTCAGTTTTCTTTCTTAACGTATCCTTCTCCTTCTGAGTGTCTTTTTCAATTTCGGTTCTATTTGCTCTTTCAGTTTTCTTTCTTGTAATATCCTTCTCCTTCTGAGCCCCTTTTTTAATTTCAGTTCTATTTGCTGTTTCAGTTTTCTTTCTTAACTTATCCTTCTCCTTCTGAGTGTCTTTTTCAATTACGGTTCTATTTGTTCTTTCAGTTTTCTTTCTTAAATTATCCTTCTCCTTCTGAGTGTCTTTTTCAGTTTCCTTTCTATTTGCTCTTTCCATTCTCTTTCTCAGTAAGTCTTTTTGTTTGTCAAAGACTTTTTCAGATTCAGGCTTATTCATTCTTTGTTTTCTTTTTCTTAGCACATTATTTTCTCTTAAGAGTCTCTTCTGTAATTGTGTTCTATGACCATTTTCTTTCTCCACATTTCGTTTTTCAGATTCGGTGCTAAGTGTTCTTTCTGTTCTCTTTGTTAGGTATTTTTCTTTGTCAATGTTGTTTTCACATTCAGGCTTATTTATTCTTTCTGTTCTTTTTCTAAGCACATTTTTGTCTCCTGTATGTTTCTGTCTTAATTCTGAACTTTCTGTATTTTCTTTTGTCTCTGTTAACACGTTTTTAGTTTTATTGACTTGTTGATCATTTGTAGGATGTAATCTGTTTTCTCTTTTACGTTCACGATCAATTTCTTTCTGCAACTTTTTTTTCTCACGTTTATTATATACTGCTGGTTTATTTTCTACCTTTTTCTCACTTTTCTTTTGTTGCATTTCTAACTGAGTCGCAAAATAACTAGAGAGCAAATGTTCATCAGTATTTACTGTAGGAAACTGCGTCACAGTACCTAACTGTATACAGGTTTTCAAGTGTTTACTAACTTTTGATAAATCAAAATGTAACTTCGCCGGATCAGTCCTGAGATAATATGCCACTGCAAATGCTATCGCAAGCGGACCTCAATTCGGCGGAGTATTTTGCTGAACAACATCTACATGTTCAATGTTTCGAGATAAATTTCCATATATCATTTTCACTTGTTAGCTCACCTGCCACGTAGTGACAAGGTGAGCTTTTGTGATCACTTTTTGTCCGTCGTCCGTCGTGCGTGCGTCCGTGCGTGCCTGCGTGCGTCCGTGCGTCCGTAAACAATTTCAAATAAGTATATCTCTAATACCCCATGGTCAATCTTGATCAAATTTCATGAGAAGCATCATCAGGTAGGGGGAAAGGCTGCATAAGGTTTTTGGGCTGATCAGATTGGAATTCTGGTTGCTATGGCAACATATAGCTCCCATAGACTTACAATGGGAAAAGATTAAAATGTCTTCTTCTCTGAAACCACATGGCCCAGAGCTTAGATATTTAGCATGTAGCAACGGCCAGTGGTCACCTACATAATTCCTGCCAATCATGCCCCTTGGGTTCAAATTGGCCACGCCCCAAGGCCCCTTCGCTCCCATAGACTCATAATGGAACACAAAGCTTCAAAAATCTTCTTCTCTGAAACCACAGGGCCCAGAACTTAGATATTTAGCATGTAGCAACGGCAAGTGGTCACCTACATAATTCCTGCCAATCATGCCCCTCTGGTCTAAACGGGCCACGCCCCGGGGCCCTTTAGCTCCTTTAGTCTCATAATGGAAAAAAGCTTCAAAAATCTTCTTCTCTGAAACCAGAGGGCCCAGAGCTGAGATATTTGGCATGTAGCAACGGCAAGTGGTCACCTACATAATTCCTGGCAATCATGCCCCTGGGGTCCAAATGGGCCACACCCCGGGGCCCCTTAGCTCCCATAGATTCATAATGGAAAAAAAGCTTCAAAACTCTTCTTCTCTGAAACCACAGGGCCCAGAGCTGAGATATTTAGCATGTAGCAACAGCCAGTGGTCACCTACATAATTCCTGCCAATCATGCCCCTGGGTTCCAAATAGGCGACGCCCCAGGGCCACTTCGCTCCAATAGACTCATAATGGAACAAAAAGCTTCAAAAATCGTCTTCTCGGAAACCACAGGGCCCAGAGCTTAGATGTTTAACATGTAGCAACGGCAAGTGGTCACCTACATAATTCCTGCCAATCATGCCCCTGGGGTCCAAACGGGCCACGCCCCAGGGCCCTTTAGCTCCTATAGACTCATAATGGAATAAAAGCTTCAAAAATCTTCTTCTCTGAAACCACAGGGCCCAGAGTTTAGATATTTAGCATGTAGCAATGGCAATTGGTCATCTACATAATTCCTACCAATCATGCCCCTGGGTTCCAAATGAGGCCACGCCCCGGGGCCCCTTCGCTCCCATAGACTCATAATGGAACAAAAAGCTTCAAAAATTTCTCCTCGAAAACCACAGGTCCCAGAGCTTAGATATTTAGCATGTAGCAACGGCAAGTGGTCACCTACATAATTCCTGCCAATCATGCCCCTTGGGTCCAAATGGGCCATGCCCAGGGGCTCTTAAGCTCCTATAGACTCATAATGGAAAAAAGCTTCAAAAATCTCCTTCTCTGAAACCACAGGGCCCAGAGCTGAGATATTTGGCATGTAGCAACGGCAAGTGGTCACCTACATAATTCCTGCCAATCATGCCCCTGGGTCCAAATTGGCCACGCCCCGGGGCCCCTTTGCTCCCATAGACTCATAATGGAAAAAAGCTTCAAAAATCTTCTTCTTGGAAACCACAGGGCCCAGAGCGTAGATATTTAGCATGTAGCAACGGCAAGTGGTCACCTACATAATTCCTGCCAATCATGCCCCTGGGGTCCAAACAGGCCACGCCCGGGGCCCTTTTGCTCCTATAGTCTCATAATGGAAAAAAGCTTCAAAAATCTTCTTCCCTGAAACCACAGGACCCAGAGCTGATATATTTGGCATGTAGCAACAGCAAATGGTCACCTACATCATTCCTGCCAATCATGCCCCTAGGGTCCAAATTGGCCACTACCCGGGGCCCCTTAGCTCCCATAAACTCATAATTGAAAACAAGCTTCAAAAATCTTCTTCTCTGAAACCAGAGCTTAGATATTTAGCATGTAGCAACGGCCAGTGGTCACCTACATAATTCCTGCCAATCATGTCCCTGGGTTCCAACTGGGCGACGCCCCGGGGCCCCTTCGCTCCCAAAGGCTCATAATGGAACAAAAAGCTTCAGAAATCTTCTTCTCGGAAACCACAGGGCCCAGAGCATGTAGCAACGGCAAGTGGTCTACTACATAATTCCTGTCAATCATGCCCCTGGGGTCCAAACGGCCATGCCCTGGGGCCCTTTAGCTCCTATAGACTCATAATGGAAAAAAGCTTCAAAAATCATCTTCTCTGAAACCACAGGGCCAAGAGCTGAGATATTTGGCATGTAGCAACGGCAAGTGGTCAACTACATATTTCCTGATAATCATGCCCCTAGGGTCTAAATGGGCCACGCCCCGGGCCCCTTAGCTCCCATAGACCCATGGAAAAAAAAAAGCTTCAAAAATCTTCTTCTTGGAAACCACAGGGCCCAGAGTTTAGATATTTAGCATGTAGCAACAGCAATTGGTCACCTACATAATTCCTGTCAATCATGCCCCTGGGTTCCAAATGGGCCTCACGCCAGGGCCCCTTTGCTCCCTTAGACTCATAATGGAAAAAAGCTTTAAAAATCTACTTCTCTGAAACCACAGGGCCCAGAGCTTAAATATTTAGCAGGTAGCAACAGCAACTGGTCACCTACTAAATTCCTGCCAATCATGCCCCTGGGGTCCAAAAGGGCCACGCCCAGGGGCCCCTTAGCTCCTATAGACTCATAATGGAAAAAAAAGCTTCAAAAATCTTCTTCTCTGAAACCAAAGGGCCCAGAGCTTAGATATTTAGCATGTAGCAATGGCAAGTGGTCACCTCCATAAATCCTGCAAATCATGCCGTGGGGTCCAAATGGCCACGCCCCAGGGCCCCTTAGCTCCCATAGACACATAATGGAAAAAAGCTTCAAAAATCTTCGCCTCTGAAACCACAGGGCCCAGAGCTTAGATATTTAGCATGTAGCAATGACAAGTGGTCACCTACATAAATCCTGCAAATCATGCCCCTGGGGTCCAAATGGGCCACACCCTGGGACCCCCTTAGCTCCCAAAAGACTCATAATGGAAAAAAAAACTTAAAAAATCTTCTTCTCTGAAACCACAGGGCCCAGAGCTTAGATATTTAGCATGTATCAAAGGCAAGTGGTCACCTACATATTTCCTGATAATCATGCCCCTGGGGTCTAAACGGGCTATGCCCCGGGGCCCTTAGCTCTAATAGACTCATAATGGAAAAAAAGCTTCAAAAATCTTCTTCTTAGAAACTGTTAAGCACAGGACTTAGATATTTAGTGTCTAGCTACATAAAATAGCCAGCTACATAAATCCTGCTAAACCTGCCCCTGGGGTCAAAATTGGCCACGCCCGAGCTCATCACCTCCAATAGACTCATAATGGAAAAAAACTTAAAAAATCTTCTTCTATGAAACCATAAGGCCCAGAGCTTAGAGTTTTAGTATGTAGCAACGTCAAGTTGCCACCTACATCAATACTGCCAGTTATGCCCCTGGGATCTAAATTGGCCACACCCCAGGGCTCTTTAGATTCCATAGACTTACAATTGGAGAAACTTCAAAAATCTTCTTCTCTGAAACCACAGGGCCCTTATAATGAAAAAAAAAAAAAAACTTAAAATGGGGGAAAAAATCTTCAAAAATCTTCTTCTCTGAAACCATAAGTCCCAGAGCTTAGGTGTTTAGCATGTAGCAATGTCGAGTGGTCGCCTACATGAATCCTGCCAATCATGCCCCTGGGGTCCAAATCATGTGGCCCCTTAACTCCAACAAACTTATAATGGAAAAAAGCTTCAATCATCTTCTTTGAAATCATGAAGTACAGACCTTAGATATTTAGTATATAGCAACACAAAATGGTCGCCTACATAAATCCTGCCAACCGTGCCCTTTGGGTCAAAATTGGCCAAGCCCCAGGGCTCATTAGCTCCTATAGACTTAAACTGGAAAAAAAAACTAAAAAAAAAATCTTTTTCTCCAAAACCATAAGGCACAGATTTTGTTTGATTTGAGGTTTTACATCCCCGTCAACACTTTATAGGTCATTTTGGAGATGTGTCTTTCAATTTTGTGGGACTTTTACCTGACATTGAGGTGAAATTACATCTCAAGCCCTGTCTCCCAATGGAACCAGTAGGATTTATAAGCATGGACACCGTTTTGCCTGCGCTTAGTTATTTAGTATGTAGCAATGTCAAGTGGTCTCCTACACTAATGATTTTCTCGTACACAGGTGAGCGATATAGGGCCATTGGGCCCTCTTGTTTTTCTATTTGCTGTGTATGAGAAGGTGTTTTTAGTGAATCACATATGTACACTGTTCTTCTTTCAGCACTGTAGAATGTTGTTATCCAATGTCTACACAAGTTATGAATATGCAAGATATCCCTGTTTTCTGGGAGAGGTGTTAGATGTGGTTGTGGCTGCGAAGAATAATATTCAATCTGTGCAGGTGTATAGTAACCGATATATGGAGCAAATTCTGGGTCTGCATATGCCCGCATTATGTTAAGCATTGCTTCCACCACATAATCTGGGAGCTCAGTGTTCTCATTACCAACCAGTTCTCCTAGTTGATCTGGGTGGTAACTGGGTAATGGCGCCTGAAAACAGAATAAATCACTGTTGTCAGTACATAAACAAAAGCTGTTTGTAGAACACATATGAGCCAGCGCATGACAAAGTAGAAGTAAAACAAAGATCAGGAATCGATACAATTAACTTACACCACCCATTAAAGACACCAAAGGGAAAGAAACACACACACGAATCGACCAGACAATAATGGAAACCCAATCATAGGAAGGCCAAAAGGACAGTTACTTTCCCACAAAATGGTCTAATGGCCATCCAAAATAAAAAGACATATGTCAAACACACAATAAGTGACAAACAATAACATAAATGAACCGCCACAGAAGAACCGCTTTGGAACGGTCAATGGAAAGGAAAACCTACAATTAGACCGGTGCGACCAGTAGAGACTCAAATCAATCTGGGCACCCATCCACTATGACAAGACCTTTTGCTTATGTCTCTTTGCCTAGATCATAGCCTTTAGATGGTACATGCGATCAGTGAAGACTCTGATCAGACTGCGCGGATGCGCAGGCTGATCTGAGTCTTTGCTGGTCGCCCAAGCCATCTTATAGGTTTTGTCATGCGCTGGCTCATATATGACCCCCTGATAGGTTGTTTGAAAGGGGGCACTATGTTGATTTTGATCCGGCAAGACTCATATTTGAACTTCACCTAGGGATCAACTAGATACAACTTTTAAGTTTGATGAAAAACAATTCTAATTAGAGAGTGGGAAAGATGTGGGTCTACGGAAATGCACTAAGTGACCCAGTGATCTTGATTTTGACCTTGCATGGCCCATATTGAAACTTGACGTAGACATTAACTGGATACAATCTGACCAAGTTTGATGAAGATCTGATGAAAACCATTTGAATAAGAGAGCAGACAAGATATGGTCTATGGACGGTTGTTAACCGATATACCCCACCATTAAAATGTAATACTGTTCTCAGAAATTAAACATTATGATGAGAAAAGTACCTGAATGGAATTAGATTCAGATACTACTGGATGGATTCCTATTACCAGACAGTTTAGAGTAAATTGCTAAAAGCTACATAAATAAAGATTATATTAAAAATGCTTTTTTCTTTACACTAGTATAATTATTACCTATCTTATTTGGTTTATATAATTATTAAAATATATGTCTGTCTTGACCAGTAGCTGCCTTGCACATGATGACAAATACAGGGACAATAATCTTACACATACTTATACATATTAAGCTTATAGAGCAATATGTCCAGAAATAAGACCATATCCATTAGCTAGCTGTCTAAGGGTAAAATCACTCAAATACAGTATACTTTTAAACCCCTAGAAAGTTCAACTTACACAACTGAACTGCAGGCATTAATATGTTACTCACTTTAGCCATATTTGCTGTTGTCTAGCCGGTTACAGATGGATCAGGCAGCAAGTATAGGTAATCTTCAACTGACAATTAGAGTTGTCTAGTATGGCACACATCTACATCACCTGAAATTTTTTATTCCAGATTTATTTACAAGTGTTATACAAAACAATGAGCCGCATCATGTAAAAACCTACCTTACGGCCTTTATGGGCATAGTAGAACCAGATCAACATGTGCAATTAAGTGGAGGCTATGCTGTTCATCTAGCAGACTGAAACAGTTTTGCTATGAGAGTGTGATGTCATACAAAGGCTGATCTGGGCCTACACTGATTGAAAAGGCTATTAGGTAGCTATTTTGAATGACAAGGCTCATTTACTGAAAAGACAGAAGGTTACAAATAAATGATGTTGCATGTCTAACTATTAAATCTTTTTTATGTCAAAACAGAGTCAAACCATTCTTAATGAAAAATTACAATAGTAATCAATAAAAAATATACTAGAGACATTAATATGACATTACTAGCCCATGGAATTAAAAGGAACATTTTTATGACACTATAGATCTTGGAACATTGACATTTACATTTTTGCATATATTGTTTTGGATATTGAACTTGAAAATGTGCATAACATTCTGCCTTTTCGTTTAAAACATGTGGTAAAAATACACAACAAAAGTTACTAGCATTACAAGCCATAATGTGAGATAAAACTTTAGTAACAGAATTTGCATGGTTCCTACAGACTTTGTGAGAAAATATTCCCTGACATTTCCCTGACTTTTCCCTGACATGAAAGCATTTTTCCCTAACATTTTCTTTTGGTATAAAACTAAGTTAAATATGAATATTACACATTATTAATACAGTATAGACACCTTCATCAAGTATGATATGGTATGACTATATTAATGTGCACATTTAGTGGTTCTTTTTTCACAAAATATGTAAAATGCTGGCCTCCTCCACCCCTACAGCCAACCTTTTAACAGTCAAGTATTAGTTAATTAAAAAAAAAATATATATATTTTTTTTTATTCAAACTCAATTGGATTTTGAGCTGTTGGAGCTGGTGCTCATACAATTACACTGCCAAACAAAATGACTTAAATAATCCTTCATATATAATATACTGTTGAATCATTTAATTTTGCGGGGTTTAATTTTCGCGTAAACGCTGAAAGTGTCCTTTCACGGAGGTCGTAAATTCGCGTATTTTCCATAATTAACTTCAATTAATTATGTCGTAGAATGTTCGCGGAGTCTTCAATTCGCGCTTCGCTTGTAGTGTGAAATACGCGAAAATTAGACCCCCCCCCCCCCCATGAAAATTAATCATTCCACAGTAGTCAATTCAATACTTTGTCAGAGCCAGAATATTTGAGTTACATGCTGTTCTAAAACTTTAAACCAATTATTTTAGTACATGTATTAGTATTAATATAGATTTGGTCATTTTGATTGTCAGTGCTGAAACTTTAATAACTAATACATGTATGTGTACCATGCAAGAAAAGCACTAAAGACTTGGTAACCTAAGCACAATGACATTTTTGTTACCGCTAGAATAAGTGAGTTTGTAACATGATTAATAGGAAATTTGCATTTACCGGTATTTTGAAAGCACAGACAATATTATCGGTCAAATTTAACATGATGCTTTCAATACAAATTGATTGCTAATGCTGAAACTGTAATAAGTAAAATATACTTGCTAAATAACATACAGTATGTATACTCTAGCTGCAAGAAAAAAACACTAAAAAATTTGGTAATATTTCTAAACACATTGACAATAGCTAAGACATGCCTATATTTCACACAATATACATTAAGTGACAGCAATGCATACAATGTTCTAGCAAGCCGCACAGCCCCATATCCAGTACACAAAAACACAACAAACCACTAAGTGTTCACAAAATGTTAACAAAAAGAGGATTTTAGGCAGTTAGCTATCATGTTACATGTGGCTAATTTGGGTTGTAGTATCATAAAAGCAGGCAACCTGATCAGAAAATTCCCTGAAAAGAGTCAAGTGGCGTAAAATATGAACACATATTGTCTTAGAAATGTATTACATAATAGTATCTGCATCACTCATTTGCTTTTGTTTATATTAAGGTTCATTGTATCGGTTGGACAACAAAACCACAGGGGGCGTCTGGACAATCAAAGAACGAGAATGTACGGAGTACCTGGCACCTTTGATGAATGAAACTGTTCTAAAAATTGAATAACCTTTCATTTGAGATAAATTTGAAGAAAAACAAAGGCCTACTTATACCTGAAATATTTGATCAAAGTCAGATCAATTTCATTTTAAAACCAGATAAGACTGATTATTCAGGATCTGTTCTGGTTCAAAGTTGTTTGGAAAGGCCACAAAATTGGCTCCAGCACGCTAAGGGTTAAAATTGATTATATGACAATATATATGAAGTTCAAAACAGACAATAATAAAAAGTCCAAAACTTTGTGTCATTCTCTGACCTGTTAATTAATACTTAAACAGAAACAAGGCGATCAATAGAATTTATGGTTGCTCCCCGAAAGGTGCTTTTTGTCACTGACGCTGATTTGTTGATGGATAATACAGTGTCTAAGGTATTGTAAACCAGATAAATCCATGAAGGGTGATAATTTGAAAATGAGGCAAAGTAGACTTATAGTTCTTGATCACTGCACTCCACCTTGATGTCCTCTCTAAGTGTATGAAGTTTGAATGAATTACCTTGAGTAATTTTGGAGTTATGCTCTGGACAAGGAAAATCCACAAAGAGAGATAATTAAAAAATGAGGCATAGTAGAATTATAGTTCTTGGTCACTGCACTCCGCCTTGATGTCCTCTATAAGTGAATGAAGTTTGAATGAATTATCTTGAGTAGTTTTGGAGTTATGTTGCGGACAAGAAAAATCCACAAAGGGAGATAATCCGAAAATGAGGCATAGTAGTTATATATATAGTTCTTGGTCACTGCACTCCATCTTGATGTCCTCTATATGTGTATGAAGTTTGAAAGAATAACCTCCAGTAGTTTGGGAGGTATGCTCCGGACAAGAAAAATCCAGTAAGGGAGATAATTAAAAAAATGAGGCACAGTAGAGTTATAGTACTTGATCACTGTACTCTGCCTTGATGTTCTATATAAGTGTATGAAGTTTGGATGAATTACCTTGAATAGTTTTTGAGATATGCTACGAACAAAGTGTCGTGATGGACGGACAGACGGACGGACGGATAAAGCGGCAACTATATGCTAACCCTTCGGGGAGCATAAAAATTCAGCATAATACCATTCGGGGAGCATAAAAATTAAGCATAATAATAAACTCTTATGCACAAACAAAGACGCAAATTTTCTTCCATGCCAGAAAAACTAACTTTTGTCTTTGAATTGAGCCAGTCATTGGAAGTGTTAAGATAAAAGCATCTTGCCTTCTACAAAATCATATCATTTCAAGTGTTTAATTAAAAAGGCACATGTTCTTCCATGCAAATTTTACTTTTTTTCTGAAAATGTTTTGTTCGAGAGAACTGTTCAGCTTCAGAAGCTTGGCACGCCAAGACCCTTCTCGACACTTTCATCCTTATCTTTATTCTCAGAAGATTCATCCTTCTGTACATGTCTAGCTTTCTTCTTAGACGGGCTAGCTTTCTTCTTAGACGGCGAAGATTCATCCTCCTGTACGTGTCTAGCTTTCTTCTTAGATGGCGAAGATTCATCCTCCTGTACCTTTTCTTCCTCAGCTTTCTTCTTAGACGGAGATTCCTCATCAGAGTCACCAAGTACACCACTAAGAGCAGCCAGACTCTTTTTGCATTTGTCCCGTTCATTAATAGCTCCCTCCCACATTCTTTTGAAGTCCTGTCGCTCTAATCTCAACCTACTTGACATTCTCTTTTCCTTGCTGAGGTCAGACGCCGTATCATTGTTCACTTTCTTCATTTGTCCTAACTGATACATAGTCTTCTGAAGCATGGCCTTGGATTTTAAGTTGAATTTGGTGAGCGTTTCTAATGCAGCATGTCTTTCTCCAGTAGAGATTGAATACATCGTGGCACGAACGGATAAGTCAATATCACTCTGAAGCGACTGAAGCCCATTAATAATATCATCTTCAGAAATCCTGTTTTTGGAAGGTGACTGTTGTGTTGGGCTTCCACTGGTAGCTGTTGGAGATGAATCTGCTGCCCAAGATGATAATGTGCTTTTAGTTGGTGTGCACTCCAGTGCTACTAAAGGTCTCAAGGCTGGGTAAGGCTTAACCTGAGATGATGTAGGTGTGGATGGGTCCATGATGGAAGGAGTAGCCTGATTGAATGGGTCCATGATGGAAGGAGTAGCCTGATTGGATGGGACCATGATGGACGGAGTAGCCTGATTGGATGGGTCCATGATGGAAGGAGTAGCCTGATTGGATGGGTCCATGATGGATGGAGTAGCCTGAGATGATGCGTCAATTTTTAATCTGTTATCTGGAAATAGAGATTAGTTTCTTGATAGCTTATGGAAGCATGCATACAGAATACACATAGTGTTATATTACAGTAAGCCATGACCATTTTGCCACCACCATATATAATCAATCTAAATAAACTAAGGAGCAACAACAGCAAACAGGTTATACTGGATTATAATTATACACTTAACAAAAGTTAAAAGTACACATAAAATAAATAGCAATTTGTATGGGTGTCAGTTGATGAACTGCGGCTAAAAGTCAGCATACATGTGTCACTCAATATGAAGTTTGTTCATCAGCTACAAATTGAAAACACCATTGCAAGTAGAGACATATTCATTCAACTGTAATAGAGAGTTTGAGATTTCAAACTTGTACAGGTACGTGTACTTGTAGAAGTTGTTCTACCGGTTTTGATCTTTACTACCGTATATATTTCAATGTGCGCCCTACGCGAATGCGGGTTAAACCAGTTCTGTAACCGCTAGATTAAAGTGATTTACGACATACGCTTATTATATTATTATAGGTAAAATTGCTACCCGTACACGTACATGTACCCGTTCAAAATCTCAAACTCTCTAATGCTTGAAAGAATATAATATGTTTAAGGGTCTGATTTGAAAAATTTAAGGGTTACAATCACATTTTAATACATAATAAATCTTCAGCTGGCTGGTAAATATTTAGCCAAACGTGACTGGAACAGTATTTTATTGCTACATGCTGAAAATATGTTGCATATTTCTTAACTTTTTTGTTTTCCCTTAATTATATCATTTTTTTAAAAGTGTGTACTTATAACATTTGTTAAGTGTATAACCTTTTAGAACAGAAAATACAGAATTGCTGATATTAAGTCTATTCATCTACTAAATTGTGATCAGATATATTAATCTAGTATAATTGAGTATTAGATTATGTTTCCGGGCACACCACACATGCCTTAATTTTTTTGCACACAAGGCAGGTTAGAACAAAATATCTAAAAAAAGGAACTGTCCTAACAGATGTGTCCCGTACACCGGTTGCCTTTATATGAAATGCAAAGTTCTATAAAGGAAAAATTATATGAGCGTATAAATAGATAAACTACTTTTTCCCCTCACTTCATCTATATAATTATCATGACAATGTTTCATGAAAAATCACTGAACAATGTGACTTTTAGCGTCGTCACAATGTTTTCTTATTTGACAAAGTGACCTACATGATGACCCGATTTGGTAATAACCGGTACGGGACTAAAAAACTATATATCTTTGTAACTGCTACAAAACAGCTTTCATCACAAGGCTTTAAAGAATATTATATGAAATGAGTTTTAATTCTGACAGTGAAAAAAATTGAGGCATGCTCGAGGAGGTAGGTCATGTTACAGTGCAGCTAGCTCTATCAAGATGCAGGAAAATGTCTATATAGTGTTTTAGAAAATTTTAGTTGTACAGGATCCTGGTTCAATGATTTGCTGTAATACTAATTCCTAACCCAAACTGAAAAAGGAAACCAGATACCTATGATCAGTTGGAGAGTAAGTGAGAGTATTATATGCAGAGAAAAGGTATAATGACTATGTGAAACTACATATATGACAACATCAAGCTAGATACATTGTGCTCAGAGACAGTAACAATTTAAATAGTGTTTTTATAGCAATACCATATTTGTTTGGTAAAATTAAAGTATTTCAGTGCTTTTATTGCAATAATACAATACTTTTTGTTCCAGTTTTCCAAAATAGCTTTACACAAGCTTTACTTAATGCATTGGATGCATAAATCATTTAATGCAAAAGTGAAAATTCATTAATGTTACACAATCATTAATTGTTAACCAGTGCTTCAGCTGAAGTGCACGACCCGCCGGATGCTTTTAGCTTTATGAGTGTTACCATATATGGCGGCCATTTTGGTCATGTGACCTGGACATAAAACGGTTCCCCCAATAAATGCGCCTTATCGTAAGGAGCAAAAATATATCTTATACTTTAGTACTGTATTCTGAATCGTTTGCAGGATAAAATCCAACACAAAAGCATATGTGTCAAAGTTTGACCTAGGCACAAAGAAGGTCATGGTCAACTCAGGGTCACCATTTTAGCAATTTATGATGGGCCTACGTTCCAGATGCTATTTATCAAGTTTCGTTGAAATCTGCACAGTGGTTCTGGAGAAGACTATTTTTTAAGGGTTTTTACCAAATATTGCTTGGCGGCCATTTTGGTCATGTGACCTGGACCCCATGAGGAAATTTTGGTTTCCCCCATCCCGTAGAGGCTCCATATGAAATTTGACTTCAATCGGCCCAACGATTTCCGAGGAGAAGCAGTTCGAAAATTTTCACATTCTTCGCCTTGGCAAGGCTGTACTAAATGGAATGTAATATTTCGCATGTTCATTGATAAGATTTCATTGATATTTATCAGTATGCCAAAAATTGTTTAAATATTCCAAGCGGTTAAGTCACTATCACCAATTTTCACAAACGGGTTACGGACGGACAGATAGACAGACCATATAAGGCTTGGCGGCCATTTTGGTCATGCGTCCTGGACCCCATGAGCAATTTTTGGTTTCCCCCATCCCATAGAGGCTCCATATGAAATTTGATTTCAATCGGCCCAACGGTTTCCTAGGAGAAGCAGTTCGAAAATTTTCACATATTTCGCCTCGGCGAAGCTATACTAAATGGAATGTAATATTTCGCAAGTTCATTGGTTAGATCTCATTGATATCTATCAGTATGCCAAAAATTGTTTAAATATTCCAAGGGGTTAAGTCACTATCACCAATTTTCACTTACGGGTTACGGACGGACAGACAGACAAACCATATATGGCTTGGCGGCCATTTTGGTCATGTGACCTTGACCCCATGAGCAAATTTTGGTTCCCCCCATCCCATAGAGGCTCCATATGAAATTTGACTTCAATCGGCCCAACGGTTTCCGAGGAGAAGCGGTTCAAAAATGTTCGAAAATTTTCACATTTTTTGCCTCGGCGAGGCTATACTAAATGGAATGTAATATTTCGTAAGTTCATTGGTTAGATCTCATTGATATCTATCAGTATGCCAAAAATTGTTTAAATATTCCAAGCGGTTAAGTCACTATCACCAATTTTCACAAACGTGTTACGGACGGACCCAAAGAAGGTCAAGGTCAACCCAGGGTCACCATTTTAGCAATTTATGATGGGCCTACGTTCCAGCTGCTATTTATAAAGTTTCGTTGAAATCTGCACATTGGTTCTGGAGAAGACTATTTTTTAAGGGTTTTTACCAAATATTGCTTGGCGGCCATTTTGGTCATGTGACCTGGACCCCATGAGGAAATTTTGGTTTCCCCCATCCCGTAGAGGCTCCATTTGAAATTTGACTTCAATCGGCCCAACGATTTCCGAGGAGAAGCAGTTCGAAAATTTTCACATTTTTCGCCTTGGCGAGGCTGTACTAAATGGAATGTAATATTTCGCAAGTTCATTGATAAGATCTCATTGATATTTATCAATATGCCAAAACTTGTTTAAATATTCCAAGCGGTTAAGTCACTATCACCAATTTTCACAAACGGGTTACGGACGGACAGATAGACAGACCATATATGGCTTGGCGGCCATTTTGGTCATGTGTCCTGGACCCCATGAGCAATTTTTGGTTTCACCCATCCCATAGAGGCTCCATATGAAATTTGATTTCAATCGGCCCAACGGTTTCCGAGGAGAAGCAGTTCGAAAATTTTCACATATTTCGCCTCGGCGAAGCTATACTAAATGGAATGTAATATTTCGCAAGTTCATTGGTTAGATCTCATTGATATCTATCAGTATGCCAAAAATTGTTTAAATATTCCAAGCGGTTAAGTCACTATCACCAATTTTCACTTACGAGTTACGGACGGACAGACAGACAAACCATATATGGCTTGGCGGCCATTTTGGTCATGTGACCTGGACCTAATGAGCAAATTTTGGTTTCCCCCATCCCATAGAGGCTTCATATGAAATTTGACTTCAATCGGCCCAACGGTTTCCGAGGAGAAGCAGTTCAAAAATGTTCGAAAATTTTCACATGTTTCGCCTCGGCGAGGCTATACTAAATGGAATGTAATATTTCGTAAGTTCATTGGTTAGATCTCATTGATATCTATCAGTATGCCAAAAATTGTTTAAATATTCCAAGCGGTTAAGTCACTATCACCAATTTTCACAAACGGGTTACGGACGGACAGACAGAATGACAGACTGACAGAATGACAGACTGACAGACTGACAGAATGACAGAATGACAGAATGACACGGTGATTTTAGGGCACTCTTAGAAAAAAACCGACTTCAGTCGGTTGCTTTTTCTGCGGGTCGTGCAATGTCTCTGTTGTGCCCATGTTAATGAAAAAGCATATAATACAAGTGTTTCTTATTAGCATCATTCAAAATTATTTACCTGTTATGTGGTTCTAAGGATACCAAAATAAAATTCGCGAATATTAAAAAAAAAAAAAACGATATAATCACCGAATAGACAAAATTCCTCAATTTCAATCATTTAAGGGGAAATAACTCTGGATAAAAAAGTCAATCCAGGTCAATCCGAAAAAAAAATTGCGCGTGCATCACGGCAGCATAATAATACATATTTATTTCAAGTTTCATTTTATTCCATGCAATAGTTGCTGAGAAGCGGTTCCAGACAAAGTGAGACGACGAAAAATCCAGAATTTTAATCATTTAAGGGGCCATAACTCTGGGTGTAAAAAGTCAATCCGAAAAAAAATTGTGCGTGCATCACCACAGCATAATAATACATATTTGTTTCAAGTTTCATTTAATTCCATGCAATAGTTGCTGAGAAACAGTTCCCGACAAAAAAGTGAGACGACGAAAAATCCAGAATTTCGATCATTTAAGGGGCCATAACTCTGTATGTAAAAAGTCAATCCAGAAAAAAATTGCGCGTGCATCACCGCAGCATAATAATACATATTTATTTCACGTTTCATTTAATTCCATGCAATAGTTGCTGAGAAACAGTTCCGGACAAAGTGAGATAACGAAAAAATCCAGAATTTCAATCATTTAAGGGGCCATAACTCTGGATGTAAAAAGTCAATCCAAAAACAAAATTGCGCGTGCATCACTGCAGCATAATAATACATATTTATTTCAATTTTCATTTAATTCCATGCAATAGTTGCTGAGAAACGGTTCCGGACAAAGTGAGACGACGAAAAATCCAGAATTTCAATCATTCAAGGGGCCATAACTCTGGATGTAAAAAGTCAATCCGAAAAAAAAAATTGCGCGTGCATCACCACAGCATAATAATACATATTTATTTCAAGTTTCATTTAATTCCATGCAATAGTTGCTGAGAAACGGTTCCGGACAAAGTGTGACGGACGGACGGAAGGACGGACGGAAGGACGAACGGACGGACGGAAGGATGGACGGACGGACGGACGGACAACGCCAAAACTATATCCCGCCGCTTCGGCGGTGGATAAAAATAGCTGTGTTTCCGTTAACCCGACCGACCCTGATTTTTGTGCCGACCGTGTAAATTTTTATTGCCATCCAGAAAAAAAAACATAAAAGATTTTTACCGACCTTAATTTTCTTGCACTTTAATTTTGATAAAAAATCATAAAACTGTCAAAATAGCTAAACTAATACATGAAAACCTGTTGTTTTGCTTCCTTGGTGCTTTTTAACTTCGTTATTTGAAAGTTTGCAGGTAATATAGTTAAAAATTAGCCGTTTTAAGGTTGTTTTTTTTTTTGTTTTTTTTTTTTTCCTTTTTTTTCCATCGAATAAAATTTTGACAAAAAATTAAAAAAGGTTTTGCTACCTACCGACCCATATCCGTTTCAGGTATGTTAGCGGAAACACAGCCATTTTTTAGGCATTGCACGCAGGTGTACATTACATACACTCCAGGTATGCAGGATGAAAGCCTATACAGTAATCATGTAATTACGGTAGGGATCTTTAACCTGCGTAGGGGATGGTTCACTCTGCACAGGCGGGCTTCCAGTTAACGTCCCGATCCGAAGGACGGTGCACTTGCGGCATTCATCGTTGCAAATGATACCAATGGAGCCGCAATTTTAATTATTACAGCTGCCGGGAATCGAACCGGGGGTCTCTTGCATCAATGGCAAGTGCACTCACCACTGAGGTACCACGCTCCTATAAGCAACCACTCTCCTATAGCTACCGCGCTTCTATAGCTAGCACGCTCCTGTAGAAAAAACACATAAAATACCAATGCAAGATCAATTAAATTAAACCTGTAAGATAAATATCTGTATTTTAAGAGAGTTTTCAAAATATGAGGACATAAAATGACCAGGCACAGTGAAGCAGAGGCTTTGATATATAATACTTGAAAGATGATTCAAGACAGATCGTGTGGCCTGTACTAAAACTTTGATACAAACAACT
Organism: Lucinisca nassula; assembly: GCA_963580285.1. Taxonomy (NCBI): domain Eukaryota; kingdom Metazoa; phylum Mollusca; class Bivalvia; order Lucinida; family Lucinidae; genus Lucinisca; species Lucinisca nassula. The sequence continues at coordinate 35,843,843 of OY757023.1, read as the reverse complement.
TTTTGGAGCTGGATACAAGACATTTTGGAATGGAACCTGTTCTATTTCATACAGCTTGATAAAATATCCTGGCCAATGAAAATTCAGATCATGCATATGGGGCCATGACTCAGGTTTAAAATGTGATTATTGGATATCCGTCATTCTGACTTTTCAAAGAAAGATGTAGGGCACAAATTACAACAATACACTGGCCCTTGTTAACCTTAACCCTGTCGAACATAACTATATGCCATTCTTTGCAAGCAGTGTAGATCCAGATCAGATGGCTTCTGAAGAAGCCATCTGATCAGGATCTACAGTGTTTGCCATTTAGCTTGTCAATTGAATGAATACATTATACCAAATACTTTTGGTTTGTAGATATTCAGAATCATTTGTGGCATAATTAATTTATTCAGCATAACAAGTGTTAATTAACAATTATTTCATCTGCAACAGCGGTCCCGCATTTTGGCAATTTGGCAGGATAGTAAGTGGAATTTATAATAAGGATACTTATGTTGTATCTATCAAGCTATATCGTCTAGCCCTGAGAGTTTTATGAAACAAACGTTGCCTCTTTCAAGTTGTCTACATCTTGTTCTATCGTGTAGCCTGGGCTTAAGCAATGTATAAGCATAAAATATGATTCTTGCTTCCCAAGCTCTCCCATAAAAAAGCTGATACAATTATATTGCATTGGTAAGAAAAGACATCTGATCATGATCTACACTGTTTGACATTCAGTTTATTTATTTGTAGGAATAAATTACATCAAGTGATCTGATTGGGTCAAAGTCAGAAATGGGTGTGGCTAAACTGAATATTTAGCAAGAGAAGGGTTAAGAGAATGAGACAATATGATCACAAAAGTGCGCCCCCAAGAGATGCTAAAACACATACCTCCTCAAAAAGTATTTTCGAAAGGGATATGACATGGGACTGATCAGCAGCAACCTCGCAGGGAAAGTTTTTTTTTATTTTATTTTTAAAATAAAAATTATATGAAGCATCACGAAACTACACATACACACGTGGTAACAAACATTAGGAGATATACAAGAACCTCAGCATGCAGAAGGGAACACTAGATGAATGGCAATTAGAGAACGCACAGACACAGAACAGAAAACCCATAAAAATACACTAATAAGCAGATTTACAGACACATTGCACATTTACAGCCTGGGTCGGTCCAGGTGCGCAAAAGTCTACCAAACTCCGAATAGTTTTCTACATCCCTTTGGCAACCTTTGCCAGACCTGGTCCGCCTAAAACCCAAAAGAACGTCTACTATAGGCCACTTTATGAACCCTAGGTACTTCTACTGTATTCTGGTATCGAAAAGAATAATTAGAATTAGAATGTCTAAAACTGACTAGGACTGTAATACAAACAGCTGACAAACTACATGTATATAAACATTTAAACGTTTCTTTAGCTATAATTTTGATTCGTGTAGCCAAACTAGCTCGTTACAGAACATTTTCATAACTGACATTAAAATCATTAAAAACTATTCTGAGGCCTCTATGCTGGAGATTTTCTAATCTCTCGAGTTTTGAGCAAAAATGTCATACTAGTGGACCATAATTAACAACGGACCTAACAAAAGATTTAAAAACTAAAAAGGAATGCTTTCAATGTTTAAAATTTTTCCTAGCATTAAATACACATTCAATTGGATAGCTGCTTTCTTACTTACACGTCTAACCTGTTGATCAAAATTTAACATACAATCTATATCAACCCATAATAACTGTACACGGTCCTCACAAATTATACTTTACCGGCCCCGATAGCTCAGTGATAGAGCGTCCGCTTCGGGAACGGAAGGTCGCGGGTTCGATCCCCGGCCGCGCCATACCAAAGACGTGAAAACTGGTACTGGGCCTTGGCTGACGCTCGCATTATCAGGGGTAGTCCTAGGAAGATAAATGAAGGCAGGTAAGTATTTGTAACAGGATACTTTGTGTGTCGCAATAAAAGCTCTACAGAGCTTATGTTATTTGTTTCGGATATGCGACGTTAAATAAAGCTTCTTAATCTTTTATCTTTATATTGTCAAGTTCATTACGAAAACACGCATATACATATACATTGCCAATTTTTTGTCGAAAATTAGAAATTTTAAAATGAAAAATTGTGATATTTTTCTTATTTCTGCTCAAAATATAGATTGTGGGTACTCGTTAGAAGCGCCTCATCGAGGCGGTTCTAACGAGTACCCACAATCTATATTTTAGAGCAGAAGTAAGAAAAATAAGGTATACACCCGCAAACCCCAGTTTTACTATATAAAAGTGGGGTTCCAGGGGGACAAAATTATATAAGCGTGTTTTCGTGATGAAATCGGGTAAACTGATCATGAGTACTTTTTCCCCACAGCAATAACTTAATTTTCGCTTGTATCTGATTCATCGGTTCATTTAAATTTTGCTTTCATTTTCTGTGGTACCTTTTAGAACACCCAAATCCGTGTGATTAAAAGAAATTGTATTATTCAGAAGTAAAAATACCATTCATAAAAATGTTTAAAATAAGGCACAGTGTATGGCTCTCGGAGGCACCTATTTCAGAGTTTAAAGCCAATCGATGTAATACTATTCTATATTGACCATCTGTTTTTTCTGTCTGAAAGATCATTCATGTTAAGGGAGCATGCGTTATGTACCCAGCTTGAGGACAATTAAATAATGGAACAGACAGTCAAAGGCCTTAGATATGTCTATTCATATTCAGCAGCGACATGCTCATTCCTATCCATGGTTATCTTTCAGTCCTCAACTAATTGCCACCAAGTTGTCTGGTAACCATACCCGGCCCTAAAAGCAGCTACAAAACCATCACAAATGTTGCTAAAACATGATCTGAGCCGTCCGTTCAGGATTTCTAAAATTTATTGACAAAGTGTTTAAAATGCTAACAGGTCTATAAGTTTTCATAATTAAAGTATAATCTTTATTAAACACTGGTATTACACGAGTCATTTTAAGTTATGTAGGGAAATTGTTGGTTTTAATCATGGTGTTAACAAGGTTACAAACAGGTTGAGAGATGACATTGGCTGAGCATTTAATGATTTTAGGTGGGATGTTGTCATGCAGTCATGTCTGTTAGCTTTTGGGGGTGTGGGGTGGGGTTAGGTTATGAAAAGTAGAAGTAAAACAAAGATCAGGAATCGATACAATTAACTTACTCCACCCATCAAAGACACCAAAGGGAAAGAAACACAAACATTAAGCCACCAGACCATAATGGAAACCTAAACAAAGGAAGGCCATAAGGACAGTTACTTTCCCACAAAATGGCCATATGGCCATCCAAAATAAAAAGACACAAGTGATACACACAGTAAGTAACACACAAGAACGTTAATAAATCGCCACAGAAGAACCACCTTGGAACGGTCAGTGGAAAGATTTCCACTGGGGGGCTTAAATCGATTTTACGTGGCCACAATCCTCGCCCTTACTTCCGTCGCGATTTAGACAAATAATTTGTTCAGTCCGCATGAAGGCCTCCTAACTCATCAGTGCAACATCTCCTTGAACACAAATAATCAAAGAACCACAGAGGTGAGACAACGGTGAGGACTCGACAGCAAGAAACCACTGAAATGCTGGAGCAAAAGAAAACCAACAGTTAGACTCCGATGGGCCCGACCAGAGACAGAACATCAGGCACCAACCAACATTACCTTGAATTAGATCTCTCTAATTCTCAATAAGCCTTTACGTTGGAACCGTCATAGAACCTGAGGCCTGACCCACCGGCGTGCAATTAAAGAGGGAAGCAAAGTTGCCAACCGTGATTAGGTTAACTACCATGCATGCAGTCTGTCGTATAATATCCATGTTGTACCCAATCTTTTTATATCGAAGAATGATTTTACGAAATTGGGTGCTAAAGTCATTGCGGTTATATATTTTTCTGAATTTATATACTAAGTCACCATAAAATTCGGGTTCCTTGTTGCAGAAGAGATTTAAGTCCAATATTGAATTTTGAAATTAAATCAGAATGGCGTCTATAAAATTTTGAAAAGGCTTTGCGTAGTATGAAGATGTTTTTGTAATACCGTATTTACTGTATGTATTCGGACAGACAGGCCTGAACAAAGTGTAAACCAAGATGAGAACGCGGCGTCTCATCTTGGTCTACAGTTTTAACATTCATACCGCTATTCTGATACTAAATTTCATTTTTTCTTCAAATTTTAGAACGAATATGATAAGGAGTTGAGGTGTCCGAATATTTATGGTAAATGCGGTATATCTGGAGTAGTCTGTCTAAAGCGAAAAGTAGTGTCTATGCGTTTTTTTATGTTATATCTGTGTGATGCTGGTGCCTTCCTCATTTATTTGTGTATGACATTTTTGCTATATTAATCTAAAATTCATTTAAAAGTGTCCATTATCCAGACTGTCAAGGTATCACATATTAAAAACACACCTATACAAATACGTTGTAAACTTTACCTCCGAAAAATCGAAATTATTTAGATGAAAAATTGGGACAGTTTTCTTATTTCTGCTCAAATTATAGATTGTTGGCACTCGTTAGAACCGCCTCGATGAGGCGGTTCTAACGAGTACCCGCAATCTATAATTTAGAGCAGAAATGAGAAAAATGAGGTTTCTTCCTTTAAACCCCAGTTTTCCCATATAAAAATGGAGTTGAAGGGAGTCAAAATTATATAGGCGTGTTTTCGTGATATGCTTAAAGATAATGTCACTTGAATTTTTTGAAGAGACTTTGGGATAAAAAAAGCTTTAAAATGTGTTATTATTATTATTTATTATTATTATTATTATTATTATTTAGTTTCATGACCCTTTTCTTATATTTTTGTAGCAGGTATAGTATAGTCGTTCAAAACGCAGTGAGACATGACTGCACTTTTGATTTTGGACTAGTCCGTGTTTTAGGTAAGTCGCCTTCAGTTGGGATTTTACATTGGGAGATATAGTTTTTCTGAGATTCGTACTGCATCGTATTAACCACTTGGCCACGCTTTCTACATAATGGCATTATCAATAAACTTATTTATAATTTTAAAATCCTGTGAAAAAAGAAATCCGAAACCTGCTTCCCCTAAAACATGGAATAGTCTTGCCACGCTTGAACGTTGAACTCTCAAAGGTCGTTGATAAACTATAGTCGCAGATAAGATTGACTAGGCGGAGCTATCTTTTACACCTGCCCTTGGGATGTTCTATTAACAAAAAGGTAAACCAAGTCACCCGGGTGTGTGAATTCAGCTGTAACACAAACAAAGCTGTGACATATATGGCCATTTGGTCCGCTTGAAGAAAGCATGCGACAGGCACTCTACCGAATCTTTTAGTGGACTCAGCGAATTTGACATATATTGACAACACCAGAATAGCTCCGCCTAGTCAATTTTATCTGCGACTACTATAATTTTATTTATTTATTTTTTCACTGTGTTGGTTAATTTAAAATTATTCTTAATGGACATCACAGTTTTACATTTGGTTTGGTCGATCATATTGCAATTGTGTAACAGGTGAAGAAAAATTAGAAGACCCGACCGGGGATTGTGCCTAGGTCAAACTTTGACACATATGATTTTGTATCGGAAAAGTGAGAATGCATTTTATCCTACAAACGATTCAGAATACAGTACTAAAGTAATGAGATCTAACCAATGAACTTGCGAAATATTACATTCCATTTAGCATAGCCTCGCCGAGGCGAAAAATGTGAAAATTTTCGAACTGCTTCTCCTGGGAAATCGTTGGGCCGATTGAAGTCAAATTTCATATGGAGCCTCTATGGGATGGGGGGAAACCAAAATTTGCTCATGGGGTCCAGGTCACATGACCAAAATGGCCGCCAAGCCATATATGGTCTGTCTGTCTGTCCGTCCGTAACCCGTTTGTGAAAATTGGTGATAGTGACTTAACCGCTTGGAATATTTAAACAATTTTTGACATACTGATAGATATCAATGAGATCTAAACAATGAACTTGGGAAATATTACATTCCATTTAGCACAGCCTCACCGAGGCGAAAAATGTGAAAATTTTCGAACTGTTTCTCCTCGGAAACCGTTGGGCCGATTGAAGTCAAATTTCATATGGAGCCTCTATGGGATGGGGGAAACCAAAATTTGCTCAAGGGGTCCAGGTCACATGACCAAAATGGCCGCCAAGCCACATATGGTAAAAACCCTTCAAAATAGTCTTCTCCAGAACCACTGTGCAGATTTCCACGATACTTGATAAATAGCATCTGGGACGTAGGCCCATCATAAATTGCTAACATGGTGACCCTGGGCTGACCTTGACCTTCTTTGTGCCTAGGTCAAACTTTGACACATATGCTTTTGTATTGGAAAAGTGAGAATGCATTTTATCCTGCAAACGATTCCGAATACAGTACTAAAGTATAAGATATATTTTTGCTCCTAACGATAAGGCGCATTTATTGGGGGAACCGTTTTAGGTCCAGGTCACATGACCATAATGGCCGCCATATCCATATATGGTAATACTCATAAAGCTAAAAGCATCCTGCGTGTCGTGCACTTCAGCTGAAGCACTGGTTCTGCTCAAAAATAAATTGTTGGAACTCGATCTATCCGCCTCGGCGTGGATGTTCTAACGAGTACCCACAATCTTTGTTTTTGAGCTGAAATAATAAAAATAATAATATATGCCCCTGTAAATCCCAGTTTTAATCTATGAAAGTGGAGTTTAAGAGAACAAAAATGTATTCACCATATTTGCATTATTTGCTGGCTCCCAGCTTGCACATTGTCAATATTGGAAAAACTGGTAACCAGACCCCCCTTACTGTAAAGGTCAATTCCAACACTGAAAAAAACAAGTAACCAGACCCCCTGACCTTTCAAGGTCAGGGGGGTCTGGTTACCTGTTTTTCCAACACTGATAACCTTCAGACTAGGAACCAGCAGATAATGCAAATAAGATGAATAGGCGTGTTTTCGTGATGCTATATTTATATTTGTGCAAGCGCGAGGGGGCTACTTTTTTTTTTTGCTCACGGGGCATATGAAAAATAAGTTCCGATAGCCCATCCGCCGTGTACAAGTGTTGTCCCATCGGGGCTTGGAGAAATAGATTGGGCTTGAGCTATATGATGCTTCATGCAGAGCTGAAACTGACCGCACATGAGTACTTGTAAACCGCTTAAAAGGTTTAACCCTGCCCAGGCAAAGAAGCTGCGGGTGGGAGCGCCCATGCATATAAACTGTATTCGTTCTGCTACTTCATCTCAATGTCGTGTAAAAGTCCCACAAAATGGATTTGTTTGATTTTGTTTGATTTGAAGTTTAACGTTTCCGTCAACACTGTAATGGTCATTTTGGAGACGTTGCTTCCAATTTTGTGGGACTTTTACCCGACATTGAGATGAAATGACATCTCAAGCCCTGTCGCACAATGAAACCAATTGGGTTTATAAGCATGGACGGGCCGACGCGCACCGCATTGCCTGGGCAGGCTTAGATCCTCTAAGCGGTTTACAAGTACTCGTGTGCGGGTCGGTTTCAGTTCTGCGTTCATCATGCAGCCCATAAATTTCTTCAAGCCCCGATGGCCGGGGCAAGCAACGTCCAAAATGACCTAAATAATGTTGATGGGGTCATTAATCCTCAGTTCAAATGAACAAAACAATCCGCCCTTTACCACCCACTTCGATAAGAAGGGAACCGCTTTATCTTCACAGTCACATCATTTGCCTCCCGATTTGTGCAGCCCGGGACGCAACGTGTCGCGACCAATTATAGTTTAATATTCGATTACATTTCATTGTTACAGTCAAATGAAGAAATTAATGACTGTTCTTGTATCATTCTGTCTAACGGGTCGTTGACTTTCACGAATGGCCGAGTATTTTCTTGTCACACAAAACTGCGCATGCGCGAAAATACGGAATCGTGGGATAGCAGCGACCGCTGGTGTCCTAAACTCATCTATAGAAAAAACTAGGGTTTAAGGAGCGGTCTGACTCGCATCACTTTTCCTGGGCATGCTTACACCTGGGCGGTTTCAGCTCTGGCGGAAACACCATGCGGCCCACTCTATTTCTCCAAGCCCCGATGGGCGGGGCGATATAAAGGTGTATGAATCGAATCAACAGTTTGTTAATCAAAATCCGCGGTCATCACAGAATAGAACAAAACAGAACACATTACGATAACAAACCCGTGCATTCTTTCATATCTCTAAAATGGCTACTTTGAGACTTTGGAACACGCTTCCTATTTCTGTAAGAAACCCAACGTCATTAAGGGGAATGGGTACACCTTCAGGGGAGGCAACTCCTGCAAAAATACTTTTGTCTACCATGTCAATAGGGGTCAACTCTTAAAGGAAAGAATTTGCTCCTGAGGAGCAAATTCTTTCCTTTAAGAGTTGACCCCTTTTTCATAGGGACTGAGCCTATAGAAAAGCGAACAGGAAGTTCCAAAAGTTGTCTCCCTTTGTAACAATGGCGGAAAATGTGCCAGGTATTCCCATTCCCCTTAAGTTCTTTTAAAAACAGTCTTAAGGAAATTATCTGGCTCTTACAGTAATAGTAGTACATGAAGTGTAACTGTGAACATTTTATCTATTTATTTAAGAAATAGACCAGCTCTAACTGTGATTTGTTGAGTAATAAATCACAGTTTGGAGGTCAGTTGTAAAGTAGACAAATCACGGGCGCGTAGCGCGCGTGATTTGTCTACTTACAACTGACCGACAAACTGTGATTTATTACTCAACAAATCACAGACTAGAGCTGATCTATTTCGATTCTAACAGGCCGAAAATCGGCAATAATGCTGTTGTTTCCTTCAAAATCTCACAACTTTTCGCCATTGTTAGAAGAAATCCCGCTAAAATTATCGACTGAATCACATGCATTTATATCCTTTCCTAACGTTTTCGATGCGAGAAAATGGCGTTACACCGTCTAACGTCAAGGAAATCGACTAGTGACGTCATAAATTGACAGTTTTTAATGACGTCACTCGTCACGCTCTTCCTTGCCGTGATTTGTTGTAGAATAAAACACAGTTACTTTCCATTGCCTATATAGGCGCGCTGTGTTAGAATTCTCCTTTAGCGTTTTAAGCAGAAAATAATACCTGTCTGTTGTATACTTTTAATACTATTTGACTTTGCGCGCCTATTCGTAATTTAAATTACCATAATCTTGTATGTTTTTTTATAGTTTTAACACCCACAATCCGTATGGCTGCAAATTGACACAACAGAGATAGTGTCGGGCTTACAGGTTTTCATGTTTCCGGCTGGGCTCGGGTGTCGGGACATGCTGTTTGGACATCGGTTCCGCCACATGCTTCCCGTCTAACTGAGCTCAGCTTGGGCTGGAATCATTCCTGTGTGCGACGCGACACCTGTCCTGACAAATCTGTCATGCGGTAGAAATGTTTTTGTATACCTATGTTGTTTGTATATATGTTTTGTGTGTTATAAAGAGGGCCACATGGTAGAATAGTTTTTATAGCTAAATGTGTTTACTTTATACCCTCTTAAAATAATGTATATAAATAAATAAAATAAAAAAACTTTTCTGACGACAATTTGTGATATTTTACTTATAAATACTCTAAACATAGGTTGTCAGTACTCGTTAGAACCGCCTCACTGAGGCGGTTCTAACGAGTACCCACAACCTATGTCTAGGAGCCGAAATAAGCAAAATAGTGTTTACCCCTGTAAACTCCAATTTCCTCTATATAAACTGTGGTTTGTTGTTTTCTGCAATAGAAATGCTTGGCGCTTAACACCATAAAGAGGGTTGACGCGTCGTTAAACACGAAATCACCATAATCATCTGCAATAGAAAGGATGCATTTCTGGATAAAAATTATACCAAGCAGCCAAGGCATAAGTGAACGAGGACATTACAATAACACACCCCCGGCCATCGGGGCTTGAAGAAATAGATGGGCTGCATGATGCTTCCACGCAGAGCTGAAACTGACCCGCAGACGAGTACTGGTAAACCGCTTAGAGGATCTAAGCCTGCCCAGGCAAAGCGGTGCGAGTCGGAACCGTCCATGCTTATAAACCCTATTGGTTTCATTGGGCGGCAGGGCTTGAGATGTCATTTCATCTCAATGTCGGGTAGAAGTCCCACAAAATTGGAAGCAACGTCTCCAAAATGACATTTACAGTGTTGACGGGGACGTTAAACCTCAAATCAAACAAACAAACACACCCGTGTGCTAGATTTCCGTTTTTCATATCTATTAAACTAGCACATTTCTTCAGATTTTTAAAATATACTTTCCATATTTCTGCTCTAAACATATATTGTGTGTGCTCATTAGAACCGCATTACGAGTAACCGCAGTCTGTTTATCTGAGGAAAAATAATGTTTACCCATGTAAACCTCGTCTTTCCTACACAAGTGGGTTTCACAGGAATGTTCATTTCACTGACTTGTTAACGTGTTGAATGACAACAGGCTATCGCCAGAGGTCGCCACTTGAAAGAATGGCCCTGGGTTGATATTGCATTAGGGTTGTCTAGAAGACGTCCTTTAATAAGTGTTGTGAAATTATAAATTATAACCCAAATCAAATGTCCTTTATAATCTTTGTAAATAAATGAGTGAACCCGTTCTTTTATTTCCGTCAAGGTACTTTTCTTATATCATCTCTGAACCCACTGCCACCTTGTCACTGCAGGATGCTTCCACGCAGAGCTGAAACCGACCCGCACACGAGTACTGGTATACCACTTAGACGATATAAGCCTGTCCAGGCAATGCGGTGCGAGTCGGCCCGTCCATGCTTATAAACCCTAAATGTTTCATTGGGCGGTAGGGATTGAGATGTCATTTCATCTCAATGTCGGGTTAAAGTCCCACAAAATTGGAAGCAACCTCTCCAAAATAACCTTTAAAGTGTTGACGGGGACGTTAAACCTAAAGTCAAACAAACAAAATGGCCGTTGATGATTTAACCCTTTGCATGCGGGAAACCCCTAAAGGGGTATCTTGGTAAACAGTGCAGGCCCAGATCAGACGCCGCAGAAGGCGGCGTCTGATCAGGGCCTGCACTATTTGCTAACCGTATTTTCTGTCAAAAATAGAATAAAAACGGAGAGATAGGCCTGATACCCCGTATATGACAAATGGAATTGTCCAACATATAGCAGTGGAAGAGTCCACTAGCATATTATGGGTTAAATAAAGCCCGACCATCATGCGTCCTTTTAGTGTCCGTTTATCTCCAACTAACAAGCATTTAACATGGTCCCTTATCCAATAATAAAATCAGCCCCGCCCATCGGGGCTTGAACAATAAATGGGCTCCATGATGCTTCCACGCCACGCTGAAACGGACTGCACACGAGTACTGGTAAACCGCTTTGTGTTGCAAAGCGGTGCGAGACGGACCGTCCATGCTTATAAACTCTATTGGTTTCATTGGGCGACAGGGCTTGAGATGTCATTTCATCTCAATGTCGGGTAAAAGTCCCACAAAATTGGAAGTAACGTCTCACAAATGACCAATACAGTGTTGACGGGGACGTTGAACCTCAAACCAACCAACCAATTATAAAATGCAGTGCAGTAACTGTCTTATTCTTAGTTCTCTAGGTAATTTTAGCCGAGTGGCAACAAGAGCCGGCCTTTAGCGGGGCGAATGCATTAACTTCCATGCGGGGGCGGGGGTGGGGGTGGGGTAGGGCAGGAAGACAGCCCGTCTTTGAAAATATGTTTTTGTCCCCGGTATTGATAGGGTACCACACTTAAAGGAATTAATTCTTTCCTTTAAGAGTAGAACCCCTTTTGTAAAGGGGCTCATGTAACAGGAAAGAAATCAGGAAGTCCCGAAAGTTGTCTCCCTTGTTTTCACTGGTGGAAGAAAGTTGTCAGAAGTTTTGTTCCCTTAAGTTGATGAGTTGCAATACGTGGCGGCGCAGCTGTGGTTCATATCCATGCATAGTCGGCACAAGCCTTGGGCTAAAGTTGTTACGATCATCATCTTCTGGGTACCATCTGAAACGATATACAGTAAAATTTCCAAACAATTGAGACTAATTCTGCTTTAAACGGGCCTCCGCGGCCTAGTGGATAAGAGCGCTAACTCTTAATCATTAGGTCTCTCAACGCTGTGGATTCGAGCCTCGCTCGGGTCACATTAGACTTGCCCAAGTCCCTACATTTACATTTTTATTTTTAAATAAAAGTCCCTTTAAAAAAAAAAAAAAATATGTAAAAGTCCCTTTAATCTTCATCTCGAAATGTAATTTCACAATTTTCATAAAAGACTGTATTGCTATTTCATTTACAATGTATTTTTTTTTTTTATTTGTAAACAATTATTTCTACAATGGACACATAATTAACAGACTTGGGCAAGTCTAGGGTCACATGTGAGACGCCAAGTTCTGCAACAGATGGTCAGGTGGTTTTTCTCCGGGTACTCCGGTTTCCGCCCACCTCTGATCAACGATCGGCTCGATATGAGTGAAATAATCTTGAAAGGGCCGTAAAACCAAAAAAAAAAAAAAAAAAAATCTGCTTAAATAGCTTATTTAGAAAGCTTCGGATACTCTTTCTTTGTGTTTCCTCCACATAGTATCGTCTGGTCATTGTCTCTTGGACTGTTCAAAAGTGGTCTTAAAGACCACGTTTGGAGAGTCCCATAGGTGGTCTTAATATGGGCATTTTACTGTAAAACCTATCCGGATAACCGTCAGGGGATTTTGTATTTGTTTGGTTTGGAGTTTAACGGCACAGTCCAACACTATCCAGCAGGCTTACGTCGCTATGGCAACGTCAAATCAACGTCGGTGCAACGTCAAATCAACGTCGGTGCAACGTTACGACGTCCACAACGTTACGACGTTGCACGTCCACAACGTTACGACGTTATCAACGTCCACAACGTTACGACGTTGCACCGACGTTGATGTGACGTTGCATAATCGTCACGACGTTGCGCTGACGTCGATGTGACGTCATAATTACGTCATGTGCCTGCTAGGTAATTAGGTCATGTCGATCCGGTGAATTTACCTAACACTTTTCCTGGGCAGGCTTATCCATAAGCGGTTAACCAGTACAGTGTACATTCTTTCGCCAGAAACTTACAAGTACCCTTCTTGACTAAGTGGTAGGAAGACACCGATTTGTTTGTTTGTTTGTTTGAGGTTAAACGTCCCCGTCAATGCTGTAAAGGTAATTTTGAAGACGTCGCATTAAAATTTGTGGGACTTTTACCCGACATCGAGATGAAATGACATCTCATGCCCTGAAGCCCTGTGAAACCAATAGGGTTTATATGCATGGGAAATCCGACTCGCACCACTTTGCCTGGGCAGGCTTAGATTCTCTAAGCGGTTTACCAGTACCCGTGTGCTGTCGGTTTCAGCTCTGCGTGGAAGCATCATGTAGCCCATCTATTTCTTCAAGCCCCGATGGGCGGGGGCCGAGGAAGAGATTGGCCGTAGAACCCAGCTTGCACAAAATAGCGGGCTAACGGCGGGCCGACAGCGTATCGCTGTCTGCCCGATGTTGGCTCGACATGCTTTGCTGTCTGGGAATAGATGTCATTATCAGTCTCCACAAAAGGATGTTGTCGACCCAGTTTGATAGAACCCGCGAGCTGCTGGTCACTAGTCAGACGCACATCCGACTGAGCCACCGGGGCTAAAACCTTCAAGGGAGATAACTCATAACTACAATTACACGTGTTAAGCCAACATCAATGTGAAAGCCGAAACATGGTTGCTTGCTTAATACAAGTTTATTTGTACCGAACTGACTAAAAATGGTGTAAAAAACTGTATTTTTAAAGTCAGGGGATTGTTCAATAGAATGGGGCTTGATAGCGTTCGGATGTGTCATTCACTTGTTACCGATGCGACCATGTTTCGACATCCGGCGTTGAGACGGTTCTAACGAGTACCAACAAACTACGTGCTGTAGTATAAAAAAAGGAAAATGATGTTTACCCTTGTAAAGCCCAGAGTCGGGTTTAGGGGGATGTTCATTACACGGACTTCTTTATTTGATGTGACGCCCCTGCCCATCGGGGCTTAAGGAAACAGATTGGGCTGCACGATGCTTCCACGCAGAGCTGAAATTTACCGCACATGGCTAAGAGGCTCTAAGCCTGTCCACGAAAGCGGTGCGAGTCAGACAGTTCCTGCATATTAACCCTATTGGTTTCATTAGGCAGCAGGGCTTGATGTGTCATTTCATCTCAACGTCTGGTTCCACAACTGGAAGCAACGTCTCCAAAATGACCTATACAGTGTTGACGGGGACGTTAAACCTCAAATCAAACAATAACCTGGACTGGTCTATTATTTACTAACATCACGAAAACACGCCTATATAATTGTGACCTCCTTGAATCCCACCTTTATGCAATAAAAATGGGGTTTACGGGGGTAAACCTTATTTTTCTTATTTTTGCTTTAAAATAAAGATTGTGGGTAATCGTTAGAACCGCCTCGATGAGGCGGTTCAAAAGTGTACCCACGATCTACATTATTAGCCGAAAGAAGAAAGTATCACAATTTTTCATCTTAAAATTTTCGATTTTCAGCGTTAAAATTTACAATGTATTTGTATAGGAGTGTTTTCATAATGTTTGCCTCCAAACGAGTAGTCATCGATTAATCAATTACTCACCAGGATTAGTTGGATCACTTTTGTTCCTGTCAATAATGCCCTGAATGGCCTCTTCCACGGTCGGACTCATTTTCCTTGCGTCTTCCAAAGACACGCCAGCCTTATAATACCGCTCAAGAATCTGCAGTTCCCGATCTAGCTTAGCTTGCTGCGGATCCACTTTGACACGGACTTCTTTAAGTGATTCAGATTTGTCATTCTTAAGTCTTCTTGGCTGTAACTTTCGTCCGTGTGCGTTTATCACCACTGCTATAAAAACACATGTGAATAAAAGGAATACTTTATCCATTTTCGTTTGTGTTTACGTTGTTTCGATGTTCTTTTTTTTTTTTTTTTTTGTTATCACAAAGAATAAGGTTATATTCACAGTTCGAAGATTCTGTCTGACTGTGTATAAGGAATATGATCATTCAAACTTTTTATAAATAATTGTAACGCCCAAAATAGTCGCTACGACTTTTAACGTCATTCATCATTGTCATCTGAGCAAGTCCGGGACATCTTTTTTGCCGTTTTACGTATTATAAACACGTAATGAAAATTAAATAAACATTTATAATATACTGAAAACATAAGATTTCATTTGACAGCTGAAGTACAGTACAATCCTTATATTAAGACCACCTTTTTGGCTGTTCAAAAGGGGTCTTTAAGACCCCTTTTGAACAGTTCCAAAGGTGTGTTTTTTGTTTTACGACCCTTTCAAGACTATTTCACTCATATCGAGCGGATCGTTAATCAGAGGAGGGCAAAAACCGGAGTAACAGGAGAAAAACCACCAGACTTTCCGTTGCAGAACTTGGCGTCTCACATGTGATCCCAGCCAGGCTCGAACGCACAGCGGGGAGAGACCTTATGATTAAGAGTCAACGCTCTTATCCACTAGGCCACGGAGGCCCGTCTCCAAAGGTGGCACCTTAATAGGAGACACTAGGCGTAGAATACACTAAGAAAGAATAACAAAAACTTTCTAAGTAAGTTTTTAAAAGGACATTAAGTCTTAAATTTAGGTGATCTTAATAGCAGAATTTTACTATATATATATAGAACATGATATAACCTTATTGCATTTGTTGTTTCGGTGTACAGTGATAAATCGAACACAGATAATTTGTTGACCATGGCTAATTCGAAATCGTTCTGGAGGCCATGGAGAATTCTTCCCAAAGCGCCAGATTTTTATATGTCTATTTGTTTGTTTGATTTGAGGTTTAACGTCCCCGTCAACACTGTAAAGGTCATTTTGGAGGCGTTGCTTCCAATTTTGTGGGACTTTTACCCGACATTGAGATGAAATGACTTCTCAAGCCCTGTCACCCAATGAAACCAATAGGGTTTATTAGCATGGACGGTCCGCCTCGCACCGCGGTTCCTGGACAGGCTTAGATCCTCTAATTGGTTTACCAGTACTAGTGTGCGGGCCGGATTCAGCTCTGCGTGGAAGCATCATGCAGCCCATATATTTCTTCAAGCCCCCTTGTGCGGGGGCCGTTTTATATGTTTAGGATACTATAGGTTTTTTTTCATATTTTTGTCTTCATTATTATAACATATCCGTGCGACTTTGTACATTTTTTCATATCTCAAAAACGGACATTTATCAGATGAAAATGTTTGATATTTTTCTTATTTCACACTAAACATTGGTTGTGGGCGCTCGTTAGAACAGCCTCATTGAAGCGGTTCTCACAAATACATGTACCCACAATCTATGTCTTGGAGCAGAAATAAGAAAAATAATGTATACCCCCGTAAACCCCAGTTTTCCCTATATAAACTGGGGTTTAGAGGGATGCTCTTGTCATGGACTTGTTCACGTGATGAAAATGTATCTTGTGTGCACACATTTGAATCGCCTCACCGAGGCGATTCTAATGAGTTAACACAACATACCATTTTTGATTTTTACAGAGGATTTTAAAAATATCTTTAAGTGATCCAAATATTGCCTTAAGACCTTGCACTATGATTAAATATTCGTAGTTTGAGCTATCCATATCTCAAATAAATTTCCATGGTCCCAAAGGTGTTCGACCTATTGAAGTTCAGTTGTACATGTTTCGGCCTTTCAACACTTTATGCATATACAGGGTTCCCAAGCAGAAGATTTGACGTAGGATGGAATGATTCATAATGAGGCAATTCATCAGGATCTAGTGACGACACTAATGGGCCAGTTCATCGGGATCTACACTAAATGCGAAATGTTGTTGTTATTTTTTCTGGAGCCCTCTTTTGATGAGGGAAACGGATAGCTGGCTGGCTTAAATCATCATCATCATTATCATCGTCGTCGTCCTCCTCCCCCTCCTCCTAATCATCATCATCATCATCATCATCATCATCATCATCATCATCATCATCATCATCATCATCATCATCATCATCTCCATCCGTCATCATCATCATTATCATCGTCGTCGTCGTCATCGTCATGCACCATCATCATATCACCCATCATCGTCATCATCATCATCGTTATCATCGTAATCAACGTTATCATCATCATTATTATCATCATCATCATCATCATCATCATCATCATCATCATCATCATATCATTTGTAAATGTTTATATGGCGGCCCCCGCCCATCGGGGCTTGGAGAAATAGATTGGGCTACATGATGCTTCCACTCAGAGCTGAGACCGACGAGTACTGATAAACCGCTTAGGGGGTGTAAGCCTGCACAGGCAAAGTGGTGCGAGTCGGCCTGGCCTGTCCATGCATATAAACCATATTGGTGTCATTGGGCGGCAGGGATTGAGATGTCATTTCATCTCAATATCTATTCAAGGCTCTTCCTAGTGCATGTAGCTTAGCAGACGAGTTAGTTTTTTTTTTTTGTTTTTTTTTTCCTTTTTGTGTCACCCTTCACATTGGCGCAGCCGGTTTATCACCTTAGTGATCGTTGCTTGGTTAGTAAATTACCTCTAGTGTTTCTATATCTTCTATTCAAGGCACTTCCTAGCCCAGCAGGCACTCAACGTTGAACTAACGTTGAAACAACGTTGAAAACGTTGTTTCAACGTTAGTTCAACCTTGAGTAAACGTTTTGTGCCTGCAGGGAGTGCATGCAGCTGAGCAGACCAGTTTGTATCTTATCTGGTCTGGTCGTAATTTTTGTGACGTGGTTGATTTCATAATAGTGTGATACAAATACGGTATTCGTGAAGAGAACGTTTGAGTGCGCTTGGATAGAAACGTTTTACCCTCTCGCCTTCCCAACTCCCTCCATCCCCGTCCAAACCCCACTCGTATAATGCATAATTATCCAAACACAAAAGTTAATGCTAATGTCACAGGATAAACAACAGAATTTTACCATCACGAAAACACGTCGATATCATTTTGACCCCCTCGAACACCACTTTTATATAGTAAAACTAGGGTTTACAGGGGTAAAACTCATTTTCCTCATTTCTGCTCAAAATATAGATTGTGGTTACTCGTTAGAACCGCCCCATCGAGGCGGTTCTAACGAGTAACCACAATCTATATTTTGAGGATGGGGCGGTTCTAACGAGTAACCACAATCTATATTTTGAGCAGAAATAAGAAAAATATCAGTTTTTCATCTTAAAATTTCAGATTGTACGGCGGTAAAGTTTACATTGTATTTGTATAGGCGTGTTTTCGTAATGCATTCGGTTGCCTTCTCTATTTTAGGCTGTTTAATTTGCATCATAATTAAGTCATTATCACCGACTTTAACATGAATTTGCATGTCAAGGGAAAATCATTCACAAGGCTACATAATTGTGCACTGTATTTATTTTCAACATGAGTATACCTGAATATATTAAAGGATGACCGTGTTTAAGAAACAAATAATCTCCAGATGCAATTTCACAGTTTTGTGGTCAGTTGTAAAGTAGTTCAAACAACGAGCGCATAGAGCGAGTGATTTGTCTACAAACAACTGATCGACAAAGTGTGATTAATACTCAACAATTCACATATTTCGGTATTAACACACTGAATACCTGCAATAATGTTGCTGTTCCCTTTAACACATTGTATACTAGTGGGCTCTTCCACGGCTATATGGTGGACAAGTCAAGTTGCCATATAAGGGGTGTCTGGCCTATTTTTTCGTTTTAGTTCTATTTTTGTTTCTATTATAAAATAGTGTAGGTCTGGGTCTGCACTGTTTGCCAAGGCATCCCTGCAGGGGTTTCCCGCGCACAGTGGGTTAAATTCCCCCAACCTTTCGATATTGTTAGAAGAAATCTACGGAACCCGGGAAAGGACATGATTTTTTATTTTTATTATGTTGTGCGAACAAGATAATATCTTGTCCGCACACGATAACATGTTTTCCGCACAAGATAATATGTTTTCCGCACAAGATAATATCTTGTCCGCACAAGATAATATCTTGTGCGCACAACTTATAAAATAAAAAAAAAATCATGTCCCTTCCCGGGTTCCGTAGAAATCCCACCAAAAATCATTTATTTATTGACTGTAACACAAGCATTGCATTAACATTGTAACATTTTCGGTGCGAGAAAATGACGCTATACATATACAGTGAATCTCGAGTTTACGTCACAACACGGCGGCTATCATCCAGTCGCACCACGCTCGGCTTCTCTGTGATTTATTGAAATGATTTTGTCCTGTGATTTATGACGACAGTCTCTCTCCATCGCCTTTTCAGGCGAGCTGTGTTAGAATATATCATAGATATTGATAACAAACGCGTATAAAATAGCTATGTCATTGTGTTCTGTTTATTGCATGATGCTTCCACGCAGACTGCGAGGCTGAATACGGCCCGCACACTAGTACTGGTAAACCGCTTAGAGGATCTAAGCCTGTCCAGGAACCGCGGTGCAAGGCGGACCGTCCATGCTTATAAACCCTATTGGTTTCATTGTGTGACAGGGCTTGAGATGTCATTTCATCTCAATGTCGGGTAAATGTCCCACAAAATTGTAAGCAACGTCTCCAAAATGACCTTTACAGTGTTGACGGGGACGTTAAACCTCAAATCAAACAACCAAAAGCTGTTAAATAACGTTTATATGACCATAGAATTTTCCAGCGAAAAGTTTTGGGTCGAATGTTAGGTCTGCATTGTTTGATGTTTGTTTGATTTGAGGTTTAACGTCTCCGTGAACACTGTAAAGGTCATTTTGGAGACGTTGCTTCCAATTTTGTGGGACTTTTACCCGACACTGAGATGAAATTATATCTCAAGCCCTGTCGCCCATTGGAACCAATAGGGTTTATAAGCATGGACGGTCCGACTCATGCGCACCGCTTTGCCTGGGCAGGCTTAGATCCACTAAGCGGTTTACCAGTACTCGTGTGCGGGTCGGATTCAGCTCTGCGTGGAAGCATCATGCAGGTCATATATTTCTTCAAGCCCCGATGGGCGGGGGCCGTTGCATTGTTTGAGGTATGTTTGTAAGCGGTTAACACTTTTCAGGTCATATCGAGCCGGTCATTTAACCTAACCCCGATTTTCCTATCTTAAGCGGCCAGCCAGTACAATGCACATTCCTTCGTCAGAAACTGACATATTCCCTTGTTGAACCAGGAAGGGAGAGCATGACTATAGCGAAGATTTCATTACTAATGGTGCTGATTCGCCAGATGTCGAACACGCAGACCGTGAGATCACTAGTCAGA
Organism: Lucinisca nassula; assembly: GCA_963580285.1. NCBI lineage: Eukaryota > Metazoa > Mollusca > Bivalvia > Lucinida > Lucinidae > Lucinisca > Lucinisca nassula. The sequence goes on along the minus strand of OY757023.1, from coordinate 35,823,556 downwards.
CGACTATCCTACTAAGCTACCGAAGCAGGTCCTTGTTTGTTTTAGCAAGAATTGTAGACCCATATCAAGCTTTATCAGTTACCCCCTATATATGTTGCATTAGCACGTACTGACCTGATAAAGTTATGCTATCTCAGGACAAGTGAGCTTTATCACGTCAACGTGACATTGCACTTTTATGAATGAACCGGAGTACTGGAAGAATGACAAAAATGTCATTGCTACTGGAAAAAAAATGAAAAAAAAAAATACTTGAAAAAAATATCATAGGAAAATATGGTCAGCTGGTACTAAATATATCGCCCGCAAGAATGCGGGGAGGCACTGAGGACCATCAACAACTGATCGTAAATTGTTAATTGAAGAGTGTACAAAGGGGATAAACTGATAAATAGAATACCAGATTCGTGTCATTTGATATCAAGTTTATCAGGCTCGGCTTCGAGAACGCATGTAGAATCGCTCGGCAAGCCTCGCGATTCTACAAGCGTTCTCGAAGCCTTGCCTGATAAACTTGATATCAAAAGACACGAACCTAGTATTCTCTATTTCCATATTGAAAAAGTCAAACCTCTTGATAGTCTGTGTCGCTGAGCCGGTTGGTTTGTGGAATTTAACAAATGAGCCCCGCCAAGCGAATTTGGGTCTTCGGGCATTCCGTCATGACAAATTTTAACTGCGCATGCCCAGCCATTTAGAGGGGCCAGGGATATGGCTTTCTGTCTGAAGGTTCCTCTTGATTCACTGCTTGTATGAGCGAGCAGCGAAGGTTCTGGCGAGACTGCGCGGATGCGCAGGCTCGCCTGAACCTTCGCTGCTCGCATAGGCGATAAGTACCAAAATCGCTTGACGGGGCCCAAATAAAATTGAGCCAGTGCATGACAAAACCTATATTAATACATGTGCGCCAAGCGAAGACTCAGATCAGCCTGCGCATCAACGCAGTCTGATCAGAGTCTTCGCTGGGCGCTCTAAGGATAGCTAAGGGCCCAACGCATGTAGCAAGAGCAGTCTCCGGTTAGACTATATGGATGTGCAGGCAGATCTGATTCTTCGCTGAGCGAACATGTAAGTTGTAGGAAATATTGTGTCCCGGCTCAAATGATTCACTGGATGGACATTTTTCAGCACATTTAGACACAATCTACGAAAATGAGTGATCAGGAGACCTATAAGCACTCAGTCCAAATTCAGCATTTCTACCACATAACAAAGATTTGGTCCTCCGGGAATGCGCTGAGTGTACAGCGAAGACGCTGATCAGACTGTGCAGATGTGCAGTCTGATCCGAGTCTTCACCGGGTGCACATAACCGAAAACACAATATTTGTTGCGGCTCATTTTAATCCTTTCCCGCAATTCTCCCGCTTGTCACTGGATGGAACACTCCCATGATCCTTTTCCGTTTTATCCAGATTGATTATAGCACCATCTTCGAATGCAGGGCCAGTTTCGAGTGTATCTACACCAGGCACAGATAATTTCTGCCATTCCTAGTTGTCTTCTGTCGCTTGTCTCTCCTGGAAAATAATGGAAGTCAAAGCACTGGTGGTCCTTGTAGGTCTCGATCTGGGAGTAGGCTGGATAAATGGCCCAGATCGGAGACTTAGACAATCTCGTTTTATCCTTAATTCTAACACAGCGCGCCTATATAGGCAATGGAAATTAACTGTGTTTTATTCTGCAACAAATCACAGCTAGGAAGAGCGTGACGAGTGATGTCATTAAAATTCCAAATTTATGACGTCACTAGTCGATTTCCTTGACGTTAGACGGTGTAACGTCATTTTCTCGCATCGAAAACGTAAGAAAAGGATATAAATGCATGTGTTTCAGTCGATAATTTTAGCGGGATTTCTTCTAACAATGGCGAAAGGTTGTGAGATTTTGAATGAAACAACAACATTATTGCCGATTTTCAGCGTGTTAGAATCGAAATAGATCAGCTCTTGTCTGTGATTTGTTGAGTAATAAATCACAGTTTGTCGGTCAGTTGTAAGTAGACAAATCACGCGCGCTACGCGCTTGTGATTTGTCTACTTTACAACTGACCTCCAAACTGTGATTTATTACTCAACAAATCACAGCTAGAGCTGATCTATTTCTTAAATAAATGTATTTTATCCAAACAGTGTATACCCTGATCAGGCGCCGCGTTCTGTGGCGTGTGATATGGTCTACACTTAGGAAATAGATCAGCTCTAACTGTGATCACAAACTAGAGCTGATCTATTTCGATTCTAACAGGCTGAAAATCGGCAATAATGCTGTTTATTGCTTCAAAATCTTACAACTTTTCGCCATTGTTAGAAGAAATCCCGCTAAAATTATCGACTGAAACACATGCATTTATATCTTTTTCTAACGTTTTCGATGCGTCAAAATGACGTTACACCGTCTAACGTCAAGGAAATTGACATATGACGTCATAAATTTGCAGTGTTTGATGACGTCACTCGTCACGCTCTTCCTTGTCGTGATTTGTTGTAGAATAAAACACAGTTATTTTCCATTGCCTATATAGGCACGCTGTGTAAGAATGTCTGATAAAGGCCCAGTGCATGAATCCGATCCCGATTCTACAGTCAACCCTCCTTACATAGCGCCCAAGCGTCACAGAGACAAGAACAGCGAGGCTACAAATAACCCATTATCTGGAGTTTACTTTACAGAGGCTATTTATGCGATCAGTGATTGTTAGGTATAGATATTAGCACTGTAATACAGATTCAAACAGTTACTTTTGGTTGGTTAACAAAACAAAATCGACCCAAAAACGTTGGCACAACAGAAAAGCGCACGTATATGTACCCTTTATATGATTTTGTTGTCTTATCCATGATAAAATATACATGTATGTTGAATATGCATGTTAGAACCGTCTCATTGAAATGCAGATTAGAATCCCCTCATTGCGTCTGTCATAGCAAAAAGGAAAACGCTAGTTTCGCAATCCAGACATACGGAAATTTTAGTCGCGCGACTTACCAGAAGCCTGTCCAGGAACCGCAGTGCGAGGCGGACCGTCCATATTGGTTGCGTTGGGCGACAGGGCTTGGGTTGTCATTTCAACTCAATGTTGGGTAAAAGATCCACAAATTTAGAAGCAACGTCTCCAAAATGACTTTACAGTGTTGACGGGGACGTTAAATCTTAACTCAGACAAAAACAAAACAAGAAAAGTATAAAATGTTTTCTAACATGTTCTATTGGGCGGTATCTTGAATGATGTGGAATTTGAAAAAAATAAGAACACTCTGTAAAGTCGCATTTATTGAATGCATCGTATATGTTTTGAAGAACATGTAAGAAACGAGTTTTTTTATTTTTTTGTTGCTGTTCATGAATGTATGAACGCTGTGGAGCGCGTGCAAAGTAATGGTTCATGTAATTTTTACAAGCAATTCGCTGTCGTTCATACTTTCATGAAAAGCATAACAATTAAGTATATTTGCTTTATTACCATTATTTGCCCATCATCACTGGACAAAAATAAGGTTATAGGGCAAACTCTTAAAGCTGAAAAACATTTACACGCTGTCACTTTTTTTATTTCTACAAAAAGCGGAACAGCGTTGACGTCACCAACGCCCGTAGGGGAATCATGGTTTAAAATGACGTCACTTGACGTCACTGAAAATCATGTAACTCGATGCATTCATGGAAGTATGAACTACGTTATTTCTATAGGTTTACTTTAGACTGCACACTGGAAGTGTAGATATTCTGTATTATTGTGATCTAAGCAAACAGTATAGACCCTCATCAGACGCCGCGCATATCCTGCATATTGAAAAAAAAATTGCTTAAAATACCAAAAAAAAAAAAAAAAAAAAAAAAAAAAATATCGCGAAAATAGTGTAAAATTTACCAAATTTGTGGGGATAAAATCTCAATGGTCAAAATTTATTGTAACACCGGATGAACATGAATTTTGGTGTATTCGAGTATCGTGAGTATTGACATGCAATAAATCAACATTCAGTTGTAAGCGCAAACTAGTATAACTAAACTTAATCTAACTATACCATTGCATGGGGGTGGGTGTAAACTCATAGACTTTTCAATCCCCTTTTCCCCACCAGATTTGCTCAATAATCATATGTCGTATAGGTTAGTCCACAGCAGAAACAAAGCGTGGGAATTTTGGGTGCATTAAATTTTTCTAAATCTAGTCTCAAATCCCGGCCCAGGAAACTTACAGAGTAAAGGGACTGTAGGCCTGAAATCTATGACATACAGTAAAATGTATATATTAAGGGGAAATGAATACACCTTCAGGGGAAGCAACTCCTGCAAAAGTATTTTCTCCCGTGCCAATAGGCCTAGTGGTCAACTCTTAAACGATTCTGTCTCGATTCTGTGAAAGGTGAAGTATAGATAGAGAATACCACGTTCGTGTCTTTTGATATCAAGTTTATCAGGCAAGGTTTCGAGAGCAAGGCTTCGAGAACGCTTGTAGAATCGCGAGGCTTGCCGAGCGATTCTACATGCGTTCTCGAAGCCGAGCCTGATAAACTTGATATCAAAATACACGAATTTGGTATTCTATTTATCAGTTAATCCCCTTATACACTCTTAAATTAGCAATTAACAATCAGTTATCGATGGTCCTCAGTGCGTCCGAACATTCCGGAGGTCGATATATTTTGTATCAGCTGACCATATTGTTTGCTATCACTTTTTTTTTTTCAAGTAATTTTCCCATTATGTCCAATAATAATAACAATTTTTCCATTTTTCTAGTTTTCCGGTTCATTCATAAAAGTGCAATGTCACGTTGACCTGATAAAGATCACTTGTCCTGAGATAGCATATCTTTATGAGGTCAATGTGCTGCAATGCAATTAATATAGAGGGTAACTGATAAAAAATAGAAATGGTATTGAAACAAAAGCACTTCCAGAGTTGTCGATCACAACCTTAGTGTGGCACGGACAAAAATGATGCTACGATTTACTTTGATGCCTTAAGATCTATATCAGCAAACTTCTTACCTCTAATTGACATATTCGTATTTTCCAGGGTATTCACCACATTCCTAACTAAATCACTTCTTCGCATTGCCTCATTCAAGGATACCCCGTATTCGTGAAATGATACCAGTGCTCGCAGCTTTTGAGCATTTCTCAACCTTTCTCTGAAACGACCTCGTCTTCGCCGAAACTGGCGAGCCTCGAACTGGGCGTCAGAATGCAAAAGAAGCAACAACATCAAGTAAAGCGTTAAAACTATTTTATACTTCATGGCCGGTCTTTTGATCTAACCAACACATGTAACCTTTGAATGAAAAAGACGTACAGTACATCATGTCAACTGTTCCGACTACATCATTTCATGCGAGAAATGTGTGTTATCGGGCATGCGCATCACGGATGACGTAAAACATCTTGCGCATCAACTGAATCTGGATACAATTTTTCCTGCTTGAATGAAGGAGCATAAGGTCAGCGGGCTTCCACGGGGCGCACATCGAAGACTCTGATCAGACTGCGCATCCGTGCAGTCTGATTAGAGACTTCGCTGCGCACATATATCCAAAGACGCGTTTTCTTTTACTGCTGGCCTTCAATATGTAAACAAAACTTTTACGCCCTGCGATATATAATGTTTTTTTTTTGTTTTTGTTTTTTTTTATTGTTTTTTTTTTTTCCTGTTTCATTAACGATCAATTTGTTACGTTTATATAATTCGTAATGCGTACTGTTACGTACCAGTATAACACCTGAATAATAACCTTCATGTTTACATACCTATGCAAAAAACTTGTTGCACAATTGTAGGTTAATGTACTCTTTCACGTAACTATTTCAATAATATCATGTCAGGTTGGTCTCCCTTGCACCTTTGGTTCTGCTCTTAGAGGGAAATAGTTGCTCTACGGAAAGACTGGTTAAAAGATTACACTGATTAAAGCACCGCCATGCTATAAGGTTTACTTAAGAAATGAATTTTATTTTTATGTCCCCGGTAGCAATAGCGGGGACATATTGTTTTTGCCCTGTCTGTTTGTTTGTTGGTTTGTACGTGGGCAACTTTAACATTGGTCATAACTTTCGAACCGTTGGAGGTAGAGTATTCATATTTAGTATGAAGGTTCCTTGTGACAAGAGCTTCACATTCATGTAAACATTTGACCTGTGACCTTGACCTTGACCTTGACCTTTGACCTACTTAAAAGAAAAAAAAATAATATTGGTTATAACTTTTGAACCGCTTGAGATACAGCCTTCATATTTGGCATGTATGTTCCTTGTGACAAAAGCTTTACATTCATGCAAACAATTTTGACCTGTGACCTTGACCTTCACTTTTGACCTACCTAAGATAAGAAAATAACATTTTGGTCAAAACTTTTGAACCATTTGGGACACAGCCTTTATATTTCGCATGTAGTTTCTTTGTGACAAGAGCTTTACATTCACACAAAAAATCGACCTATGACCTTGACCTTTGACCTACATAAAAGAAAAAGTTAACATCGGTCATAACTTTTGAACCGTTTGAGATACAGCCTTCATATTTGGCATGCTGGTTCCTTGTATCAAGAGCTTTACATTCATGCAAAAAATGTTGACCTTGACCATGACCTTAGACTTACTTAAAAGAAAAAAATAATATTTTGGTCAAAACTTTCGAACCGTTTGGGTTACGGCCTTCATATTTGGCATGTAGGTTCCTTTTGATATGAGCTTTACATTAATGCATTTTTTACCATGACCTTGACCTTTGACCTACTTAAAAGAACAAATAAAATTGTTCATAAGTTTTGAATCGTTTAAGATAGTGGCTTCATATTTGGCATGTAGGTTCCTTGCGACAAGAGCTTACATTTATGCAGAATGTTTTGACCTGTGACCTTGACCTATGACCTACATTACAGAAAAAAATATTACTGTTCATAACTTTCGAACCGTTTAAGATAGAGCCTTCATATTTGGCATGTAGGTTCCTTGTGCCAAGGGCTTCCAACTCAAACCAACAATCTTGACCTGTGACCTTAACTTTGAACTGTGACCAACTTTGAAAAAATGACCATGCCCGGGGACATGTAAGTGTTTCACAAAAACATCTTGTTTCTACTGTTCGTGAAAGTATGAACGCAGTGGGTCGCCTGCAAAGTGAATGAAGCCCGAATGGTTCATGCAAACTTTGCTAGTGCCCCGCTGTCGTTCATACTTTCATGAAGAGCAGAAAAAAGTTTATTTCTTATATTTACATTCTTTGTTCCTCATCACTGGGCGAATGTGGAGCGCTGTACGCTGTGGGGCAGTGGTAAAGCATCGGGTTTGAGATCGACAGGTAGCCGGTTCGTCCCCGCAAGCTTCTAGCGTTGTTTCTTCGAGCAAAATACTTAATCCATTCTTACCCAGGAAAAGAGGGCCACATGGAAAATAAATACCAGTACTAAATGAGTAACCCTCTATAAATAAGGTCAATTATTATAAAAGAGCTTATAGGGCAAACTTTTAAAGCTGAATCAAATTTACATGCTGCATTTTTACAAGTAGCGGAACAACGTTGACGTTGCCAACGCCCAGTTATATAAGCGTCACTGAAAATCATGTGACTATGCGTTCATGGAAGTATGGTTAGGATTACACTGGAAATGTAAATATATGCTTATCAACAACACATCATTGATATTATCTATGAGTTGCGATATTCGAGCAAGTGCGCCCAGCGAAGACCCAGATCAGACTGCGCAACCACGAATTCTAAAAAAAATCGTTGCCGAAAGTAGGTGACCGTAACAAAATCGACCACAGGGTAATCTGACCATAGTGTTACGAGGACTGTTCAAATATGAATGCAAGTAGAACGTTTTCTCATGCACTAATGCGAAAATCACCTGGACATAAATATCACAGCGTAGAAAAACATTTTACCTATACATTGATACCAAACCTGTTAAAATCCGTCCACTTTAACCATGTATATTGTTCGATAAACACTGTCTACTCTTGTATACTAATACAAAACATGGTTGGAAGAAGGTCAGAGTACGCCGTTGAAATACGGTCCTATATTAAGAATCGTTGTATTCTTGGAATACGGTGCAAAGACATTTTGATGAAATATGTCTGGTTTATGGGCATAATGAAATGTCTTTTCCGACAGTTTTTCGTTGGTGTAAGAAATTCAGCTGTGGGCTAGGCTCAACAGAAGTTGCACCACATGATCGTCGGCCGAAAAGAGCAACATCTGCCAAGATGGTTGCTAGAGTGAAAGGAATAGTTGCTACCGAAGCACGGTACTCCACTAGGCAAATAGCTAGTATGGTTGGCATCTCATTAGGAGCAGCTCATACAATTCTGAAACGGGATTTGAAAACGAGAAAGATCTGTGCTAGATGGATTCCCCATCTGTTGACAGATGAGCAGAAAAAGACACGCGTTCGATGCGCCAAGAAGTTGCTTAAAAAGTTTCCAAATTACAATGCACGGTCTTTCGCTAATGTCGTCACAGGTGACGAGACATGGGTTAATTTTTTTTAGCCAAAACGAAAGATTCAGAACAAAATATGGGCAACAAAGTATTGCAAAAGACCATGCATTGCAAAGCGGACCATGAGCGTCAAGAAGGTAATGAATGCCATATTCTTTTCAAATCAGGGCCTTGCTATTCAGGTTGCTGTGCCTAAAGGCAAATCTGTAAATGCGAAGTTTCACAATAATAAAGTTCTTCGAAAATTGAAGAAATATTTCAAAGAACGAAGACCCGCAACTGGTTCGGCCAATGTCAGATTGCTACATGACACATCGTGCAAGAATATCTGAAGTAGGAAAAGGTTGTTGAGCTTCCTCCCCCCCCCCCCCCCCCCCCACCCGTAGTCCCCTGACCTTGCCCCGTGTGACTTTTTTTGTTCCCGCGGCAGAAAAAATACCTTTCTGGTCGAAAATTTGTACAGCGCAAACACGTCGGTTCTGCAATATTCCAGTGCCTTCATAGTATACCTCGAAAATACTACCAAAATGCATTCAATGATTGGATCAGAAGACTGAAAGTTTGTATAACTGTTAAAGGGGAATTCTTTGAGGGGACAAAATAAATTTTTCATCGAAATCTATCACGGAATCATTTTTATGTGCTTAGTTGCATTCATATTTGAACAGTCCTCGTATGTCAACACGAATGAATGATGCAACTGTTTTGTAAGTTTTCGCTTAGAACGAGATAATTTGGCGCACATTCTGTGTATGTAGGCCCTAATTCACCATTTAGATGTAAAAGTGTTATCAGTTCATGTATTGTGAAGGAGTGATGCCAAAATTTTCAGGCGGAGTGGCTCTCACATCATCACGCCAGCTCTCAAAACACACTCTAGTTCCCACGAGTCTAGGTGTGTGTGAAGTTTTTAGATTAGATTATATGTCGATTTAAACCACCAGGCAACCGCTGACATCATATAAATGACTCATTGTTACAAGAATGGAATATAACATGATTTAAAGGCAAAGAGCGATATCCCGTTACGTCACACAACCGGTCTATACTAACCGTGGGGAATTGTGGGCCGTAATCATTGGAAAACAAGGGAAATTTTAGAGATTTTAAACCACGATATGACTGTGAAGAAAAGAAATATCCTCCCCAAAGTGTCATTTTCTACTAAATTATACATCCAGTCAACTATGTCTAATAACATTTTATGATTTCTGATATGTTAATGTAAGTCAACAATATCTGCACGGTACTTGAATAAAATCGGCATTAATCTCGGTCTTTATCCAAATGAAATAACTAATAAATTATTAGAACGACTTTTAAAACGAATTTTTCCGATACTTGTAAGAATTTTAATGTGTTTGGCTGCTACTCTGTATCCTCATACTGACTTATAACCCCGTCATCGGTTAAGAGTTGTCTTTATAAGTCCGGGGTTAAAAGTCTATGTCAGGATTGGATAGAAATACAAATTAAAATTCAAAATATTCATATTTTAAAGCCAAAGAAATTAAAATTCTTACAATTATCAAATGATTATCATTATAAAGCTCTTTCTGGTAATTAATTAGTTATTGTATTTGAATAAATTATGAGATTAATGCCAATCTTATTTAAGCACGGTTAACACCGTTGACAAATTGTGCAAGAATTTCATTCTGCTACATGTCAGAAATCATAAACGTTTATCTATCTATCTATCTATCTATCTATCTATCTATCTATCTATCTATCTATCTAGCTAGCTATCTATCTATCTATCTACCTATCTATCTATCTATCTATCTATCTATCTATCTATCTATCTATCTATCTATCTATCTATCTATCTATCATCTATCTATCTATCTATCTATCTATCTATCTATCTATCTATCTATCTATCTATCTATCTATCTATCTATCTATCTATCTATCTAACTATCTATCTATCTATCTATCTATCTATCTATCTATCTATCTATCTATCTATCTATCCTGCCTACGTAAGCCCATCGGGGCTTGAAGAAATAGATGGGTTGCATGATGCTTCCACACAGAGCTGAAACCGATCCGCACTCGAGTATTGGTAAATCGCATAGAGGATCTAAGCCTGCCTAGGCCATGCGGTGCGAGTCGGCCCGTCCATGCTTATAAACCCTATTTGTTTCATTGGGCGGCAGGGCCTGAGATGTCATTTCATCTCAATGTCGGGTAAAAGTCCCACACAATTGGAAGCAAAGTCTCCAAAATGACATTAACAGTGTTGACGGGGACGTTTAACTTCAAAATAAACAAAACAAAATCCTGCCTACATTCTATCGGGCATTTTCGGCAGGTGTAAATTACATCCACTCCAGATTTGCCTGATGAAAGCCTACAGATTAACTATTTAATAACGGTAAGGATCTTTCACCTGCACATGGGATGATTCTCCCTGCACAGGGGCCCTCCAGTGATCAGCCCGATTCGAAGGATGGTGCACTTTGTGGCATCCATCCGTGCACGTGGAGCATGTTCTGAAACTGTTGTTTTGCTAACTCTGCCAGGAATCGAACCGGGACCCTCTAGCACCATATGCAGATGCTACCACACTCCTTCCTAAATTGAGACCGAAGTCTAGTGGTTCTAGAAAAAATTAAATAAATAAATTTAAATAATGATTTATGAAAAATTTATCATATCATGATGCCCTACTCTAAAAATAATACCACCAAGGCCCACCGAACCGAACCTCACGCTACCATAATTTACAAAATCCTTTTTCACAATACCCACACAAATCGAAACGTGAAACGACCCATATATGTTTCGAGAAGAAACAATTAGGGTGAGGGTGGCGTTTCCTCAGAGCGACCGTCAATCCGTAAAATCACCGGCTGTCGGCTGCCGGAAAAATATTTCTTTTAAGGGCATTGTTACGATTTTCTATTGCAAATAATGCCAAAAAGGGCGAAACTGGTTACAAGTAGAGTATATGGAGTCATAAAATTGAATTTCCGACAGTGTTTGGAGAACAGCCCGGAATTTTGTTTTCAGAAAAACGGCCACCCTTGGAGGATTTTGTTTGTATGATTTGAGGTTAAGCGTCCCCGTGAACAGAGTGTCGGTCATTTTGGAGACGTTGCTTCCAATTTGCGGGACTTTTACCCGACATTGATATGAAATGACATCTCAAGCCCTGTCGCCCAATGAAACTGGAAGGCTTATATGCATTGAACCATATGACTCACACCGCTGTGCCTGGGCAGGTTTAGTCCTTCTAAACGGTTTACCAGTACTCGTGTGTGGTCAGATTCAGCTCTGCGTGGAGCCCATGCAGCCCAAACTATTTCTCCAAGCCCCGATGAGCGGGGGCGAAAACAACAGTCAGTATCATAGGTATCAGGCCTATAGTGATGCACTGAAGATTGCCTTTTTCCCGGATCTATTCCTCAGTGGAATAGGCTTCCCTCCTCTGTGAAAAATGCCAAAGCTGCAGAAGAGTATAAATTGGGACTCAGAGGTAAACGTTTTAGTACACCTCTGAAATAGATTGTAAATAATTTAAACGACTCATCTTTTAATTTTATTTTGTTAAATTTAGCGAACCACCTGAGGTAATGGTCAAATGTATCAACCTCGGTATCGGATAGGCTCGTGGGAACTAGAGCGTGTTTTGGGAGCTGCCGCGATGATGTGGGAGCTACTTCGCCTAAAATTTGCGGCATTACCACTTCGCTGTACATGGATTGAATTTTTTTTACGTCTAAATGATGACCGAGGGCATACATACCCAGAATATGTGCCAAAGGATCTCGTTCTAAGCGAAAACTTACAAAACAGTTGCATCATTCATACGTGTTTACATAAAACTATGGTCACATTACCCTGTGGTCGATTTTGTTACGGCCACCTACTTTCAGCAACGATTTTTTTTCAATATTTTTTTCGGCCTGCATAGAAAGATAAATCATTTTAAAATTGCTTAGCATCGCCGAAATTTTATATTATTCTCTCATCCTTCTGCAATTAATCAAATCTCACAAGGGTAACAACCTTTTTTTACCATTTCCAGGTCCTAGGAACTAGCGTGAGTGTTCCCGGATGTGTCGTGGGAGCAAAACTACGTTGACGCGATTTCGCGATAGCACCCCTGATGTCCACGCGTGTCTATGGATGCATGAAATCTCTTCTGCGGTCTTATTCTCCAAGAGGGACATTTGCTCTGAACTGGTTAACCGCCTACGTTTAAGCCTGCCCAGAAAAAAAGAATGTGGTCAGCTTCTCCGACAGATTTGGTGTTACCTGGGCCGTTAAACGACAAACAGAGAAAAAACGCTACAATATATCTTCTACGATGATCATTGTATGCACAGCAAAGAGTCAGACCCGCAGTCTATTCAGAGTCTCTGTTATATAATAAATGTACATGGATGCCTTCTCATTAGGAAAACACTTCCAAGTGAAATAATGGCTTCCAACATGGTGTCAGAAATGACATACATGTATAGCACTTAAAAGTAATACCATCTTTCTTTTTTCTGTTTCCAACATAGACTGTGGGTACTCATTAGAACTGCCTTAACTTGATGAGGCAGTTCTAACGAGTACCCATAATCAATGTTTTGGGAAAAAAATAAGGCAGATAATGTATACCCCAATATAACCCATTTTTTCTCTGTAATATGAACACATGCAATGTCTATAGGCGAGCCCGCAATTCACTATGCTTTTTTGAGAATCTAACATGGTATTGTAAGTACCGGCCTCGGTAGCTCAGTCGGCTGCGCGTCTGACTGGTGATCAGGAGGACGCGGGCTCGATACCTGCCGGAGTCGGCAACATTTTTTCATGAAATCTTTTCTACGGTCATTCTGCTGATTCAAGAAGGGCAGTTGTCAGTTTCTGGCGAAAGAATGGGCACTGAACTGGTTAACCGCTTACGTTTTAGCCTGTCCAGGGAAAGTGTGGATGGGTAAACTGACCCGCTCAAAAATGCCCTAAAATAGTGTTGACTGGGCCGTTAAACGTTAATACAAACAAAATCAAAGCACTGAGAGTACTGGTGGGTCGATCGTCTCTGAGTGTAGGTTGGGAAAATAGTCCTGAGCTGAGAATCGAACTGTTCGTTTAACTTTAAGCAAGCACAGTAAAGCTGATCTGACATCGCGTTATGTGGCGTCTAATTATGTAGAGTCTGTTTGCCAATGCCCAAGTGTACGAGCACATTCCACCCCACCTCCCACCCCCATCGGGGCTTGAATAAATAGATAAACAAACGATCACAGTCTTACGCTGCGCTCTGACGTCTTAGGGTAGTACTTGGATTTTGTTCAACAGAGTGGGGAGGGTGCAAACGCAGCCCCCTTCCATCTTTTAAAAATTATTTCAGATTCATACAGTTTTTTACCCTCTGCAATATACCTGAAATTCGCATCCTCAACCCGCCCCTTTCGGCACTGAATCATTATCAAAACTGTTGTTGCATACATATGGCGAACAGTGCCGACCTGATCAGAAGCAATGTACTCTATATCCGATCTTGGTCTACGCTGTATGTCTAATAACGGTACCACCTATAAAGTCTGAGCTACTCATTTTTGCACTTAAACATTTCAGGGTTAGCAGGAGTGCGAAAGGTCTATTCTTACTCGACTTGGCAACAGTTTTATAAATAGAATGTTCCGAAAGACGTCACGTGACATCGTGGCCTGGATTAAGATGTTGTGTGAGCAATCTGGCATTCTTATACTATTTCATTTAACCATCAACTGCCACTATTTAAGCAAACAGTGAAGTTCCTCTGCAACCTGCTGATCAGACGCCATATTCCGCGGCGTCTGATCTAGGTATCCAGCACACGATTCCTGTCAAGACTCAATAGATAGCTCTTGTTGCATCGATAAAAATAGCGCAACGTTTCAAGTTCTATTAATACAACAATATTGGTTTTCCCAAATCAGTGATGGTCACGTGGACAACTGCATGAATTCCGTTTGGCCATATAGTAAATTAGGGTCGATCGTTAACAAAATGTAACTGTTGAATATACGAGGGCTGGTTGGTATGTTGTGAACCTCATATTGAAGGATTTGAATTTTGTCAGATATATTATTATTATTATTATTATTATTCAACATAATCCAATACAGTATCTATACACTTTTGCCGGTGATGTTTTTAGGGCTTCAATGCTACTTTTATACGAGGATCGCAGTAACTAGGGTCATTGTGTATGAGATTATTTCAAAATGTGTATCTAGACAGCACCAATCACATTGGTGTGAAAATATTGTTTGCAAATGCTACGCTCAAAATGTAACATCATATTAAAAGTTATGTTTCAGCTTGTATTTGGCTTTATCACCACAAATGAGACGATATCAGCAACAACAAAACTAGGGAGCTAATCGAAAATATCCGCACTTTTAAAATAAGGTTCAAGAAATGCGAAATTGACCTTTTGACATTGACATTTGACCCCATAGGACGCAACGTGCATCCGAAACCTTATGAGTAATATACACAACGTAGGCAATCACCCTGCCAAATATGAAGACTATCAGACAACCGTTGTTTGTTTGATTTGAGGTTTAACGTCCCCATCAACACTGTAAAGGTTATTTTGGAGACGTTGCTCCCAATTTTGTTGGTCTTTTACCCGACATTGAGATGAAATGACATCTCAAGCCCTGTCGTCCAATGAAACCAATAGGGTTTATTAGCATGAGCGGGCCGACTCGCACCGCTTTGCCTGGGCATGCTTAGATCCTCTAAGCGGTTTACCAGTACTCGTGTGCGGGTCGGTTTCAGCTCAGCGTGGAAGCATCAAGCAGCCCATATATTTCAATTTATCACCTCGATACATTTATCACCTCGATACATTTATCACCTCGATATTTCGATTTGCTAAATAATAATAATAGGAAGAGTCTATTTCCTTATTTTGGTGCAAACACAAAGATTGTGGGGAATCGTTAGAACCGCCTCATTGAGTCTGTTCTAACGAGCACATTCAATCTATGTTTAGACTAGAAATAAGGAAAATATACATCATCTTCATTCAAATAAGAGGGCCATGATGGCCCTGGATCGCTCAGCTGATCCTTATGGCAGGTAATATAAGGTGGAGTGGACGGTTTGAACAATTTTTGGCTGATAGTGGCCCAAGGAACATTTCTGTGAAATTATTTCAAAATCAATCTAGCTATTTAGGAACGTAAGTCTTTTTAAGGGTTATATATTTTTGCGTGGGCCTATTAGGCCCACGCAGTAAGAATATGGACGAGATTGGAAAATATTTATACTCCAGCATCAAGGTCTGCAAGACGCTTCTCAGCGACGCAATCAAGCGTTTGCTTCAGGTGGATCAATAGATTGGTTCCCTCGTCGTTATCTCCGCTAGATGGCTACTTCTTCTTTGGTAGACTGCTATATCATTAGTAGGGACCAGCTGCGTAAATGTGTTAATAAATAAAACGGGTTTCCCATTGAACTGTAAATAACCCATTAATGCCAAGCGCTTCACTGTCAGTCGGAAGAATTGTCGTCTGCTCGCTGCATGTATTTTGACAAAAGCAGCAAAACCCCTGACCAGACTGTGCATATGCGCAGGCTGATTTCTGTCTCTACTTTTCTGATTTCTGTCTCTACTTTTCGCAAAATTAGTTCAATATTTCTTTGTGCCTTTTATGGAACGCTAGGCAAATGGGGGTAGTCATTTCCAAAAACGTTTTGGGGTTAATAACCTGAACATATTAGTTCAGTGCATACGTTGAATTTATCCATTGGGCTTTTCAAAAATGCAAGGTTTCGCAAGGGTAATTTTTTTTTTGGTTTGGGTTTTACGGCCCTTTCAAGATTATTTCACTCATATCGAGCCGATCGTTAATCAGAGGTGGGCGAAAACCGGAGTACCCGGAGAAAAACCACCTGACCTTCCGTTGCAGAACTTGGCGTCTCACACGTGGCCCGAGCGAGGCTCGAACCTACGGCGGTGAGAGACCTAATGACTAAGAGTCAGCGCTCCTATCCACTAGGCCACGAAGGCCCGTCTTCGCAAGGGTGAATGCAACTTCTTTACTACTGCTATAGCACTGAGTAGATCGATATGTATTTGTTAAAACTGCCTCGTCGAGGCGATTCTAACGAGTATCCATATTATCTAAATCTATGTTTGGTCTGAAAAGAAGGAATATTTTAGCAACAGTATTTTATGGCCCTGATTGATTGATTGAATGATTGATTGATTTAAGGTTTAGCCTTCCCGTCAACACTATAAAGGTCATTTTAGAGACGTTGCTTCCAATTTGCGGGACTTTTACCTTCATCTCAATCCCTGCCGTCCAATGAAACCAATAGAGTTTATTAGCATGGATGGGCCGACTCGCACCGCTTTGCCTGGGCAGGCTTAGATTCTCTAAGCTGTTTACCAGTACTCGTGTGCGGGTCGGTTTCAACTCTTTTATGGCCCTGAAAATTCACATTAGTTTGCCAGACTTTCTAACGTAAGAACACACAGAGAAACTAATAAGGACTGAACTAACCGCTTTTATATAGCTAGGTACATTTCCATATAGAGTTATTTCTACATAATTGTTTAAGATGTATTGGGTTGATTTGCAGAATTGTTTGCGTAACAGTTACAGCTTAGTTGGGGAAATATTAAGTCAAAGCACTGTGAGTACCGGTGGGTCGATCGTCTCTGAGTGTAGGTTGGGAAAATATATCCTGAACTGAGAATTGATCTGTTCGTTGAACCATTAAATTCCAGTATTTTAAGTAGGCAGAGTAGGAGAAGACACCGCGTTATGTGGCGTCTGATCAGGTATACACTACTTACCAAAGCCCCCCCCCCCCACGAGCACCGCCCAGAATTTACTTTTTACACTGCACCTCTTAGGTGCTATAAACAACCAGTCCCTCGATTTTTTTAATTGTCAGCAACAATAAACAGCAGGCGTGAAGTTTCTGTATTAGAGAATGCCTCGTACACGAGCCCAGTCCAGATTTTCTTTGTGTCGATTGATAAGTCAATACCCCGTGCATGAGTCCAGTCTAGATTTTACGTTTTACACAGCCCTCTGATGGCACAGGGAGAAGACTCAACACTGCTGCCTGGGTTTTGTTCATAGCCAGCAATAGTCACGCGGACAAAAATAACCAACAGAAACATTGCTTTATAACGTAGATCGTGGGTACTCGTTAAATCGCTTCAT
Source organism: Lucinisca nassula (assembly GCA_963580285.1). NCBI lineage: Eukaryota > Metazoa > Mollusca > Bivalvia > Lucinida > Lucinidae > Lucinisca > Lucinisca nassula. Next base: position 35,805,929 of record OY757023.1, on the reverse strand, counting down.
TATAAGAAAAGTATTCAGTGAAAATTAAAAATAAATAAAATAACGTTCTTGGTGTTGTACTGGAACCATTTTCCTTCAAGACATTACGCAAACACGCCTATACAAATACATTGCCACTTTTATCGCCGAAAAAATGAAGACTTTAAGATGAAAAATTGTGATATTTGTCTTATTTCTGCTCAAAATATAGATTGTGGGCACTCGTTAGAACCGCCTCAAATATAGATTGTGGGCACTCGTGAAAACCGCCTCATCGAGGCGGTTCTAACGAGTACCCACAATCTATATTTTAGAGCAGAAATAAGAAAAATAAGGTATACCCCCTGACACCCCAGTTTTACTGTATAAAAGTGGGGTTCAAGTAGGTTAAAATTATATAGGCGTGTTTTCGTGATGTTTTCCAAATTATTAACGTATCATTTGTTAATGTGTTTATTCGCCTTCTGTATACACAAATATCCAATCATCTCAACAGATTTATAATATTTCATTGATACTGCTTAGCCTCATATGCAAGACAATATGCACTGATATGTGCTTGAAAAGTTATTACAGGTACATGTATATCTCCTGTTTGAAATACCGAGGGAGGTACATGTAGAACAATCCGATAACGGATTTAACCTTCCCCCCCCCCCCCCCCCCCATGTTTATTAATACCACATTTCAAATAGGAGAAATGAATAATCTCTATATTACATGCACTTCCATAGACTTTAAGGACCGAATGGATCTTGAATTTTGGGTCTGAATTTCCGTTCAGTTGACGGCTCATGTTAACGGTTCAATCAGCGTAGTGTTACAGAAGCTGGGTGGAAGAAAAACTGGATGGCCGCCATTTTGAAAGCGCTTTCTACAGTTTTGAACATAAACAGAAAAAACAAAGTGTTTCAGTGATAAAACGCATGTCCATGTTTTCTTTTGTTTAAGAGCTGCATCCGACCCAAACTTCACTCATTCTGATAGTCTGTTGATGTCTTCCCAGACACCATTACAATGACGTCTTGAATGACGTCGACGAGACTGAAACTTTCCCGCATTTGAATATAACGGTTTTACTGCAAAAGCGGTATCTTGTACATAAAGTAGTTCCAGCTAAAGAGATTTATTTCTCCGGCTAAGAGGAAATATTTCTTCTCAGCAAAAAGGAAAATACCAAGATTATGTCTGGTAGAAATCATAGTATTTCTCTGTTATGCATGTAATATAACATTTTATCCAACTTCTCCTTTGCAAACAGTGCAGATCCATCGAATGCTTCTGCTGATCAGGATCCACACTGCCATAGTTTCTCCTCTCTCGCATTTTCTCGCTCAGTCGCACCACTGCATCCCAGCTACTGAAGAAGGACGATCGGCGTGACGTCACTTCCGCTGAGGTCCGCCCTTTTTCGGAGGTGCAAACAAAGGTATTCTGCTATATAACCTTACCAAATGTACACAAGAAATAATTTCAATCAGTCCCACACCTCTGACAAAGACTAACTCTATATTATTGATCCGTATATTTCCTTTTATTTCTGATGATTGTTGATAAAAAGTCAGACACATTTTGCTTTAAAACTGTTCAAAAATGATCAAATTTTAGCAATAAAAACCGAAGCTTTCACCTCAACCAAATGAGAAACTGGCGGGAAAGATATCCATTCTTTGTTTCTTTTTACTGAAGAGTTCCCTGCCGACTGTCCTTATAACAGTGATTCAGTGCAATGTTTTTAAACAAAGTAATTTGTTCATTCTAGCTGTTTATGCAGGCCCGTACGCAAGAGTGACAACCCCCACCCACCCCTCCTAATTTGGAAAATTATCTCAAATTCATGCAGTATTTCACATTCTGCAAATTACCCGGAATTCGCACCCTCCCCACATTTTATAGAGTCTGCGTACGGACCTGAATCATGTTCTGAAATGAAAATGCTGCTGTATGTATGGCGAACAGTGCTGGTCCTGATCAGACGCGATGTACTGTCTATCCGATTTGGGTCTATGTTGTATGTCTAATAACGATACCACCTATAAAAGTTTTGCTCCTAAATATTCCTAGGTTCTAAGATATGTTATAAGCAGAAGTGCGAAAAGTTACGTTATATTGTCTTTTTTTGTCGGCTTAGCATACATATGTGCAAACTTCCATTTCTTTCTAACAATTTTATTAATAGTATTTTCCGAAAGTCGTCGCGTGAGAGCGCGGGCTATATTAAGATACTGTTTTTGTTTTCCTTTCATGACGGAGGCAGCCTGGCATTGGCCTGACCTATTTCGTTTGATCCTTAAATGCCAGTATTTAAGCAAACAGTGTAGTCCTGAACAGCCGGCTGAGCAGACGCCACATTCCGCGCCACATTCTGATCTGGGTATTCAGTGTTTGCGAAACCCAGCACACGATTCCTTACCAGACTCTATAGATAGCTCTGACTTACATGTAACATCGACAAAAATAGCGCGACGTTTTCTATTTATAATGATAATATTGGTTTCCCCAAATCAGTGATTGTCACTTGGGCAACATCATTATTTTTTTATTTGCCTTTTAGTAACTTTGGGTCGATTGTAAAACAATCGACCCCAAAACAGGTATTGAATCTTTACATTTCTGATACAGGTTTAAAACTACATGTAGTGGCATGTTTTAGAATTCGTCTTCTTTGCCTTATTCTCGATCATTGGAGGTCCGCTAGAACCGCCTCAGTGAAGCCATTCTAAACTTTCTTTTTAGTAGAGTTGCAATACTAATCTTTATCTCTGCAATCCCAACTTTTATTATATAAATCATTGCCTTCTCTTCTACTTAACAGCAGTGATCACTGCAAGGGTGTTAGTGTAATGTACGCACTATAACAAAAACGAAAAGTCCGTGAAATGAACACTCCTTCAAACCCACTTTGTATAGAGAAAACTGGGGTTATAGGGGTACACATTATTTTCTTATTTCTGCTCCGAGACATAGGTTGTGTGTAAGAATCGCCTAGCAGAGGTGGACCTAACGAGTGCCCACAACCAATGTTTGCAATATAAATAAGAAAAAATATCAAGGATTTTCATCTGAAAAGAAGCCATTTTGGAGATGTGAAAGAATGCACTGTGTCGCACGGGTGTATTATCGTAATGTTTTGAGGAATAATACCCCTTGCACACTCCACATTTTCTCTCAATAAAGTAATGTTTACAGGGGTGTATATTACTTTGACTTTGTAACGTGATGGGAATGTCAAGGAATAAACTTTTTGTTTTTCAGAAAAATTCAAGGTCTGCATAAAACCGATCAGAAAAAGCAGAATGCGGTAAAAATTCATACCTTTATTATAAGCTGCATTTATTACGATGATTTACATATTAGGTGAAAGTAGATTCATTTAGGTATTTGGATTCTTATTCCTGTCGGTGTTGCAGAGTAATTTTCTATAATAATCGAAGAGAAACCATCAGACAGCTTTACAAGTCTGTGATGTATATTCATTGGCCTACAGTAGCGCTTGGACAAATCAAGTGATCAGCCATCAACTACAATTGTCCGTTTTTAAAATAGAAGTCTGTGTAGCTGTCTACTTCTTTGGGTAAATAAAACATGTTACTGTGTGTAAAACTTTAGGTAAAAACATGTAACTAAGACTTCTAACCCGAGACGCCGTTCTACGCTTTTGGTAAACATGAAACCAAATCTTCGGATTTGAGACGTCTGTATATATATAATGTAATAGACAAACGGAGATTGAAGCTGGATATATGTAGTATTCATTTAGCAATGGGCAGAAAAGGTTTGGGAATTCGTAGGCACTAATACTACTAATACATTGAGACTATTCAACCGCATAGGAAAACTGACGTAAAATAAACATTTACATTAGTTTAGCCTAAGTCAGACTTTGAAACAGTTCCCAAACGATGCACAAAATAAGTCATATAATGGACTGAACGGTACAGAGCAGTTAAGTTTAATTTGAAACACTTTCGAATAAATGAATGTTTAAACGATTGAAATGTTGCATTGATTTAAGCAAGTTTTAGCATTTTATAATGTGCAGATATTCTTGTCATTTGCTTGTGTGTGTTTTTTTTATAAATGACAGAAAAAATGGTGGCTTTTTTTATATTAATCTTCGCGAGAATCCTATCCGCTATTATTATAACCACCCAAGTGAATCATTTTTCGTGGCAGATCTAGTTTTAGTAAGTACTTACATTACGTTAAATTTAGCCAAAAGATACTTTTGTGTAAAGACAAAATCTAGTCTATAACAATACAATCCAAACAATATACACCTTCGCATGTAATAAGGCATTCAGTTTACAGAATTATCTAGAAGCAACTTCTAAAACATTTTTAAATTGTATATGACTGCACATCTCTCACCGAATCATGCTTTATTATTGATTTTGTAACAATGTGATTATTATTGCTAAATAAGAGTACCAATAAGCTATTCTAAAAATGCTTTGTTTTTCTTTTAATTTCAGACAATTAAAATACTTTAGACAACAAATAGTTTCAATATTTTTGTATTTATTTATTTGTTCTACAAATAAACTGCTGGTGAACTGATTATCTTATGTGTTTTAAAAATAATCCAAAACCCAAAGTTTAGAAAAATTGCCAGCCCACGTATTGGATTCCTTTTTTGAAGGAAGCCAACTTGTTTCTGGATTGGAAAATTGTCAGAGTGGCACTCATGGAACATTCCTTCAAAAGTGTTTTTTTTTTTTTTTTTGAGGAAGAAGTCAGCGCTGACTTGTATGTCACTGTCTGGGCACCTGTCAGGACCTAGTGCACCAGACGGAAATGAACGGGCTCATTGTAACTAACTAACAATAACTCTTGGTGACCAGGGCGGGGGGGGGGGGGGGGGGGGTTATCCATCCATTTTACAAGACTGAGCTGACTTGTATGTCACTATCTGTGCACCTTGTGGACATTGAGGGTCAGGTCCTAGTGCACCAGACGGAGATGAACAGGCTCAGTCTAACTAACAATGCCTCATGGTGAAGGTGAAATGGGGTGGGGTGGATCCCTTTGACGATACAGAGCTGACTTTGTCTGTCACTATCTGGGTATCTTGTGGACACATTGAGGGTCAGGGCCTAGTAACAGGCTCAGTCTAACAAACTATGACTCTTGTTGTGTTTGTGGGGGGGGGTGGGGGTGGGGATGGGGTGGATCACTTTGACAATACAGAGCTGACTTGTATGTCACTATCAGGGCACCATGTAGACATTGAGGGTCAGGTCCTAGTGCAACAGACGGAGTTGAACGGGCTCAGTCAAACTAACAATGACCCATGGTGTCTGTGTAGGCGGGGGAGGGGGAGGCGATCCCTTTGAAAATACAGAGCTGACTTGTTTGTCACTGTCTGGGCACCTTGTGACATTGAGGGTCAGGTCCTAGTGCACCAGATAGAGATGAACGGGCTCAGTCTTACTAACAATGACGCATGGTGTGTGTGTGTGTGTGTGGGGGGGGGGTGGAACCCTTCGACGCTAATGAGCTGGCCTGTATGTCACTATCTGGGCACCTTGTGGACATTGAGGGTCAGGTCCTAGTGCACCAGACGGAGATGAACAGACTCAGTCTAACTCACAATGTTGACAAGGGGTGGCCCTTTGTAAAAGGTACCACTCTATCCATAAAATACCCCTCCTGACCAAGGTATTTCAATTCTGAGCAAGTTTGGTGATGAATGGACCAAAAACTGTGGCCTCTAGAGTGCTAACAAGGTTTTTCTATGATTATACCTACTGACCTATTTTTTGACCCCACATGACCCATATTCGAAATTGACCTAGATATTGTCAAGATGATCATTCTGAGCAAGGTTGATGATGATTATAACAAAATTGCGGCCTCTAGAGTGTTAACAAAGTTTTTCTATGATTTGACCTACTGACCTACTTTTGACCCACATGACCCATATTCGAACATAACCTAGATATTGTCGAGACGATCATTCTGAGAAAGGTTGATGATGAGTGGACCAAAAGTGTGACCTCTAGAGTGTTAACAGGGTTTTCCTATTATTTGACGTTTGACCTACTTTTTGACCCGACATGACCCATATTCAAACCCTACCGAGATATTGTCATGATAATCATTCTGATCATGATTGGACTAAACCTGTGGCCTCTAGAGTGTTAACAAGAAAAGTTTACGGACGACGGACGACGCACGACGACGCCGGGACATCTCACAGTCACAAAAGCTCAACATGACCTTCGGTCAGGTGAGATAAAAATCTAAGCTCTCGGCCTTATGGTTTCCGAGAAGATGTTTGAACGTTTTTCCAGTATAAGTCAATAGGAGCTAATGAGCCCTGGGGCGTGGCCAATTTTGTCCCAAAGGGCATGTTTGGCAGATTTATGTAGGCGACCATTTTATGTTGCTATATACTAAATATCTAAGGTCTGTACTTCATGGTTTCAGAGAAGAAGATTTTGAAGCTTTTCTCCATTATAAGTTTATTGGAGTTAAGGGGCCACAGGGTTTGGCCAATTTGGATCCCAGGGGCATGATTGGCCGTCTCGCCGAGGCGGTTCTAAGGAGTTCCTACAATCTTATGCTTGAAAGATATCAAAATTTAGTATCTGACAACTTCCACTTTTTGGTGGTAAAAGTTTCAATATATGTGTGATATAAACGTGCATGTCAAAATTCAAATTCTGTAAATATGAGCCAGTCCATGTTGTAATGATAAATCTTTTCTTTCGGTGGTTTCTTTAATATGGGTCACATAGGAAAATAGGAAACATTTTATGCATAATCAGTACATGGCATTTGAGCAGATCTTCGCAAAGACAGTTTTTCTCATGGTGTGGTTCATTATACAATTGTGTTTTGTATAAAGGCGTGTGGCGACCCCCGAGGGCTGTAATGTTGACCGCATATCTATTGTAATCCTATTGAAAGATATTATAATCCTACTGATGGCATTTATTAATTCAACCCTTGAGGTGCTAAGAAAAACTGCATCTGAAAATGTCGTCTGCGTATCTCATCTATTTTTGCAGTCTTAAGGAATATTTAGGCATACAAGCAAACAGTGTGGACCCCGATCAGATCGTTCCCAGCAGTTTGATCTGGATCCACACTGTTTACAACAATGACTTTTCAATGTAATCAGCACACAGCAACTCAGATGGCAATTGTTGTGATTGGCATCTTAAAGGGTTAAAACAGTCGAGAAAAATATAATGACACAACGAGTGAATATTGCCCCTACAAATTAAAACAAAGGTTTTAAATTTTCAGTGGAAATTGATATCACTCAGTATATGCAGCCCATACATTATTTTTTAAAAAATGGTTTTCTGAATTCTATTCACAAATTCATAACAAACACTGCAGATCCTGATCAGATGACTTCCTGATCTGAATCGACATTGTTTGCAAAGGAAGCGTTTGTCTTAAAAAGCATTATAAGTGTTAAATACCACAACAATTACAATTATTTTAGCCACGCCCATTGGAGAATATCAAAGAATGACATTACTCCATTTACTGTATTTATTCAGTTCACTTCTTCATGACAAACACTGTAGGTCCTGATCAGATGGCTTCCTGATCTGAATATATATTGTTTGCAAAGGCAGGGTTGACTTGTCCAGCATGATAATGGTTAAATACCACACCACGCCCATTCATTTTATAGTGAGTGTTTGCCACTACGTTGCATCGACGTTACTTAGACGTTACCGGCACATTGAGTGTCTGGTCTACACCATGCAGCGCATTCTATTTCTCCAAGCCCCGAAGGGCAGTGGCGGATCATATGTTTGTTTGAATTGAGGTTTAACGTCCCCGTCAACACCACTTAGGTCATTTTGGAGGCGTTGCTTCCAATTTTATGGGACTTTTACTCGGCGACATTGAGATGAAATGACAACTCAAGTCCTGCCGACCAATGAAACCAAAAGGATGGTCTCATTCAGTGAGTAATTTTGTGTCCTGTCCATAAGAAAGGGGGGAAAGAGATAGAAGAGATTGCACAGATGAAAATGAGAGACGGAGGAGTAAGAGGAAAACGAATGGAAGTGTAGAAACAGAAGAAATAACATCATCAGAAGAAATAACATCATCCTCTCTCTACCATTATCTTAACCAACTGTAAGCCAATATCAGATGGACGCCCAAGTGACGCAAGACGCACGTCACATTTCACATTTGCCTCACCACCCCCTCCCCCGCCCCCCACTCCCAACCAACCTCTCATGGGCTTTACAAATTAGATATTTAATTTATAAGCAGAGAACATTGCTTAACAGTAAAATAAAAATGTGATTTAAAACTATAGGCGTCACATATGTTCACACAAAATATAGACTCTATATAGCCATTTTATAACTGCCTGCACATGAGTACTGGTAAACCGTTTAGAAGAACTAGCCTGCTAAGGCCAAGTGGTGCGAGTCGGTGCGTCCTAGGCCCTATAGGTGTCTTAGGCTTGAGATGTCTTTACGTCTCAATCTGTGGAAAAAGTCGCAGAAAAATGGAAGTAACGTATCTAAAATGTCCTAAATAGTGTTGCAGAGCACGTAAAGCATCAAATCAAACAAACATAGCCATAACGGTGAGAGTCTTAATGATTAAGAGTCAGAGCTCAAATTAACTACTAGGCCGCAGAGGCCCGTTCTATCATGTTTTAAAATATTTTGAACATCTCCAGGTGGCCTTTCTAACGCAAATAGACTGACTGCAAATAGCCATTTTAACGTTTTCTGGCTATCTGCAGTTGACTGCAAACGGCCATTTTAACGTTTTCTGGCTATTTGCAGTTGACTGCAAATAGCCATTTCAACGTTTTTTGGCTATTTGCAGTTGACTGCAAATAGCCACTCCGATAATAATAATAATAATAATAATAATAATAATAATAATAATAATAATAATAATAATAATTTCAAATCAATGTCTGAAATCGGCCCCCGCCCATAGGGGCTTGAAGAAATATATGGGCTGCATGAGGCTTCCACGCAGAGCTGAATCCGGCCCGCACACTAGTACTGGTAAACCGCTTAGAGGATCTAAGCCTGTCCAGGAACCGTGGTGCGAGTCGGACCGTCCATGCTAATAAACCCTATTGGTTTCATTGGGCGACAGGGCTTGAGATGTCATTTCATCTCAATGTCGGGTAAAAGTCCCACAAAATTGGAAGCAACGTCTCCAAAATGACCTTTACAGTGTTGACGGAGACGTTAAACCTCAAATCAACCAACCAACCAATGTCTGAAATATGCTCAAATATTTTTGTCCAAAAACAAATTCGCGTCACACGATGGACGTTTGCATGGGAATTAATTACATTTATCTTATCAGAATATTGGCTAATTAAGCCATTAGTCCACATTGTTAGCTTGCCCTGATCAGTGTAGATTGCACCCATAAATGACACACAAATTTGTAAACAAAACTGGCCCGCTGTTGTATACTGTATACTCATCAAGAAAAAATACGGAAATTTTCTTCCTGGATATAATTTTTTGTATTCGTTTATTAGCACCGACAATATATGATTTTACGTTAACATATTTTATGTGTATAAACTTATACACAATACAATACACACCACTATAATATTTAAATCATATACATGTAATACAAACAGGAATATTCAGAAAAAAAGCTATGTGGTTTATTATTTTTGACGCGAGGTCGTAAAATGATATTTCCGATCGTAAAACCGCCGATTTACTTCCCCAAATAACAATTTTGAATAACGGCTCTTATCTGACTCAGAAGTTCAGTATGGTAACTGTATGTAGGCGTATAACAGTATGTTCATCCGCACAGTCTAGTAAGAGATTTTACTGATCGAACATACGGGCTATCAAAAGAGGCATTGCGATAACACACCTATACAAATACATTGTAAATTTTACCACCGAAAAATGAAAAATTCCTGATGAAACAGTAAGATATTTTTTATTTTTTCTGCTCAAAACATGGGTTGTTGGTACTCGTTAGAACCGCCTCATTGAGGCGGTTCTAACGAACACCCACAATCTATGGTGAAAGCAAAAATAAGAAAGATGTTATCATTTTACCTAAACTTTGTCATTTCAGACACCATGTTGGACGCCATTATTTCACACTGTCATGTTTTCATAATGCTTAGCTGTTGGTGGGACGTAAAACTGAAACACATAAACATATCAATGAAATTGTACACAGGTATAACTTCATCTGAATCATAACATTTGCTCGGGTGCCAAGTTCTGCAACGTTTTTTTTTCCGGCTGGTATTTAATAAGTGAAATAATCTTGACAGGACTGAAAACCTCCACCCCCACCCACCCGCTCAAAAAAAAAGGAAAAAAAAAAGAAATAGATTTAGGTGCCATTCACTCGTCAGATGTTTTCACGGAAGATTCATTACGTCAGCTAAATGTCAAAATGGCCCCTTTACTTCCAACTTCTTTTCTGAATACAGTGGCCGAATGCTTTTTCATCGACAAGCTTTTCTTTTTGTGTTAAGTATACACTGTGTTAATTAGCTGGACGTGAGGTTGGTTAAAGAAGCCAGACAGTATCGCCCTGATTTTATAAACACTTGAATAGGTCAATAAACTACTCATGGACCATATATCTATCTCCACTTTTTGAAAATGCATGTTTAACGAGATAATTCCAAGGGAACTAACTTTTTGTGGAAGTTGTTGCTCCCATTTCCATCGGTGGGCTGGAACTGTTGTTAAAGAATAGAATTTATTCTGTCATTTAAAAAGTCCCATTTTTAATTGATTCTTTTACATTGCTTAGGAAACAACTTTCTGTTCGCAAGAGTAACCGCCCTTTGTTGCAAAAAATTCTGGTGTAGCTATTGACATCAACCGCCGTTTACTTATCAAATTAAAATAGAACAGAACGAAAGAGATCTGGTACCCGATAATTAAAGAATCATTCAACAAATTTACGGATAACCGAACGAAGCTAGTGGATTATGGATGAACATAGACAAAATGGCGTATACCTGGCGTCAATGAAGGACAAAGGAAGAAATGGACAGACGTCATCGACGTTCGTTAACGACGTTGACATAAGGTAAGAGTTATAACGATCAGTGGCACAATAATAAGGCGAATTACGAATTTTCACTTTATTCGGGTGGCCATTTTTGACCAGTAGATTCATCCACTTATGAACCATAACGATAACGCACCCGTGCAACATGGTGCATTTTTGCACATATCCAAAATTTGACGAAATTTGCGATAATTTTCTTTTTTTTTTTTACCCCAAACATAGGTTGTGGGGGCTCGTGAGAAGCGAACGAGTACTCACAACCTATGACTTGAAGCAGAAATAAGAAATGATGTATAGCCAGTAATCCCCTGTTTTCTCTATATAAAGTTGGGTTTATGGGGTGTTCATTTCACGGACTTGTTCACGTGATGTTTGCACGTATCCGATTTCATTTTCAGTGGTGTATTACTTTTGTTGTTTGCTTGTTTTTGGGCGTCTGATTTGGATCTGTTCTGTTTGTAAATCGCCTGTTTGTTTTTTTTTGTTGTTGTTGTTGTTTTTTTTTTTTTTTAACTTTCGCTATTATGGGTTGAATGCAGGGCCAAAATTCTATGTTTGGAACGCGAATATAGAAAAGACCTCTAATAAGTATTCTTATTATATTTTCAGTAGTGATTTACTGAGATTTTTCTATAATTCACAATTTCGAATGCTTTGACGTCATAAGTGCTAGGCGACTTTGCTGACGTCGTTTGTCGCGAAGACGTTTGGCAGAAAAACTGATGAAATCATGAAAATCAAACTTCAGTGTTCTCGTCCATTAAATGTCTTTGAGGAAAGACCTGCAACACGAAGATATAGTATGCTTTTCTTGATAATATAGTTCTACTTCATGGCGTTGTTGCATCTGTACTTCAAGCACATGGAACTGAAAACAAGATGGCGACTTATTTTCAAACTAAACCACGCCGCTTGGACTTCATGCCCTGACTAAACTATTTTGGTAGGAAATCAGAACGACTGAATTTGGAAATTCAAAAACAAATAAGCAGTTTCTTTCTTTCTTTCTTTCTTTATTTATTTATTATTTTGATTGATTACGGTGAAATACATTTGCACGTGTTCTGACGCTTCCGTTTAAAAGAAACTGTTCGCTATGGCTCACTTTTTTACTCGGAAGCCTTAGAGCACATGATTTCTCAGTAATCGATCAAAAAATAAATAAGCTCTATTTAGGTCATGTTGATCAAGTCAGTTTATCTGACCACTCTTTTCCTAGACAGCCTTATACAGCACAGTGCATATTCTTTCGCCAGAAACTAACAGTTGCCGTCCTTGAATCAGCGACAGGAAAGCAATGATCGTAGAAAAATATTTCTGGACCAATCTTTACGAAATTATGTTGCGGGACCAACAGCCGATAGAAACCGCAACCTACTGTTCACAGGTCAGACACGCGTCAGACCGAGCACTGTTTAAACTGGTTGCCTAGATGTCTCGAACACCGATGGCTCGTTTACAATGACTGAGTCAAACTCATCTTTAGTTCCGATACCTCGAAATATTTAGGGATAACGTAGGGCAATTTTTCTTTTGAGGTGATTCTAATAACTATCATCACGAAAACTCGCCTATATAATTTTGACCCCCTTGAACCCCACTTTTTATAGTAAAACTGGGGTTCACAGGGGTAAAACTTATTTTATTTATTTCTGCTCTAAAATATAAATTGTGAAGACTCGTTAGAACCGCCTCATCGAGGCGGTTCTAACGATTACCTACAATCTATATTTTGAGCTCAAATAAAAAATATCACAATTTTTCATCTTAAAATTTTCATTTTTTCGGCGATAAAGGTTACAATGTATTTGTATAGACGTGTTTTCAAAATGACAGTCGTACCCATTCTTTTATATAAAAAAAATGGAAAGATGTTCCTAAATTAATCCCACGGTGCCTCTAATGGTTTAGCGTATGTAACGCGACTTCTAATTGAATAACGTCAAAATTTTGTGACAGTATATTTATAGGTTACTAGAAAAAAAAAAACAAAAAAAAAAAACGCACAAGCGCGGGTATACTTGATGCCAAGTTTATAGCAAACAGTACTTCAGTGGTTTAAAGTTGAGAGATGGTGATATCAGGATATTCATTTTGAAGTTTACGAACGGGACATCCAGATAACACGCCTATATAATGAATACTCCTGCAAACCCCACTTTAAATAGGAAAAGTGGGGTTCGTTATAAATTATTAACGGCTAAACTTCTTAATCAGAGTTATCGGTACCATAAACTATGCAGAGCATTTTCAAAATTTTATAGACGCCATTCCGATTTAATTTCAGAATTCAATATTGGACCAAATCTCTTCTGCAACAAGGTCTATCGGAACCCGAATTTTATGGTGACTTAGTATATAAATTCAGAAAAATATATAACCGCAATGGCTTCAGCACTCAATTTCGTAAAATCATTCTTCGATATAAAAAGATTGGGTACAGCATGGATGTTATACGACAGACTGCATGCATGGTAGTTAACCCAATCACGGTTGGCAACTTTGCTTCCCTCTTTAATTGCACGCCGGTGGGTCAGGCCTCAGATTCTATGACGGTTCCAACGTAAAGGCTTATTGAGAATAAGAGAGATCTAATTCAAGGTAATGTTGGTTGGTGCCTGATGTTCTTTCTCTGGTCGGGCCCATCGGAGTCTAACTGTTGGTTTTCTTTTGCTCCAGCATTTCAGTGGTTTCTTGCTGTCGAGTCCTCACCGTTGTCTCACCTCTGTGGTTCTTTGATTTTTGTGTTCACGGAGATGTTGCACTAACGCATTAGGAGGCCTTCATGCGGACTGAACAAAGTATTTGTCTAAATCGCGACGGAAGTAAGGGCGAGGATTGTGGCCACGTAAAATCGATTTAAGCCCCCCCCCCCCAAGTGGAATTCTTTCCACCGACCGTTCCAAGGCGGTTCTTCTGTGGCGGTTTATTTATGTTGTTGTTTGTTACTACTCACTGTGTGTATCACTTGTGTCTTTTTATTTTGAATGGCCATTTGGCCATTTTGTGGGAAAGTAACTGTCCTTATGGCCATCCTTTGTTTAGGTTTCCTTTATGGTCTGGTCGCTTAATGTTTGTGTTTCTTTCCCTTTGGTGTCTTTGATGGGTGGAGTAAGTTAATTGTGTCCATTCCTGGTCTTTGTTTTACTTCTACTTTGCAGGGGTATTCATTATTTCCTCATATCTGCTCTTAAACATAAATTGCGGGTATTTGTTAGAACCGCCTCGTCGAGGCGGTTCTAACGTGTACCCAAAATCAATTTTTTTAAGCAGAAATAATGAAAATCTCTTTTTTTCCTCTGAAAATTTTCTTTTTTTTTTTTGGCGAAAATTTTTAAAAGCCAAGTTTTCTGACCGCGTGCTTGATTTGCTTGGTTGAGTTCGACTACTTGATAAGGGTCATTCAGGAAGGAACAAAATGCCAGTCGTTTTATCAGTTCTGTGATTGTGTAGCAGCAACAAAAAATAATTTACCACTTTCAGACGCGAGCACTTACCTTTGAATTTATGTTTTGTACCTGTACCTGTTTTGTGAAGGTATCAGTAGTGTATTTGGTCCAATAATCGAAATGTACTTCAAAAAATGTCTGAAACAACCCAGTGGCGAAACGACTCGACATCGCATATTAGCACTCTAAGACCAATCGAAGTACCAATCGAAGTCGCAGGTTTTCTGAGAAAATGGGTGGGAGAATTTAAAATTCGGCAATTGTCTAAAACCCAAAAATCACAAAATAAACGCAAATCACAGAGTTCATAAATCAAAATTATAAATAAAAGCAAAATTGTGACAACTCGATAGAAAAAAAATACACCAAATGATCGGTGTTTTTGCAGTTTATTGGATAATCTATTTATTTAGTAGTATAGATTGAGAAGCCTCAATGGTATAGTGGTTACACTACTCGCCTTGTAAACGAGGGGTCGCAGTGTCGATCCCGGGCTTCTCCAGACTTTCGGTTGAGTCTTTTAACCGAGGTTCCGTCTCCGTATGACCTTAGCTGTTGGTGGGACGTAAAACTCAAACACTCACTCATTTATAGGCAAACTATTTACTTTATATTGTGAACTATTCGACACGAGTTCATATGGCGAAGGACGCACGCGTTTGCGAGTGCGTCAACGCTATATGAACGAGGGCCGAATATATCACAAGTTAATAACCTTGTTATTATATGCCCAAAAATTGGACTGTCTGCCAGGTCCCAGGATTGTCTGGCATAGAAATCTGTACGTAAAATCAGATTACACATCTTAAAGAAGACTTGAAATAGAAAATGAGGCCGTTATGTGTCTTCCTACACGTTGAAAATGATGATGATGATGATGATGATGATGATGATGATGATGATGATGATGATGATGATGATGATGATGATGACGATGATGATGACGATTTCGTGGTTAACGACGCGTCAACCCTCTTTGTGGGTCAGAAGCGTCAATCGGTTAATGATCAGAAGGTATGTAGAGTTATGAGGACACCAAAAGTAAGGTCAGAATGATAATATATAAAAATCTGAATCAAAAAAATTAAATGTTATGTAAAAGTCCAATTTCTTCTGAGAATATAAGAATCTTATATGGGTGTGAGGGGTGGATTGAAAAATCCGTCCCAAGGGTCACTGTCCGGCATCACGAGGCTTGCCGAGTGATGCCGGACAGTGATCCCGAGGGACGGATTTTTCTATCCACCCCTCACACCCATATTGGATTCTTTTTCTTGCATACCTTCCATTTCTATTGCGAATTTTTAATGCTGCTGTCACTTCGGTTACCGACGTCCGCCATTTTGTGATGACACAACAGGAATGTTTAGTGACGTCACGCATGACGACGCAACGCATGAGGTCGTAATCAACCAGTGCATTTATCAAACACGCGATAATATTCAATTTGGGGTCGGAACACCAGGGTCAGAACATAAATTTCTATCCCAGGGTAAAAACACGGATTTCCTTGTCTGGTGTGCAAGAATAAGATAATATTATCAACACGCACATCTTGAGACGACTGTTCCTACACGTTCCTACACGCCAAATTGCGCCTATGTGGAGATGACGTTAACGTTGGTGGATGTGACGTCATCAAAACCATGGCTCTGTCCCAACGCAGAACGCCATTTTTTCCGGAGTGTCTGTTTTTTTTTTTTTTTTTTTTTTTCTTTCAAAATAATCTTGATTTCCTAAAAGAAATTATTGACTTTCTAAACAGATTACAGGTAGGTCATATTTGCTGACATAAAATGCGCTTCTGCACTTCGCCACAGTCTATATTCGTTTTGTTATGCGTTCTTTCATTCGATACGCACGACTGCCGGCTGCCGATTTTTAGTATCGAAATAGACAAATTTAAAAGTACAGTAGAACTTCGATGGCTCGAACACCGATGGCTCGTTTACCATGGATGAGTCGAACCCGTTCTTGAGTCCCGAGGGAAATCCTCTACATAAGAAATAGTGGGGATGATTAAGGAGATTTTAGTCTTTTATCTTGCAAATGTATGCTGTGTGTACTCATTAGAATCGCCTCGATGAGCCGATTCTAATGAGTACACACAGCATATATTTTCAGTATAGAACACCGCAAAGATGTCTAAAAGTATCTCGTTATGCCTCCTGACAGTAATCTCAGTGGCTTGAACTACCCCTGTCTCGAACGGATTTTCGAGGTCCAAAAGGTGTTCGAGCCATTGAAGTTCGACTGTAGTTCTGTTGTGAACGCGATAGCTTATCTATAGGCAATATGGACTTGACGACAGGCAATATGGAAAATACTGACCGGTAACTTCTCTACAAAGTAAACGGGACAATTTCTGGGTATATAATAATTAAGAAATGAAATATATTTTTCTGCAGTTCATGGAAGTATGAACGCAGTGGGTCGCGTGCAAAGTAAATGAACCCCGAAGGGGTTCATGTAAACTTTGCTAGCGACCCACTGTCGTTCATACTTTCATGAAAATCAGAAAAATTAAGTTTATTTTTTATATTTACATTATTTGCCCCTTATCACTAGGCGAAAAAATGCTTGTAGGGCAAACTTTTAAAGCTGAAAAACATTTGCACGCTGTTTTTTCTACAAAGAGCGGAGCAGCGTTGACGTCATCAACCCCCGTAGAGAACAATGGTTTAGAATGACGTTACTCAACGTCACTGCAAATCATGTGATCCGATGCGTTCATGGAAGTATGAACGCAATTGTTTTCTATAGGTTTACATTATACTTTACACTGGAAATGTAAATATTCTGCGATATACTGTCGGAAACTAAACGTCATCACGTAATGTCGCTTTTCATCATTGGCTGGCATTTGGTTTTACGCAGCTCACAAAAAAACGAAAAAGTGCACAAGAATGTCCATTTGACGACAGGGTTTGAAATGTCAATTCGTCTCAATGTCGAGTAAATCTTACACAAAAATGGGAGCAAAGGCTCCATAACGACCCATATAATGTTAAGGGGGATGTTAAACCTTAAATAAAAAAAATATTTGTAACAGAGTGACTGCTCACGATTTTTATTATTTGCTCATAGAGTCAAACTTCAATGGCTCAAGCACTCTTGAGAACATGAAAATTTCTTCGAGACATTGGGCTACAAATAGTGGGATTACTGTATTTGTAGTTGTGATTTGGTGAGGTACATCAAATCGGAGGTTTTAGGGTCGAAAATTTCGTTTTACTGCGACACATCAGCGGAGCCACAAAACGGAATTTGCGACCGTTCAATCGGCTATATACAACACCAAACGAAAATTTTGCAATACAGTGATCCCCCAATTATATGCATGGACGGTCACACTTGCACCATTTTACCTAGCCAGGCTTATAAAATCAAAGCGCCAAAGGCACTGAAATGACAGATTCTATGAGAAAATCATAACACTGTGAAAACTTACAGAAAACCTTCCTAAAAAGTGCTTAAAATTTAGAAAGGTAGTTCTGCCAATTCCAATATATGATATGTTTGCAGATGTCTATAGACCGGTGGTATTATGAAATGCCATTCGATGGTTCAAATTTTTGACAGAAACTATTTACGTTTTCAAAACCAAACATTAAAAGTCAAGTTTTAACAATGCTACTGTCCATAAGTAACAGTTTTTGTCTGGTCGGTTGTGGAGATCTCTACCCAAACATACTCTATGGGAAAAATATCGGAGGAGAAAGGCTGGCTAGTCCAGTACATGAATTCCATTGGCTTGAAGACATTTTTGAGTAAGAACAGCACTATGAGCCCGCTCGTAATCCTGCTGGATAAGATATCCCGGATTCTGAGCGTAAACAAATAAATGGAACGATGTGAGGCCGAAGCACTTGATTGATGAAACGTCTCGCTGTTCAAGCCACGTCTCAGCTGTGATCTTGAATGTTCTTAATGACACTAAGCTGCGTTCGCTAACTACACGCAATAGCTCGCCACACAATTACGCTTATTTCACCCGATATGTCATGCTCTATTACGCACGCGTCGCCTCGGCATACCTTACACCTATACGTCGAAACACCCGGAAACGACAACCGGCGTGATTCACGCTGAAGTGCGATTTGTCACTGAAACGCATATGTCAGTCGCTTAGACGCCAAGGTACGTATTTCATGCACTAGCGTAAGTATTCCGTACTGTGTCGACGCGTTAACTTTGGTCACGACAGGGACGTCTAGCTCTCAAACGTGCATCGCATAAGGGCGACAATCAGTGTCAATGCTTATTAGTCGGTAGTTGAGACCCCTTGTTTATCCACAGGTACAGTGTAGCAGCTGCCGGCGGAAATCTGTTTCGCATATGCGTCTGACGGTCGAATCGATCTTGACGTACGGACGTCGGTCTTCCGCTACGTCGACGTCCACTAGCGTCTTCTGTATATAGTAAGATGTCGCTCCAATAGACGATAGATCACACACATGTGGCACCCAAAATCAGAGTCAACGTCATCCGCTTTCCAACCAGCTTCTAACTGTCCAGGGGCACGCTTACGATCCTTTAATGAAAAATGTTGCAATACGCTCTCACTAAATGCTTTTTTGAGAACAATTTCAGTTTCTTCTTTTCTAGGCACGATCTTACATTACAAATCAAAGTTTGATCCTGAACATGTGGTTTCTATCCGTACTGGTTTGAGGGTGGTGCACAGGATCGACGTGGCCGGACTGGTAACCAAACGTCACGGTTGATTGATTTAACCTTTTTAGCTTAAAGGCGTTTGGTTTCAGAATCAAAGCACTGAGAGTGTGGGTGTGGGTTGGAGTAATAGGCCTGGGCTGAAGTTTAAACTGTTTCACTTAACTCTGAAATTCCAAACAAATAGTGAAGATTTTTACAAGAAGACGCGTTCGGCAGCGTCTGATCTTGGTCTACACTGTTTGCCAAGCTCACCCTATGAATCCAGGATAACCCTCTTCCGTCTTATGGAATACCCCGGTCTCACTGCGGCTACTTCTACAAGACAAAAAGTTATTCTGACAAGGCAGTGATAGTCACGTAGACATTAGCACTGAATCGCTTTTCTTATTATCAGCTTCGGGTCTAAAGCCAAACAATCAACCCAAACATAGCCGCGTCGTTTGTCAGTGTTGGGTCCATGTAAGTGTTATCTGTAAAATCTGCACATGAATCAAATGTTGGATCTGGCAAACAATGTAAACTCAGTTCAAAAGCCACACAACACGGTGCTGATCTTGTTCTACACATTTTTGCATTAGTTACTAACATCTTAAGTTTAAACGAATCAGTCCAAGTCCCCGTTCATGAACAGCCTGCATTTAGAGACAATCGCCATGAGTGTTGTCAGTGCTTTGATTTATTCACTGCCTTGGGTTTCTGGAGTGCACTCTTCCATCACTGAAGTTGGGCTCGTCCATTCTGCTAAATATATGGCACCTAGAATTATGTCACAGGACCTACACTAGGTATCTGTACCATATTCCAGGGTTGACAGGGACAGCCTTTCTTTTCAACTTTTCCACGCAAAGTCAATATACACCTATGTTGTAGCTGACCTAAACTTGACCTCGAAAGTCAGAAAGAAAACCCATTAATATTCTTGTCTACAACTGACCTGGTCCAACAGGAGGCTGGTCTTTAAGGATTAAATATTGACAGCACTGATAGAAAACAGTGTAAAACCTGAGCAGACTGCTGAGCAGACGCCGCATTGATCTGGGTATACAATCTTCGCCAAACCCGTCGCATGATGCGGCTGATTCATACGAAGTGCTGAATCGGCAAGTCGTCTGCTTCAAAAGCTTGTATTACGCTTACAGGAAAGCTAATACGCTTGTACAATTTTGATTACTGCGCCAAACCGGACTACATTTTGTGCGGACTCATATTTTTATGGCGGTCAAAGCCGGAAGAAAAAGCCTGCATTACTTTAAACGTGCAGCACAGCAAGAATAGACAGATGGAATCTGTCATTAAAAATGTCTCCCTGCCCTACATCATTGTGTAGTTTATATTTTCTTGTCCTTTAGGATTATTAATTCCATAGTGGATTTCTGAAAATATTGTAGGGTCACTGATGAGGCCTAAATGACCGAAACTTGCTAGTCTGGCGCAGAAAACATGTACACTTCATATTTTCCAGTTCTGTTGTGTATTCCTTGCTTCCAAAGGATAGCCCTTTCTAGAACATATTTATAGGCCCTATAGTGCTTTACCAGTGCATGTACACATGTTCGGTCGAGTTGAGCTCTGCATTGACACACCATGCCCCCAATCTATTTCTTCAAGCCCCGATGGGCGGGACCCACAAATAGGTGTATATTCCTGACATGAGGGAGGCTGACTCCGGAATCTATAACGGTGTCTACGTATTTTTTTGTAGTCAAGAGGGGTGGAGCGTCATATTTCCTGGGTTCGACCTCCGTGACCGAACTGGTGATTGTTGTTCTGCTCTTACTTTGGATTGTTGTTAAGTCTTAACCCTGATTCATGATTGTTTTAATGTATGTACATGTATGACCATTTTACTTTGTATTTTATTTTGACTCTTTGCGATTGGCCGTCCCAAGACTGTCGTTCTTTTGCAGTGTTTCATTTGTTATTGGGCTTTGTGCCGTTGTGTTTTTGTGTGTGCCTACATT
Source organism: Lucinisca nassula (assembly GCA_963580285.1). Lineage (NCBI taxonomy): Eukaryota > Metazoa > Mollusca > Bivalvia > Lucinida > Lucinidae > Lucinisca > Lucinisca nassula. Next base: position 35,784,835 of record OY757023.1, on the reverse strand, counting down.
TCACTTACTTTCTTTAGGTGACTTGACATGGCTGCGTTCTTAAGTTTTGGCCTTTCGCCGGAGATCTTAAGCTTTTCTTACTAGTTTGCATGGTCAGTATAAGAAACAAGAGGCCAATGGGCCATTACGCTCACCAGAGATCAATTGCGTTAAAGGGCCTGCGCCCTGACGGCCATATAATTTTTTTTTCGATAGACTATGAAGACCCAAGAACATAAAATGCCTAGAATGCACTGAACTAACTGGTCGCATATCTGCTAGTGGTTTCAGTCCCCAATGCTACATGCCAAGTTTCACAAAAGTCAACCAACACGGCTTGGAGAAGAAGATTTTTTTCCTTATTCTGGACATGACAGCCATATTGGTCATGTGACCAATTGATATTTCTTGTAATGAAATTTGGTAACATATGGTCCAGTGGTTTCTGACAAAAACAGTTGTAAATTTTCATCTGAATTACCTTGGGCCAAGGTCGAGCAATGACCTTGACCTTCAATACTCATGTACCTTCATTTTGCTAATTGCATGTACTCATTTTTAGTTTTGAATTTTTCCCATATAAAAACTTATGTGACCAAATTGGATCTTGGTGTAAAATAGGTCAAGGTCATCCACGGGTCATCATTTGAATAAACTATGATGGGCCTGAGTCCCCAAAGCTACATGTACATGCCAAGTCTCATGATAATCGGCCCATTGTTTCCGGACAAGAAAAAATTGAAGCGTTTTTACCTTATACGGGCATAGCGGCCACCTTGGTCATGTCCCCAAACTCAAATTAATCAATGTTCATTTTCTTGATCCCAAAATCTTTCATAATAGAATTGGTTATAAATGGCCCAGAGGTTTCTGTGGAAACAAAATTCAATTTTCATAATTGAATGGCCTTTGGGCTAAGGTTAAGGAATAACCTTGACCTTGAATACTCTTGTAGTTTCATCCAATCATTTAGCTTACTGCATCTATCAATTTTCAAATCATAGACTGCATTTTGACTGTTTCCCATACAAAAGTCTACATGAACAAATTTGACCTTGACGTAAATTAGGTCCAGGTTATCCGAGGGTCATCATTTGAACAAAACTATGACGGGCCTGAGTTCCCAATGCTACATACCAAGTTTCATGACAATCGGCCCACTGGTTCTGGAGAAGAAGATTTTTGAAGGTTTTTTACCTTATATGGGCATGGCAGCCATCTTGGAAATGTGACCTGGACCCATCAAACAAACTTTCGCTCCCCCAACCCATGAATAGTTACATGAAATTTGACTTCAATTGGCACAGTGGTTTTGGAGGAGCAGATTTTTGAAAATGTTGACGGCGACGAAGGCGACATACGACGGACGACGGACCAACCACTGCCTATCCTAAAAGCTCCCCTGGAGCCTTCGGCTCTGGTGAGCTAAAATATCGCACGTAATATCGCTAATTGTGAACGTAAAAATGAATATCTTTCTTAATAGTTCTATCAACGGTTTAGTTTTTCTACCTTATGAGGTACCCTTTAAATCTTTTGTAACTCGGTCCCCGCCCATCGAGGCTTGGAGAAATAGATTGGCTGCATGATGCTTCCACGCAGAGCTGAAACCCACCTCACACGAGTACCGGCAAACCGCTTAGAGAATCTAAGCCTGACCGTCCATGCTAATACATATAAACTCTATTGGTTTTATTGGGCGACAGGGCTTGATATGTTGCTTCATCTCATTGTCGGGTAAAAATCCAACAAAATTTGAAGCAAAATCTCCAAAATGACCTATAGAGTGTTGACGGGGTCGTTAAACCTCAAATCAAACAAACAAATCTACTGAATCGAATAGTGTTTTACAATAATTCCTTTGTAAACTATTTTTTTTTATTCTGTGCAAGCCGGTGTCAAAAGACAAACCGGCTTTTGCAGCTACATGTATGCACCCCTCTCGACCAATGATATCTTCTAATAATCAAGCCGACATTTTATAGTTTAGTGATTGGCCAGGATTCTAAAAAGGCACGTAAACCGAGTCACCCGATTGTGTGAATTCAACTGTAACACAAGCAAGGCTGTTGGGTATGTGACCATTTCGTCCGTGCGAAAGGCACTCTATCGAATTTTCTGGGGCCAGTTTCATCAAAGCATTTGCGACGTATTTTCGTCTTAAAAAGATCGTACGAAGATCTTACGACAAAAATCCTGTTTCATCAAATGCTCGAGATCTGCGATGTTCGCACATTTTGTCGTATTTCTGAGATGAATATTTAGACATCGCACATTGAAATTTTCGTCTTAAACGTTGGACATGTCACGGCCATAGCGGAAGAAGATAACGCGCAGCATAGTTTATAGAAACCTACGCTCATTTTTAAAAGTGTGGTACGTAATTTGCCATTTCGCCACCGCAGATCACGCCCATTACTTATACAAGCCCATGCAATGAAGACCCCATCGAAACAGATCCCTTCGTTATAATCTTTAGTTTGGGTTTGGGTTGGGGTTTTTCTTATTTTTAATTGAGATCGAGGGTACTCGTTAGAAGCGCCTCTTTGTGGTCGTGCTTTCGAGTACCCACAATCTATATTTCATGGTGTAACCTAGCATCGACGCTGGTTTTCGACTATCGGGGCTTGGAGACATAGTGCTTCTGCTCAGAGTTGAAACCAACCAAGCTTGATTACTGGTTAACCGTTTAGATTGTAAAAGCCTGCCCAAGGAAAGTGGTGCAAGTGGGACCGCTCCTTAAGCGGTTTCTTTGGTCGATAGGGTTTATGATGTCATTTCACCTCAAGGTTGGGTAAAAGTCTTACAAAATTGAAAGCAGCGTCTCCAAAATGACATAAGTTTATGTACAGTGTAACGGTTGGGAGTGTGGGGGGGGACTTAAAACCTCAATGCAAACGAAAGAACCAACGCGTTCAGGTAGTACTAACGATTACCCACAATCTGCGATTAGACTTTTGATTAAAATGAAGACTCAGTGTACCTCAAGTATGAATATGACACAGATGCCCACGCCAAAGACCATCCTCGCCAAGAAAAAAACATGTGGCCAAAAAAAAGACATCATAGCTCTGCTGGAAAGTAGAAGTAAAACAAAGATCAGGAATCGATACAATTAACTTACTCCACCCATCAAAGACACCAAACGGAAAGATATGAATCCAGATATGAATGCAATCCTTAAAAAAAAATAATACGAAGTCTGTGACATTTACCTTGAGTTGTTGTTTTTCGGCCCTTGCGAGATTATTTCTTTATTTCGAGCCGATCATTAATCATTTGTGGACGACAACGAAACGGAGAAGCCGGAGAAACGACCTGTATCTTTCATCATACCAAATACGAACTAAGTCCATTAAATTGGTTGGGAAATGTGAGCTCTTATTAAAATGTTGATATTTAAACATTCTGAGTCTGAAACCTTGACCTTGAGGTCATGGACATGGTCGCGATTATGTTGAAAATTATGAGTCCGTGACCTTGACCTTGAGGTAATGGGCATTGGTGCGGGTACGCTGAATAATCATTAAATGTGTATCTATCATCGTACCAAATATGAACCAAATCCATTATATGATTTTAAAAATATGAGCTCTTAGATATTTTTCAACATTTGAAGTCTTATAAGTCCATGACTTGACCCAGAGGTCATAGCTAATGGCCAGCGTATTGCTGAATAAACCTTTTGACCTATACATATCATCACAATTCCATCATATGGTCTGGAAAATATGAGCTCTTAAAAGGGTACACTATCTTAACCTGAGGTTACAGGATCGCGTACGTACACCACATACGGATGGACGTACGTACGTGTGCATACGCTCGTAAGTACGAAAACCTTTATTCTAACATGACGTTAACGTTTTTCCAATTGAACCCAGTGGAAACGTCAGCGTTTGCAAATATGCGATAATTCACGTCGTCAACGTGGTGCGTGCAATTTGGCGTCATCGTGACGTTGCATGTAAACATTTCCTTCTGTCGACATCTGCTGCAAAATAGTCCCCAAGATAACGCTTTGTTACTACTGTATTTCAGTTTAGCATCATGTTAGAATCGAAATAATTTCCACGCACCCGATGTGTTATCGTGATTAACACACGGTGTTGTCGGGCAGATGCGAATATTAATTCACTCCGGCTTCGCCGTCGTGAATTAATATTTCGCAATCTGCCCTCCAACACCGTGTGTTAATCACGATAACACACGGTACGTGGAGATTATTTCTTAAATATCGACGGCGTTGGGACGGAATCATTGTCTTGCGTACTGTCATTTCGTCTATGTGCAGGCGATTGTATAATTGCGCTTACATGTAACTATAGAACAGGTTCTTTGTAATTTAAAATCAGTCATGATGTAAGATCTGTGTTGCAAATGAACTGAATTTATTTTTCATTGAAAGGCTGGACGGCCTGACAGACGAACAATCAATGAAAACATATTTGCTACAGGCCATAACCTACGCCCCCTCCCATCGGGCCTTGAAGAAATAGATGGGCTGCATGATGCTTCCGCGCAGAGCTGAAACCGACCGCACACAAGTACTGGTAAACCGCTAAGAGGATCTAAGCCTGCCAAGGCACAGCGGTGCGAGGCGGACCGTCCATGCTTATAAACCCTATTGGTTTCATTGGGCGACAGGGCTTAAGATGTCATTTCATCTCAGTACCGGGTAAAAGTCCCACAAAATTGGAAGCAACGTCTCCAAAATGACCTTTAACGTGAAACCTCAAAACAAACAAACGAACAAACCATTGCCAACAGCAAACCGGAGCTGAAAACTGATATACATGTACTTTAAATACAAACACTTACAGAGGCTACGTCAGGTAACGTTATATGCGGTTCCTTATTAAACAACGTCATGTATTGACGTATTGTGTTAAATTCGTGCATAAACTGTGTTCTAAGTTCATACGATAAATTGAATCTTGTATGCATGCTCTTGTATCACTGAATTTATTAAATTGAGCGTGAGCTGGCCTGCATGATGCTTCCACGCAGAGCTGAAACCAACCGTACATCTCCTTAGAGGTTCTAAGCATGCCCAGGAAAAGTGGTGCGAGTTGGACCGTCCATGCATATAAACGCTATTGGTTTCATTAGGCGGCAGGGCTTGAGAAGTCATTCCATCTTAATGTTGGGAAAAGTCCCACACAATTGGAAGCAGCGTCTCCAAAATGACCAAAATAGTGCTGACGGGGACGTTAAACCTCAAGTCAAACAAACAAAATCTAATATTATAAACTTATCAAAACACGTGCACTCATGCTGAAAACAGCCCCCACCCCCCACCCCCCCCCCCACACACGCCCGCATTTACTGACAAACGTTAAATCAACGCTTGTCTGACGTCACGACGTCCTCAAAACAAACCAACTCGCCAGTGGTACAGTGGGGAAAGGGGCATAGATAATTAATATCTATATCTTAAGATATTAAATGGAAACACAAGTTTTAAACAGCGTAGAATGTACGTTGATTCAACGTTGTCTGTACTGAATATACTTCCAGGTCCACTGGAACAATACTTTTAAAACGTGTTATCTCCTTTATACGGCTATTTCAAGACGCCACGTGATCACGCATGTGACAATTAATGGCCCCGTTTAAGAGCATATTCAAAATTGCGACATATTTTTGTGAAACTCAAATTTAGCTCTTACTTTGCAATGTTTTGATGAAACTGACGTACACAGTTCTTTAAAAAGTGCGTACGAACACTTTAAGATTAATCGTACGATGTTTATTGATGAAACTGGCCCCTGGTGGACTCAGCGAATTTGAGATATATTGACAAGTACCCACAATCTATATTTTGAGCAGAAATAAAAAAAAATATCACAATTTTTATCTGAAAATTTTCGTGTTTTTTTCGGCGATAAAGGTTACAATGTATTTGTATAGGCATGTTTTCGTAATGTTGGTCAGTTTCAGCTCTGCGCGGAAGCACTATGCGGGCCAGTCTATTTCTCCAAGCCCCGATGGACAAAAGCGAACGTCGGTTCTATGTTATACAATGAAATATATATTGTGGGTACCTTAAGCACAGTCACAATGAGGCGCTTCTAACGGGTACCCTCAATCTCTATTTTTAAAGAAAAAAAACAAACAAACTAAGAAACCCCCGCCCAACACCTAAAGATTATAACAAAGGGGTCAGTTTCGAGGGGTTTTCATTGCGTGGGCTTGTATAAGTAATGGGCGTGATCTGCGAAGGTAACCAAAATGACACGTTGCGAACCATCCTTTTAATAACGTTACTCAAGGGATAAGCGTTGGGTTCTTTAACCTATGCCATGCGTCATCTTCTTCAGCTATGGCTGTGATAAGACGAAAATTTCAATGTGCGATGTCTAAATATTCATCTCAGAAATACGACAAAATGTGCGAACATCGCAGATCTTAAGCATTTGATGAAACAGGATTTTTTGTCGTAAGAATTCGTACGATCTTTCTAAGACGAAAATACGTCGCAAATGCTTTGATGAAACTGGCCCCTGAATAGCTCCGCCTAGTCAATCTTATCTGCGACTACTATAACAAATGCTATCGGTCGTGACCCTTGAAATGCAATTTTACGTCCCCGTTAATACTATTGAGGTCATTTTGGCGACCTTTCTTCCAGTTTTGTGAGACTTTTACTCACATTGAGATGAAATGGCTTCTCAAGCCCTACCACCCGAACAAACTGCTAGGGTTTATATGCAGGGACGGCCCTATTCGCCAATTTGCTTCGACATGTTAGTTAAGACCTTCATTGCGTTTTACACTGAATAACTCAAAACCATTGATATATTGCTTATGCGTCAAACAAGAAATTTTGGTGCTCGTAAGAACCGCCTCGTTGAGACGGTTTTAACCGGCACCCACAAAGTATGTCTGAAACAATATAACGCATTTTCAACCTCCAAAATTTCTGTTTTCGGACAAGGACAGAAAACAGTGTCACATGAACCTGTGTGAAAATAAAAAGGTCACGTATTTAGAACAACGTGAATTATTTGTTTGTGTGGCCTGTTTCATTTAATGAAAAGCGGTTAATTCAATAATTGTATACGTGATTTCGCAAATTCGCAAACCTAATTAAGGAAGATGGATGCTTCTGGCCCATTTACTGCAACTTTGTATAATGAATACAACTCAATATGGGAACACGCCCGTGTGACTCACACCCGTGTGACTAGTACATTCGTTCCTGTCTCCAGAATGGTTATTTTTCATCACGAAAACACGCCTATATAATTTTGAACCTCACTCTTATATGAGCCCCGCCAAGCGAATTTGTCTTCGAACATTCCGTCATGACAAATTTTAACTGCGCATGCCCAGCTATTCAGAGGGGCCAGGGATATGGCTTTCTGTCTGAAGGTTCCTCTTGATTCACTGCTTGTATGAGCGAGCAGCGAAAGTTCTGGCGAGACTGCGCGGATGCGCAGGCTCGCCTGAACGTTCGCTGCTCGCATAGGCGATACGTACCAAAATCGCTTGACGGGGCCCATATAGTAAAACTGGGGTTTACAGGGGTAGACCTTATTTTTCTTATTTCTGCCGTAAAATATAGATTGTGGGTACTCGTTAGAACCGCCTCGATGAGGCGGTTCTAACGAGTACCCACAATCTATATTTTGAGCAGAAATAAGAAAAATATCACAATTTTCCATCTTATAATTTTCATTTTTTCCGGCGGTAAAGTTTACAATGTATATGTATAGGCGTGTTTTCGTAATGGATGCAACTTTGTAGGGTATTCTTTCCTATTACCAAAATGGTTACTTTTTCTGATGAAACTTTGTGATATTTTTCTCTTTTGTACTTGACACATAGGTTGTCGGTGCTCGTTAGAACCGTCTCAATGAGGCGGTTCTAACGAGTACCAACAACCGATAGGTTATGTGTGCTCGTTAGAGCCGCCTAAATGAGGCGGTTCTAACGAATACCCACAACCGATGAAACAAGAAAAAGAACGTAATACCCCGTAAACCCCGTTTTCTCTATATAAAGTGGGGTTTATGGGTGTTCATTATACGGATTTGTTAACATGTTTTGGGACTGTCTGATCACTTTCTTGTCAAGATTGAATAGATTAAACAAGTGGACTTTCAAATGAAATTTATAAATCGAGCCTGCGGCGAGTTTCATATTTCATATGAGTCAGTTATGAGTGTTTTAGTTTTACGTCTAACCAACAGCTTAGGTCATACGAAGACGGGGTCCCGGCTTAAAGACTCATCCGAAAGTGTGGAGAAGCCCGGGATCGATCCTGCGACATATTAAAATTTTCATATGAAGATAACAGAAAAAAAAAATAAAATAAAATGAGCATGAGTGAAAGATTATTTTTAACATATAACATATAAAGAGGAGCTTACATGAGTGTCCATGTATTATTGAATTTATAAAACGAGTTGAGGAAAAAGTATAAAATGCGAGGCTTTGTCGAGCATTTTATCCATTTTCCTCAACGAGTTTAATAAATTCAATAAAATATGAGCACGAATGCAAGATTCTATTTATCATATGACATTTAAAATGCATTCAATTCGCCAGTTTTTACAAAGATGTCAATATTCCGCCATTAATGATAGCGACGTCGTTAAAGACGTCGTGCCTGCAACGTTACGGGTTGGTTGGTTGATTTGAGGTTTAACGTCCCCGTCAACACTGTAAAGGTCATTTTGGAGACGTTGCTTCCAATTTTGTGGGACTTTTACCCGACATTGAGATGAAATGACATCTCAAGCCCTGTCGCCCAATGAAACCAATAGGGTGTATTAGCATGGACGGTCCGCCTCGCACCGCGGTTCCTGGACAGGCTTAGATCCTCTAAGCGGTTTACCAGTACTAGTGTGCGGGCCGGATTCAGCTCTGCGTGGAAGCATCATGCAGCCCATATATTTCTTCAAGCCCCTATGTGCGGGGGCTACGCAACGTTACGGGACGTAGCTAACTAATTTGCATATTTAATCACAGGCGCTTATTTTTTAATCCATCAAAACAGATTGAAAATGTCCAAAAATAAAGACTCTGATGCAATTTCAAAGAAATTCTTACGAAATGACTTGGTGTCACTTTTGATTTTAAACCTTATGAACTACTTATGAATAGAACTTCAAGCTCCTGTGATTTAATCCACTAGGGGATTAAAAAATTTATTACATGGCGTTTTTACACTCTCAGACGCGACGCCATATGATAAAAATATATAAAAGCTAAATCTATTACCGAAGAATTTCAAAAAAAAGTTTGTCTCAACATCAGAGTGTCATGACTATTATACGTGTGGCAATACGGGTATTATTTATTCGATGGCAAGTCAATGAGTAACCAGTCTATCCCATTTCCGAGACATCCAATTTCAATACATGTTTTCGGCATGAGGGTCAAATTTCACCCTTATCGTGTCAGTCACTCATATGATATTGAACGTCAAACATGGCCAGCGATGCAAAAGCAAGCTTTTCGTCAAAAGTTGAGTACCGTGATGTAATTCGGTACTTGTATTTGAAAGAAATACATTGCCTGTGACCAATGTTTATGGGTCTTCTACACCATTGCTTGCACAAGTTAAATTCTGCGTTCGGGAACTCAATCGCGGTAGAGCGTCTTTAGAAGACGAAACCGGGCCTGGACGGCAATCAAAGGCCACCTATTTCAGCTCACAATCGCAGACTGCGGGTACAGTGTACTCTTTGCATGCCAGCCGCTTTAGGAACAAAATCACATATTGTGCAATATAGTGGCTTTTTTCACATCTCCAAAATGGCTATTTTTCTGATGAAAATCCGTGATATTTTTCTATTTATACTGCAAACATAGGTTGTGGGTGCTCGTTAGAACCGCATCATTGAGGCGGTTCGTTATTCGTTAGAACCGCGTCATTTATGCGGTTCTAAAGACACCGCCAACCTATGTCTTGGAGCAGAAATAAGAAAAATAATGTATACCCCCGTAAACCCCAGTTTTCTACATACAGTAAAAGTTCGATGGCTCGAACACCGATGGCTCGTTTACCATGGCTGAGTCGAACGCGTTCTTGGGAATTAGGATATTTTCGTCTTTTATCTTGCAAATGTATGCTGTGTGTACTCATTAGAATCGCCTCGATTAGGCGATTCTAATGAGTACACACATCATACATTTTTCATTATAGAACACAGAAAAAGATGTCCTAAAGAATGTCGTTATGCGTTATGCCTCCTGGCATTAGCCCTCAATGGCTCGAACTACCACTGTCTCGAACAGATTTTCATGGTCCCAAAGGTGTTCGAGCAATTGAAGTTCGACTGTATAAAGTGGGGTTGGGGAGAGTGTTCATTTCAGGGACTTGTTCACGTGATGATACTGATCATTGTATTAACTTGTTATTTGGGGATATAAATCGGGGGGTTTACAGGCGGAACTTTCAACAAAGCGAATGGCTTGAAGAAATAGATGGGCTGCATGATGCTTCCACGCAGAGCTGAAACTAACCGCACACAAGTACTGGTAAACCGCTTACAGGATCTAAGCCTGTCCAGGCAAGGCGGTGCGAGTCGGACCGTCCATGCTTATAAACACTATTGGTTTCATTGGGCAACAGGGCTTGAGATGTCTTTTTATAACAATGTCGGGAAAAGTCCCACAAAATTGAAAGCAATGTCTCCAAAATGACCTATATAGTGTTGACGGGGACGTTAAACCACAAATCAAACAAACCAATCAATAAAGCGACTTTTCAATCCATTTTTCCCTCATTCTAAAGCTCTTATTCGTTTGAATGGGTTAGAAATTATAGAGTATATAGTTCTCAGTTGCGCATAATTACGACGTTACGTCACGGCGGTATCACCCAGAATCAGATACCATCGCTTTATAATATTTGACGTTATTCAATCAAACGTGGCCTTATGTTCTCACGTGCGTTGGAATACTGTTTACAACACTGCTGGCATACATCGTTGACTCTTCATTGAATAAACGTTGAAACTACGTTTTCAACGTTGTTTTATCGTTTGTTAAACGCTGAGTTGCTGATTGGAACATTGTATAGCTTGTTCGAAGTGAATTTGTCGACGACTTTCTCCATGTCATTTGTAAGGCTGACACGATTAATCGGATAATCGACTAATCGGTCGATAAATTCCACAATAATGATTATCATTACTGATTTGCTTTTAATCGATTATTTGATAAGTACAATTTACTCCCCAAAGTTGTGCCTAAAATAGCTGGATGAGTGGCAAACAGCGCAGACCCAGATGAGACGCCGCGTTCTGTGGCGTCTCATCTGGATCTAGACTGTTTGCTCAGGCATGTCTGTTTAAATGCATATGGTAAAGTACAACGTAATGGTAAGAGTCATGCTCAGACAGAAAGCAAGACTGTTAAAATCACAACCAAATCGTCATAATCTTCAGTGATTACGTATCGATTATCTATCACAATGACCTGACTGATAATCGATTATCTTCTCAGCGCCAGTTAGCCAGCCCCAGTCATTTGTAAGGCAATGGTCTGATTTAGAAAAAAAAATGATTTGTTCTCGAAGTTTATTTATTATACACAACAAATCATGACGTGGCATAATTATGGTTGGGTCGATTGTTTTCCATCGGCGCCATTCTGGATCTTCAATTTTATAAGTAAGCGTACTTATGCTCCAAGTGTTTGATGGGTATATGTTTTGACACTTTTATGATCATTAGTTTGTTTGTTTGTTTGTTTGTTTGTTATTATATTTATTATATTTATATTTAGAATGTTAATACTATTGTATTTAGTATGTTTGGTTTGTTTGTTTGTATTGGTGTTTAACGGTCCAGTCAACAGTATTTAGGTAGTTTTTGAGGTCAGTTTTCTTATCCACACTTTTCCTGGTCAAGCTTATACGCGTACGTAAGCGGTTAACCAGTACGGTGCACATTCTTTCGCCAGCAACTGACTACTGCCCTTCTTGAATCAGCGGAAGAGAGAGAATGACCTTAGAAAAGATTTCATGATCTTTTGCACAACGTAGTCTAATATGCAACCAATGTTCATATGACACATTTTTATCTTACATGTGGTTGAGAAAAAGGGGATGGGATTAGAAATTCTTTCCTCTTGTAATTCTGAGATATCCTTATCTGGAAGGCAAAGAAAATTTCCCAGCAGGCACTCAACATTGAAACAACGTTGAAACAACGTTTAAAACGTTGTTTCAACGTTGTTTCAATGTTGAGTCAACGTTGTGTGCCTGCAGGGAAGCTGCTTCTTATTGATGAAAGTTTATAATGTTTCACTTTTTTTCCAAACAAAGGTGTGTTCAGCGAGTACCAAGGGAAATAATAACTTCGCACAACGAATCTCTACTGAGCATATATTTTTATTTTGATATTTATTTTCAGCTTCAAGAAGTCTGGCGGGTTCAGTGGGCGTTCAGCATTGGAAAAGGGACTTATTTGTGTCGCAGTTTTACTGTTTGTGGCTGTTATTGGGCTTATAATTGGATTGGCTCTAGTTATAAGAGATAAGGAAGAGTTGCCAGGTAAATGTTTCAGAATAACAGTACGTTGACCAGTAGGCTTGTAATGAGTGAGTGAGTGTTTGAGTTTACGTCTCACCAACAGCTAAGGTCATACGGAGACGGGACCCCGGTTTAAAGACTCGTCCGAAAGTCTGGAGAAGCCCGTGATCGATCCTGCGACCCCTGGTTTACAACGCGATTGGCATTACTACTACACCATGGAGGCTTCTAGGCTTGTAATGAACAGCGTTGTTATCATGTCGTTATACAATGAAGTAGAGGGTTTGAGGGGATTGGCGTTATCATATTACATTATTGCTATAGAAATACACCAAGTATTATTATATACCTAGAAAATGTTCCGTTCACTTTCTACAGAAGTTACCGGTCAATAGTTTTCAATATTGCCCGTAGTCAAGTTCATATTGCCCGTAGATAAGCAGTCACGTTCACAATAGAACTACTTTTGAATTGTCAATTTCGATAATAAAAATCGACAGCCATCTTGTCATGCGTATCGACTGAAAGAACGTAAATAAAACGAATATAGGTTCTGACAAAGTGCATAAATCGCATTTTATGCTGTCAGATATGACCTACCTGCTTTGTTTGATTTGAGGTTTAACGTCCCCGTCAACACAATTTAGGTCATTTTGGAGACGCGTTCATACTTCTATGAACTGCAGAAAAATAAATTTCATTCCTTAATTGAACGTCAAATATGGCCAGCGATGTAAAAGCAAGCTGAGTACCGTGCTGTAATTTGGTACTTATATTTGAAAGGTAAAACAGGCGTTCAGTGCGCCAAGAAGTTGCTTAAAAAGTTTCCAAATTACAATGCACGTCTTTCGCTAATGTCGTCACAGATGACGAGACATGGGTTCACTTTTTTGAGCCAAAACGAAAGATTCAGAACAAAATATGGGCAACAAAGTATTGCAAAAGACCATACATTGCAAAGCGGACCATGAGCGTCAAGAAGGTAATGTATGCCATATTCTTTTCAAATCAGGGCCCTGCTATTCAGGTTGCTGTGCCTAAAGGCAAATCTGTAAATGCGAAGTTTTACAACAATAAAGATCTTCGAAAATTGAAGAAATATTTCAAAGAACGAAGACCCGCAACTGGTCTGGCCAATGTCAGATTGCTACATGACAATGCGTCATCGCACAAGGCAAGACTATCTGAAGCAGGAAAAGGTTGTTGAACTCCCTCACCCCCCGTATTCCCCTGACCTTGCCCCGTGTGACTTTTTTTTTTGTTCCCGCGGCTGAAAAAATACCTTTCTGGTCGAAAATTTGTACAGCGCAAACACCTCGGTTATGCACTATTCCAGTGCCTTCATAGTATACCCCGAAAAGACTACCAAAATGCATTCAATGATTGGATCAGAAGACTGAAAGTTTGTATATCTGTTTAAGGGGAATACTTTGAGGGAACAAAATAAATTTTTCATCGAAATCTATCACGGAATCATTTTTATGTGCTTAGTTGCATTCATATTTGAACAGTCCTCGTATATTTCACAGAGTTGAATTCGACCATGATTGATTAGTGAGCACAGCCTTAGCGAAATTATAAACCGACAAGCACAATCAGCAAAACGTCTGGTCCACCTTCAAAACCAACATCAAGAACAACAAATTATTATTATTATTATTATTATTATTATTATTATTATTATTATTATTATTATTATTATTTATGTACATTCCAACAAATCATATTGGCTAGTTTTATCCAATTTTATTTTCATCACGTTAACATGCATATATGTAATACAATTATGTCAGGAAAAATAACGCTTACGTTTTAACCCACAATTTCCCATAAAGAGTTAGGTAATGAAAAGCTCGAGTCACAAAAACAGATTGTTGGTACTCGTTGAGGCGGTTCAAACGAGAGCCTACGATCTATGTTTGGACTAGAAACAAAATAAACTACGACAAGTTTCTATCTAAGCAGGCATTCTGGTAGGATTTGTCGCGACATGCCTTATTTATGTATTTATATTTATTTATTTATTTATTTTAGATGTACAGGTATGCCTGTCGGACGATTGCGCAATCGCATCGTCCCGGGTCCTTCAATCTATGGACCGAAGTGTGAACCCCTGTGATGATTTCTACACCTTTGCTTGTGGCGGCTGGAAAAGGACCCACGTGATCCCAGAAGACAGGTCCTCTCAAAATGTATTTGGAGTTTTGAGAGATCAGGTCCAATTGATTAATAAAAGTGAGTATGATGCATAGGAATAGAATTAACTACAATATCCATGTATATTTTATTATTTTACATCTTCACTGCAACATAAAAGACTTGATAGAAATCAACCACGCGGGTTCATGCGAACACACGCCTATGCAAATGCAGTGCAAATTTTTCAATCGAAAAACGACAACTTAGTTTCCAGACGAAAGAATGTGATATTAAATTTTGTCTTTCAGCTCTTAAAAAAGGATAACCCTTTTATAGAACATATTTAACTTCACTACAGCTGGTGTGTGGGAATGTGTGGCGGCGGTAAAACGTCTCCCTGCCCTACACCATAGTGTAGATTATATTTTCTTGTCCTTTGGGATCATTGATTCCATTGTGGAATTTTGAAAATATCTGAGGGTCACTGATGAGGCCTAATTGGCCGAAACTAGCTAGTCTGGCCCAGAAAACATGTACACTCCATACTTTTCACTTCTGTTGTGTATTCCTTGCTTCCAAAGGATAACCCTTTTATAGAACATATTTAACTTCACTACAGCTGGTGTGTGGGAATGTGTGGCGGCGGTAAAACGTCTCCCTGCCCTACACCATAGTGTAGATTATATTTTCTTGTCCTTTGGGATCATTGATTCCATTGTGGAATTTTGAAAATATCTGAGGGTCACTGATGAGGCCTAATTGGCCGAAACTAGCTAGTCTGGCCCAGAAAACATGTACACTCCATATTTTCACTTCTGTTGTGTATTCCTTGCTTCCAAAGGATAACCCTTTTATAGAACATATTTAACTTCACTACAGCTGGTGTGTGGGAATGTGCGGCGGCGGTAAAACGTCTCCCTGCCCTACACCATAGTGTAGATTATATTTTCTTGTCCTTTGGGACCATTGATTCCATTGTGGAATTTTGAAAATATCTGAGGGTCACTGATGAGGCCTAATTGGCCGAAACTAGCTAGTCTGGCCCAGGAAACATGTACACTCCATACTTTTCACTTCTGTGGTGTATTCCTTGCTTCCAAAGGATAACCCTTTTATAGAACATATTGTTATACTCGATAGAACCGCCTCGTCGGGGGCGATTAGGCGGTTCTAACGAGTACCACAATCCTTATTTTAGAGAGAAATAAGAAAATAATAATAAAAAGGAAGAGTCTATTGCCAGACGTCTGTCAATAGCACAAATGCGGAAAATGTGCTATTGCCAGACGCCTGATGCTTACTGATTTATATATGATGCAACTGGTAAGTTATGGCAACGCCTGAACAAACAACATTTTACATCTATGCAAATGTTATACCCGTGAAGGTGATAATTTGGACTTTTTTTTTTTATTAAGAAATATAATATATACTCCGAAAAAGTCACTTTCACTACATGAAATTGGGCTTTGGTGTTAAGGGAATCATTTGGGATCTGATTGTATCAGTTCCTGTCGTTGCTCTTCGTATGAAGTCCAAATTTAACAGGCCTGCTAAAATGCGCTAAATGCGCTGTTCTCTTAATGCCTCTATTATGCGGGTATACCGTGTCGGCTGCCAGACTATCAAATCTTAATACACGGTATAAGCCTTTAATTTGAATAGGCGTGCAGCCAACACCCAGAGCAGCCTGCGCATCAGGCTTTCTGGTCAAAATTTTCGGTGGGCGTTTGATAAATAGCAAAAGATATTCTTTTTAGCGTAGACTTGTCAGACTGCGTGAACTCGGTGACTGATTAAAGTATCCGCTGCCTTCACACATGAAAAGAAACGGTGCATGTGTGTTTTAGTAAAGAGGCATATCAGAAAATAAGAGCTCACAGGTTATATACCTGGCGGGGTTGGTTAAATTCTTTCGTCGAGATTTTTCGTGAAATCTTTTCCACGGTCATTCTCTCCCTTCCACTGATTTAAGAAGGCCAGTTTCTGTCGAAAGACTGTGACCTGTACTGAACTAATTGCATATAAGCCTGTCTAGGAAAAGTGTGTGTAGGTAAACAGACCGACTCGTTATGCCCTAAATAGTGTTGACTGGGCTGTTGAACTTCATTACAAACAAACACAACAGAAAAAAGATCAGGGCAGATTTACTCTATTATTTACATAGCACCCCAGCAAGCAAAACAACTGAGAAACATGAGAACAATAGTGTACACAAATTCAGTGAAATTAGGCTATTAAGATCACCTAAAATTAAGACCAATTCGGCTTTTAAAAAACCTTAGTAAGTTTCAGTTATTCTTTCCTTCTGTTTTCGTGAGTAAAAAGCAGAAAGCAGCTAATCTGACTTCTGAAAAAAAAACTTCAAAATATAACTTTGAATAGAGTAATATGATATAAGAACAAATGTTAAACGGAATCTAATATCTTCGGTTTCTGTCAGAAAAAAAGGACAAACATAAAACTCAGGCGTCTGTCAATAGCATTTTTACCGAGTTTCTGCTATTGCCAGACGTCTGTCAATAGCATTTTTACCGAGTTTCTGCTATTGCCAGATGTCTGGCAATAGACACTCCGTAATAATAATGGGAGATATGAAAGAATGCACTATGTCACACGGGCGTGTTATTGAAATGTATTGAATTTGTAATTCAAAACATAAATGTGATGGATTTTTGTTAGAATCGCCTCGGCGACACAGCATCTTTATTACCTCTTATTCTTATCCTTATATGGGCCACCGTGGCTTAGTGGATAAGAGCGCTGACTCTTAATCATTAGGTCTCTCACCGCTGTGGCTTCAAGCCCGGGCTCGGGTCACATGTGAGACGCCAAGCTCTGCAACTGAATGCCAGGTGGTTTTTCTCCGGGTACTTAGGTTTTCGCCCACCTTTGATTAACGATTGGCTCGATATTTTTGAAATAAGCTTGAAAGGGCTGTAAAACCAAACCAACACATTCTTATCCTTTTAAAGGTTCTCTTTTTATTTTATACTCTGCAGTGAAATCAATGCATATCGGACAAATAAAAATGTTACTTTTTCTCGCCAAAAGACAAATGTTATCGATAAAATAATCCCGTAAAATACCTTGAAAACCACTCTGAACTGTAAAAATGCTGTAATCAAAATGGCGATCTGTTTATGTTTTGAAACTGACAGTTGTATATGACGAACCAGGTCAAAATTGTGACCTACGATACGATTGATCAATTACTATAAATATCCGTATAGAATTATAAAAGAAAAAGAAAATTTACTTTTTTTCAACGGATACCAAAAATATCCACCTCAAAAATGTAAATATCCTCTATTTCTTGCACACCAGACAAGGAAATCCGTGATTTTACCCTGGGACAGAAATTTATGTTCTGACCCAAAAGCGAATATGATCGCGTGTTTGACATTAAGACCTCGTATGTGTCTTCGTTAAGGTTGACGTCACAACACGTTACGTGACGTCACTAAACATTCCTGCAGTGTCATCACAATATGGCGGACGTCGTGATTCGAAGTTACTGCGGCAGTAATAATCCGCGCAAAGAAATGGAAGGTATGCAAGAAAAAGAATCCTATATGGGTGTGAGGGGCGGATAGAAAAATCCGTCCCTCGGGATCACTGTCCGGCATCACCTGGCAAGCCTCGTGATGCCGGACAGTGATCCTCGGGCAGGATTTTTTCATCAACCCCTCACCCATATAAAATTCTTATAATCTTACAGACTTTCAGTGAAATATTGAGATTTCTCAGTTCAAACGAAATCGATACTGTCACTGTTTCAAACAGGATATTTTCACTGTTTGTGAATTCGATGTTTCATCGAAAAATTACACAAGTCATATTTTCTGTTTGTTAGATGTCAATTAGCTAAACGTTATAAATAGTGCAAGCAATTACTTCAGGCACGTATTCACGTCATTCGGACTTTGATGACGTCACTTTTAGCACCTACGCAACGTAAATAAAGTACGCGACGCCAGACGAGTGTCGCAACTGCGGACATTATTTGAATGCAAATTTCAAACGAACCATTTGAAAAAGTAACACTCCAAGTTGTTTTACTGATGCAAACTGTCAGTTTACATCCTATATTATACCCACTTAACACGCTGAACACCCCTAAATCAACGCGAAATCGCCCTGGAAAAAGTTTGTTCTCTGTGATGGCTGATGCTTTGAAATTGCGTTAAATAGCATGAAAGAAACAGAAGATTTGATTTCTTTTTCAGTCTAGGATCAATTTTTATTAGCTCACCTGTCACATAGTGACAAGGTGAGCTTTTGTGATCACATTTTGTCCGTCGTGCGTGCGTCCGTGCGTCCGTCCGTGCGTGCGTCCGTCCGTGCGTCCGTTAACAATTTCAAATAAGTATATCTCTAATACCCCATGACCAATCTTGATCAAATTTTATGTGAAGCATCATCAGGTGGGGGGAAAGGCTGCATAAGGCTTTTGGGCTGATCAGATTGGAATTCTGGTTGCCATGGCAACATATAGCTCGCATAGACTTATAATGGGAAAAAAATTAAAAATCTTCTTCTCTGAAACCACAGGGCCCAGAGCTTAGATATTAAGCTTGTAACAATGTTAAGTGGTCACCTACGTAAATCCTGCCAATCATGCCTCTGGGGTCCAAATTGGCCACACCCCGGGGCCCCTTAGCTCCTATAGACGCATAATGGAAAAAAAAGCTTCAAAAACTTCTTCTCTGAAACCACAGGGCCAAGAGCTTTGATATTTAGCATGTAGCAATGGCAAATGGCCACCTACATAATTCCTGCTAATCATGCCCCTGGGGTCCAAACGGGCCACGCCCCTGGGCCATTTAGCTCCTATAGACTCATAATGGAAAAAAAGCTTCAAAAATCTTCTTCTCTGAAACCAAACGGCCCAGAGATTAGATATTTAGCATGTAGCAACGGCCAGTGGTTACCTACATAATTCCTGCCAATCATACCCATGGGTTCCAAATGGGCGACGCCCCGGGGCCCCTTCGCTCCCATAGACTCATAATCGAACAAAATGCTTCAAAAATCTTCTTCTCGGAAACCACAGGACCAAGAGCTTAGTTATTTAGCATATAGCAACGGCAAGTGGTCACCTACGTAATTCCTGCCAATCATGCCCCTGGGGTCCAAACGGGCCACGCCCCGGGGCCCTTTATCTCCTATAGACTCATAATGGAAAAAAGCTTCAAAAATCTTCTTCGCTGAAACCACAGGGCCAAGAGCTGAGATATTTTGCATGAAGCAACGGCAAGTGGTCACCTACATAATTCCTGCCAATCATGCCCCCGGGATCCAAATTGGCCACACCCCGGGGCCCCTTAGCTCCCATAGACTCATGATGGAAAAAAAGCTTCAAAAATCTTCTTCTCTGAAACCACAGGGCCCAAAGCTTAGATATTTAGCATGTAGCAACGGCCAGTGGTCACCTACATAATTTCTGCCAATCATGCCCCTGGGGTCCAAACGGGCCACGCCCCGGGGCCCTTTAGCTCCTATAGACTAATAATGGAAAAAAGCTTCAAAAATCTTCTTCTCTGAAACCACAGGGCCCAGAGCTGAGGTATTTGGCATGTAGCAACGGCAAGTGGTCACCTACATAAATCCTGCCAATCATGCCCCTAGGGATCAAATGGGCCACGCCCCGGGGCCCTTTAGCTCCAATAGACTCATAATGGAAAAAAGCTTCAAAAAGCTTCTTCTCTGAAACCACGGGGCCCAGAGTTGAGATATTTAGCATGTAGCAACGGCAGTTGGTCACCTACATAATTCCTGCCAATCATGCCCCTAGGTTCCAAATGGGCCACGCGCCGGGGCCCCTTTGGTCCCAAAGACTCATAAAGGAAAAAAGCTTAAAAATCTTCTTCTCTGAAACCACAGCGCCCAGAGCTAAGATATTTAGCATGTAGCAAAGGCAACTAGTCACCTACATAATTCCTGCCAATCATGCCCCTGGGGTACAAAAGGGCCACGCCCCGGGGCCCCTTAGCTCCTATAGATTCATAATGGAAAAAAAGCTTCAAAATCTTCTTCTCTGAAACCACAGGGCCCAGAGCTTAGATATTTAGCATGTAGCAATGGCAAGTGGTCACCTACTTTAATTCTTCCAATCATGCCTGTAGGGTCAAAATAGGCCACGCCCCGGGGCCCCTTAGCTCCCACAGACTCATAATGGAAAAAAGCTTCAAAAATCTTCTTCTCTGAAACCACAGGGCCCAGAGCTTAGATATTTAGCATGTAGCAACGGCCAGTGGTCACCTACATAATTCCTGCCAGTCATGCCCCTGGGTTCCAAATGGGGGATGCCCCGGGGCCATTTCGCTCCCATAGAATCATAATGGAACAAAAAGCTTAAAAAATCCTCTTCTCGGAAACCACAGGGCCCAGAGCTTAGATATTTAGCATGTAGCAACGGCAAGTAGTCACCTACATAATTCCTGCCAATCATGCCCCTGGGGTCCAAACAGGCCACGCCCCGGGGCCCTTTAGCTCCTATAGACTCATAATGGAAAAAAGCTTCAAAAATCTTCTACTCTGAAACCACAGGGCCCAGAGCTGAGATATTTGGCATGTAGCAACAGCAAGTTGTCACCTACATAATTCCTGCCAATCATGCCTCTGGGGTCCAAATTGGCCACACCCCAGGGCCCCTTAGCTCCCATAGACTCATAATGGAAAAAAAGCTTCAAAAATCTTCTTCTCTGAAACCACAGGGCCCAGAGCTTAGATATTTAGCATATAGCAACGACCAGTGGTCACCTATATAATTCCTGCCAATCATGCCCCTGGGTTCCAAATGGGTGATGCCACGGGGCCCCTTCGCTCCCATAGACTCATAATGGAACAAAAAGCTTCAAAAATCTTCTTCTCGGAAACTACAGGGCCCAGAGCTTAGATATTTAGCATGTAGCAACGGCAAGTGGTCACCTACATAATTCCTGCCAATCATGCCCCTTGGGTCCATACGGGCCACGCCCCGGGGCCCTTAAGCTCCTATAGACTCCTAATGGAAAAAAGCTTCAAAAATCTTCTTCTCTGAAACCACAGGGCCCAGAGCTGAGGTATTTAGCATGTAGCAACGGCAAGTAGTCACCTACATAAATCCTGCCAATCATGCCCCTAGGGTCCAAATCGGCCATGCCCCCGGGCCCCTTAGCTCCCATAGAATCATAATGGAAAAAAAAGCTTCAAATTCTTCTTCTCTGAAACCACAGGGCCCAGAGCTTAGATATTTAGCATGTAGCAACAGCAATTGGACACCTACATAATTCAGGCCAAACATGCCCTTGGGTTCCAAATTGGCCACGTGCCGGGGCCCCTTTCCTCCCATAGATTCATTATTGAAAAAAGCTTAAAAAATCTTCTTCTCTGAAACCACAGTGCCCAGAGCTAAGATATTTAGCACGTAGCAACGGCAAGTGGTCACCTACATAATTCCTGCCAATCATGCCCCTGGGGTCCAAAAGGGCCACGCCCCGGGGTCCCTTAGCTCCCATAGACTCATAGTGGAAAAAAAGCTTCAAAAATCTTCTTCTCTGAAACCACAGGGCCCAGAGCTTAGATATTTAGCATGTAGCAATGGCAAGTGGTCACCTACATAAATCCTGCCAATCATTCCCCTCGGGGTCCAAATGGGCCACGCCCCGGGGTCCCTTAGCTCCCATAGACTCATAATGGAAAAAAGCTTCAAAAATCTTCTACTCTGAAACCACAGGGCCCAGAGCTTAGATATTTAGTATGTAGCAATGGCAAGTGGTCACCTACATAAATCCTGCCAATCATGCCCCTGGGGTCCAAATGGGCCACACACTGGGACCCCCTTAGCTCCCATAGACTCATAATGGAAAAGAAACTTCAAAAATCTTCTTCTCTGAAACCACAGCGCCAAGAGCTTAGATATTTCGCATGTAGCAACGGCAAGTGGTCACCTTCATATTACCTGCCAATCATGCCCCTGGGGTCCAAATGGGTAACGCACAAGGACCCCATAGCTCCCATAGACTCATAATGGAAAAAAGCTTCAAACATCTTCTTCTCAGAAACTGTGAAGCACAGAACTTAGATATTTAGTATCTAGCAACATAAAATAGCCAGCTACATAAATCCTGCTAACCCTGCCCCTGGGGTCAAAATTGGCCTTGCTCGAGCTCCAATAGACTTATAATGGAAAAAAACTTAAAAAATCTTCTTCTATGAAATCATAAGGCCCAGAGGTTAGATTTTTAGTATGTAGCAACGTCAAGTGGCCATCTACATAAATCCTGCCAGTTATGCCCCTGGGATCCAAATTGGCCCCACCCCAGGGCTCTTTAGCTTACATAGACTTACAATTGGAGAAACTTCAAAAATCTTCTTCTCTGAAACCACAGGGCCCTTATAATGAAAAAAAGCAACTTAAAATGGGGAAAAAATCTTCAAAAATCTATTTCTCTGAAACCATAAGTCCCAGAGCTTAGGTATTTAGCATGTAGCAATGTCAAGTGGTCGCCTACATGAATCGTGCCAATCATGCCCCTGGGGTCCAAATCCTGTGGCCCCTAAACTCCAACAAACTTATAATGGAAAAAGCTTCAAACATCTTCTTTGAAACCATGAAGTACAGACCTTAGATATTTAGTATATAGCAACAGGAAATGGTCGCCTACATAAATCCTGCCAACCGTGCCCTTTGGGTCAAAATTGGCCAAGCCCCAGGGCTCATTAGCTCCTTTAGACTGGAAAAAAAACTTAAAAAAAATCTTTTTTTCCAAAACCATAAGGTACAGATTTTGTTTGATTTGAGATTTTACATCCCCGTAAACACTGTATAGGTCATTTTGGAGATGTCTCTTCCAATTTTGTGGGACTTTTACCAGACATTGAGATGAAATTACATCTCAAGCCCTGTCGCCCAATGAAACCAGTAGGGTTTATAAGCATGGACACCGCTTTGCCTGAGCTTAGATATTTAGTATGTAGCAATGTCAAGTGGTCTCCTACACTAATGATTTTCTGGTACACAGGTGAGCGATATAGGGCCATTGGGCCCTCTTATTTCACTCATGAACACCAAAAGTTGTATTTTCACTCGTGTCTACGCCACGCGTGGAAATATTATTTTTGGTGTCCATTCGGTGAAATAAAAATCGATCTTACACTGAAAAAAAATCAAATATCCTCTATATAACAGTAAAATCCTAGGCAACAAGAACTGTCGTTATAATGAGGATTATTTGTGTTTACAAGTCTTTAATGGACAGGGTTTACGATATAGTGTGTTTGTTTCAAACCTCAAAAAAGGTATTTTTATGATGAAAATTGGTGATATTTTTCTTATTTATACTCAAATCATAGGTTTTGGGTGCTCGTTAGAACCGCCTCATTGAGGCGGTTCTAAAGAGTACCCATAACCTTTGTCTTGGAGCAGAAATAAGAAAAATAATGTTTACCCCCGTAAACCCCAGTTTTTTCTATATAAAGTTGGGATTGTGGAGATGTTCATTTCACGGACTTCTTCACTTGATGGAACTATGAAAATATTTGAGGGTCACTGATGAGGCCTAACTGGCCGAAACTATCTAGTCAGGCCTAGAAGAAAAAAATCACAATATGGTTTTCATTTCTGTGTTGTAGTTCCTGCTCTCAAAGGATTACCCATTTACAGAACATTAAACTTCGCCACACTGAGCTGATGTTACTTGTAAGGGAATGTTTGGTGGCTGTAAAAAGTCTCCCTCTCCTTCATTATAGTGCGGGTTATATTTTCTAGTCCTTTGAGATTATTGTTTCCAAAGGACTACCCATTTACAGAACATTTCGCATGAACTGGATCGTATGGTACATGTACAACCCCCGTTATACCGGCATTCGTTATAACGACAAAACTCGTTATAACGGTAGTTTGAATGGAATGACTACTTAGCTAAAGGCTAAGCCTCAGTTCCGAGCGGCGTGAGCTTCCCTCGGGTTGGGAATAAACAAATCGAGTCCATGGTCATGAAACAGTCTTGTAATCTATTACTCCAAGAAACAAATGTTATAGATATTTGTTAGAATCGCCTCACCGAGGCGATTCTAACAAATGTCTATATCATTTGTTTTTTGGAGTAATAATTGGGAAAAGGCCTTTTATTACCTATCATACTCCTAACTGTGATTCTTTATAACGGCAAATTCTTTATAACGGCACAATGATAAGGAACAAATACTGTTGTTAT